>QEPC01006944.1:674379-736406 GCA_003113815.1 Sphenodon punctatus | reverse complement strand
GGCCGGCGTCACTTCCTGAAACTCACCCCACAAAGATGGACCAGACTGGGCCTCCATCACCTCGCGCTCTCTACCTACTGCCTCTAATCCGGCTGCAAATCTAATCCATTCCCTTTCCCTATTTACTTGTTCCACAGCACTCGAGGTTTTATAAACCTCTATCATGTCCCCTCTCAGTCTTCTCTAAGCTGAAGAGACCCAGCTTGTCGAGCCTCTCTTTGTATGGAAGCCGTTCCATACCCTTTATTATTCTCGTTGCCCTTCTCTGTACTTTTTCTAGTTCAGCTATGTCTTTTTTGAGATGGGGTGACCAGAACTGTTCACAATATTCCAAGTGCGGTCGCACCATTGATTTGTATAGAGACATTATGACATCCTCAGTTTTATTCTCTATCCCTTTGTGAATAACTCCTAACATTCTGTTCGCTTTTTTGACTGCAACTGCACACTGGGCTGAGGATTTCAGCATATTGTCCACAATCGCTCCCAGACCCTTTTCCTGAGTGGTAACTCTAGCTTAGTACCCAGCATTGTGTACTCATAGTTTGGGTTATTTTTCCCTATGTGCATCACTTTGCACTAGTCCACATTAAATATCATCTGCCATTTAGATGCCCAGGCACCCAGTCTTGTAAGAACCTGTTGCAGTTCTTCACAGTCTGCTTGTGTTTTAACTACATTGAATAACTTGGTGTCATCTACAAATTTGATCACCTCACTCATAACTCCCTTTTCCAGTTCATTAATAAATACATTAAACAGCACCGGTTCCAATACAGATCCTTGGGCCACACCACTTCATCTCTTCATTGTGAAAACTGACCATTCAGTCCTACTCTTTGCTTCCCATCCTTTAACTAGTTACTGATCCATAGTAAGACACTACCTCCGAACCCATGACTTTCTAATTTTCTCAAGAGTCTTATGTAGGACCTTATCAAATGCTTTCTGGAAATCCAGGTACACTACATCTACCAGATCTCCCTTGTCCACGTGCTTATTTACAGCAACAGAGCAGTAGCAACTCCAACAGGAAGGAAGTTTTATGAGTGAGGGGGAGAAGCCAGAACTGCACCCCACCCACTCTGAAACCTTCCTTTTTTTTCTGGGCTCCTTCCACGCAGCTTGATCACTGCTAGGAAATTTTCTGAGTGTGCAGGGGCAGTGTACTGGCCCCGTCCCTTCCCCTCTGAAAATTTCCTACAGACACTCATGTCATTTGCAAAGGACCCCCTCAGAGTCTGGGGTCTGGGATCAGCTGAGCCCCCCTCACTCCTTGGTAGCTATGCCCCTGGTCTGGGGGATGAGGTAATGTTGCTTAATATGAAAATGAAATATTGTTACCATTATCTTTATAATAGCAAAACGTAGGCAAAGAGATGTGCCCAGCAGATTTATAAGCATGAGCTTAGCTAATACATACTCTTTACCGCTCTCTTATTTGTTAAATCACATCCTTCTTTGACCCTTGCCTGTCTCTAGCTGTGGAATATGCTGAGGATATTTTCAAGCAGAAGACACCCCCAGGTCCAGGGAGTACTTTCATGAGGGTCAAAGCCAAATATTGCAGGAGCTCAGCTCCAAGTCCCAAATGTCAAGCTTGTCTGTTCAGATAAAGTACTTTTTCGACTGGTTTCCCCTGAAACTGTGTATCTTGCCTCAACTCATTGGATTCCATTGAATCAAAGATCCTGCTTTAAGGAGTTCTTACCACCCACTAGCTGTAAGTTTCACACTGCTGCAGGTCAGTTTCACACTGCCAAAGCGCCATGGGCAATGAAGCTCAATCAGCGACCAATCCTCCTTTTCCACAAACTGCAAGCAAAATTCCTGTAGAGAGAACAGTTGCAGACTTGGGTACGGATAGGAAAAGGGATGGAGTAAATATGCTTGCAAAAATAGCTTCTTAAACAATTTCCCCCCCTCAAATAAGAATACCCTCCACACCACCCATTTTTCCAAGTCTTGGTTCATTTCAGCAATTGGTGCCTGAAATTCATTTTAATTGTCATTTTGCATGATGCTCTATTTCATAATTAATAATGCTGTGAGGATAATTTCCCTAAAACATTAGATAAATCCCTCCACTTTTCCTTCTATCCCAATATAAAAATACCAAAGCATTCTAAGATAAACTGGAGCCCCAAATCATATAACGACATAGTTGGAAAGAACCTTGTGGATCATCTATTTAAGGGGTGGCCAGACCCACTTGACCTAGGCATCATCCTCAGGCAATCTGACAGGACCTGTCCTGCAGACTTTGGCCAGCACTCTTGCCAGGGATCCCTCCCGCTGGCTCCCAGCTCTAGGGCACCTCAGCAACCAATCTCTGAGAGGCTGGTTTCCCCTTTCCACACTGTGATCTACTGGAGACTAGCTTGTGATTTACCGGGAGATCGCTATCTACTTCTTGGCTACCCTTGATCTAGTCCAACACCCTGCTTGGATGCAGGATGTCTACAACTACAACATCCCTGAGAAAAGACGACTATCATGTCTCCCCTTAGTCTTCTCCTTGCTAGACTAAACATACCCAGTTCATTCAACCTTTCCTCATAAGACTTGCTTTTCAGACTGTTGATCATCTTTGTTGCCCTCATTTAAACTCACTCCAATTTGTCAACGTCCTTAAAATGAGGACCTCAGAACTGGATATAATACTCACAGTGAGGTCTGACCAGTGCTGAATAGAGTGAAATTATTACCTCCAGTGATTTGGAGACAATGGACATTTTTACACAAACCTTAAAGTGCTGGTCTTTCAGTTGTCTGGGTTTACAAGTCCACAAGTAAGTTCTGGATGCGTTCTTTGAACATACACTGCCCTGAGGCAGCCTAAAGTAGTCACATCTGTAGACGTGAGGGGCTGCCATGGAAACCAAGTGACCACAGCTGCCTGGAGCAAAACAGTTTACTAGGAGAACTTTGTACATACAAAAGTTCTAGGTGAAGTTCTATGCAGAAGTTCAAAGAGCCAGATTTTTAAGATCTGGGTGAGTGATTTAGAGACGCAGAAAGTTCAGGATGTAACCGCAAACATGCAGGAGAAATGTGTGTGAAAAAACACCCAGTGCTTCTGTTAATGCAGCCTAAAATTGCATTAGCCTTTTTTGGCAGCCACATCACATTGCTGACACTTGTGATCAACCACAACCCCTAAATCCTTTTCACATGTGCTGCTGACAAGCCAGAGATATCCTCCATCTAATAAGTGTGCATTTCTGTTTTCTTCCCTAAATGCAAAACTTTACATTTATCTCAGCTGAATTTCATTTTATTAATCTCAGCCCAGATTTGCAACCTGTAAAGATTTTAACATAAATAAATAATCAAATTTGTCTGGGTAAAAAAGAAACAAAAGCAAAAGACAGTTGCCAGGAGTTTTGAATGACCGCAGGACACAATCAAGGAGATTACTCCGTTTACCACTACAGCTGAAATGATGCAAATATTGTATTTGATGAATTCACCCTTGGATTATGGGGGACAGTATCATTATTGGGTGCCTCTGCATATTATGTCCTCTATCCTCTCCCCCGCACTCCTACCCTCAGCTCTTTGGCAGGCTTAGGTGAGCATGTTCCTCCAGGCTCCTACGAATCAGCTGTTCTGCGGGCTGGGTGAACACACTCCTCCGGATCCCTCGCCACTCCCAATCAGTTTTTTGGCAGGCTAGGTAAGTGTGCTCCTCCGGCCCACTGCCCCCCCGATCAGCTGTTCAGTAGGCCAGGTGTGTGCACCAAACAGCTGATGCCCCCCCCCCAGAAGTGCCCATGATCAGCTGTTTTGCGGCAGCTCTTCCTGGGGGCCTCATCTGTTGAGCAGCAGTAGTCCTGTGTGGATAACTCCTTGGGCTGACCCGTGGCATGGGACCTGTGATGGCAGCCCCCTCACCCAGGTGGGAAGGGCTGCTTGTGTGAACAGCCTTTGCTGCTGACCCGATGAGTGGTGGCTGCAATGGCCCTTCCCAGGGTGTGCCAGGGAGCCACCTTGCCGCTATCTCCTTTGTTTTCACCCAATGTCTCCAAGAAAATTGCTCAGCTCAGAAGTACGGTCACTGGCACTGGGAAGAGCAGGACTTCCAGAAGTATTAAGATTTCAAGTGCTGGACCAACTGCTCCACACCACATACCCAGTCATATTTTGTAAGTCCTTCCATTTCTTCTGCTCCCATTCCTTCCTGCAGCATATGGGGTTTAGAGTTTCCCCAGGACCCTGGCACCCACCACTCCTATCTACACTAGCGATAGGGACTAGTCTTATGTGAAAGTGGTGATAGGTGAATCAGTGTGTAGAGGTAGAGGGAGGTCTGGGACAAAGAAGGGCTCTGTGGGTGCAGGTATTCAATTAATGTTGAATCTCTCACACACAAGCTATCTGTACTGGACATGGCAAAGTGAGGCTGAAGGACTTTCTCTTCATTTTTTTTCTGCCTAGAATAATGGGTCCCAACTGTGGTCTACAAGGCCATGATTTTAGGGGGCTGAGAAACCATATTCTTCAACTGAATTCAGCTTCTGATTAATTCTGTTCATTTGCTTCAGCTGGAATGAGAGACAAAGGGTGTTAACAGAAGTGATGGTGAAGCGCCACCGTCACAACCCATGTTGGGAACCTACTGAATCCAAAAAATACAGCTGGGCCACCAGAGAAGGTGGGGAGCC
The DNA here is from genome assembly GCA_003113815.1 of Sphenodon punctatus. NCBI lineage: Eukaryota > Metazoa > Chordata > Lepidosauria > Sphenodontia > Sphenodontidae > Sphenodon > Sphenodon punctatus. The sequence goes on along the minus strand of QEPC01006944.1, from coordinate 731,739 downwards.
GCACAAACATGGTGGTCAGCCATGGCTGTGTCACGGCAGGCCATAATAAACATTATGGCTCGCTGTGGCTCACTTTTGACCAATCTGGCAGATGGCAGCCTGGGCTGTAATCCCAGAGGTCTCTGGGATTACAACCCGGGCTCGCTGCTGACATGCCCATGAGCAATCCCAGGTGAACATCTGGCAGAGCACTAAAACATATTCCGGTGGCTCATGCGCCAAAGCGGACTACCATCACGTCTGTTAACATCCAGTGGGGCAATTTACTTCCATCTTTGTTTTTTTAACCAAATCTTCATGTCAGTTATTATGGTTGAGTTACAATAGTTGCTTCAGCATTTTGATATTTCATTTTTTGTATTTTCGTTCACTTCGTTTCAGGTGTGTTGCACCTCAGTATGGTGTGTATTGGTGCTATTGCACACTGTGCTGATGCACAATTATACTATTGTTCAAATAGTAATAGCATAATATAGCACATCATACTGTGTTGCAACACAACTGAAACACAGCAAACTAAAGTATCAAAAATTGTAAAAATTGTAAACAGAAATAACCAAGAGACTGAAAAAATAGCCAAATTAACAAATACACAAACATTGCACGGTCATAAAGATGTATTCATATATTTGACCAGTCGCCTGAATATCTGAGTATTCTTCCTGAATGAAAAAACGTGCATTAATTTAATCACCAATGAAAAGTGGTATGGAGCTTGTGTGTAGAGCTGCCTGTGGCTGCAGCCAAGTGACCTTTGGTCTAGAGGCCTCTGCAAGTCATAACTTCTGGTATGAATGGGACCCTAAGTGGGAAACAGATCAGGCCTGAGCCATGCCTGCTGATGCACGCAATGTGGCTGGAATCTGCTGAGGACCAACCAATGCAGTTAGAGGTGCCTGTACCCCCTACAGAACATTATGTTGTTGTGACATGCCAGAAGGGGGTTGAGGAGAGACTTCACCCTGACAGGGCTTGGACTCAGTTCCCCAGCTAGGGAAGGCTCTGCCCCTTACAGAATGCTGTGATGTCAGTATTCCATAGGGAATGGGGCCATAGACATTGGAAATAGTCCACTATTTAATTGGTACGTGAGTACCGACCTGCCACCTTGAAAGACTACCTGAAATTGTGTGTATTATCAATGGGCAGCAAATGTGCTACCCATTTCAGTTCTAGAGAGGTCAGAAGGGTCAAGAGTAGTAATTAGTCCACTATTTACAATGTCTGTGGCCCCACTCTCTATGGAATACTGACATCACGGCATTCTGTAAGCCTTCCCTTGCTGGGGAGCTTAGTCCAAAAGATTCAGGTAGGCAGTACACCTTACCTGACGAAGGCCCAACTGGACCAGATAGGTCCTATTGGGCTTGGGTCCAGTCATATGCATCTACTTTGGTCCTTGCCACTGCAACAGCTTAATACCTTAATGTGTATGTACTGCCTGTGGTAGATCAAAGGTCGTTTCCAGATGGGACACGCTGTTTTCACCCACGGACCTGGGTGACTATCTGAAGGCAGTGTGGGTGGAGATGCACTCCTACAATCCATGCACTGCCCATCCATGGCCCCACACAGATCAACCCAGGTTTTCCCCCTTTGATCTGTGCTGGGGGCATGAAGGGGCAGTGCATGGATGAAGGTGCACGCCAACTGCACACCCATCCTCTGCCGTCTGAAGCCCCCCCTCAATGGACATGTGCGATGGTGCATATGGACCCCCTCCAAGTGAACAGTAGGGGTGTGCACCAGGCCCCCATGTCATTTTCATTTTCGTTATTTAAAAATGTCATTTTTGTTATTGTTATCTGTATTGGTACTGTTTCAAACAAAGATTTTTGGTATCGGTATTGGTATCTATTCCCATGCGCAACTAATATCTATCTAAATCTAAGGGAAACGGGAAGGGAAAAGGAAAACTATTATCTAATCAATTATCTATATAACTATTCTAATCTATATGTCTAATATATATCTGTATCTAATCTAATTATGTCTATATATGTCTATATCTTATCAATACTACCTATCTACATATAATGTACAGGGGAGAGAAGGTCAGGGAAATGATCAAGGGCATGGAAGGGCTCCTGTATGAGGAGAGGCTTGGTAGGTTGGGGCTTTTCAGTTTGGAGAAGAGACGACTGAGAGGAGATATGATAGAGATCTATACAATCATGAGTGGTGTGGAACTAATAAACAAAAAACAGTTATTTACCCTCTCAGCTAGTACTAGAACTAGGGGACACTCCATGAAACTCATGGGTGGCAAGTTTAAAACAAATAAAATAAAATATTTTTTCACTCAGCATATAATTGGGTTGTGGAATCTACTTCCCAAGGCTGTGGTAAGGGCCAGTATTATAGCTGAGTTTAAAAGAAGTTTGGACACGTTTCTGGAAGTTTGGACACGTTTCTGGGGTCAGACCAATGGTCCATTAGCAGCTAGTAGCCAGACAGGATCAGGGAACATGACGGGAGCTGAGGGAAAACAACAGGGAATGGATCCCCCATTGTGACCTGTTGGGTGCCTCTCCCAAGCCACCGTGATTGACCACTCGGAGATAGAATGCTGGGCTAGATGGACCATTGGTCTGACCCAGTATGGCACTTCTTATGTTCTTATGAAAGAGAGAAGGTAAAATGTAGGTTAAAAGGAAGGAAAGGTATTGGTAATACAATGAGGGCTAGGGAGAATTTTTTGTGTGCAAGCATCACAGTTCTGTAAATGCAACCTGACAAGCAGAGCTCTCACAGAACAGAGAGAAAAAGCCTGGCCCTCCCATTATAAAGGTTTGCAGTGCCCTTCCCCAGAGCGGTTGTGGGAGGTAGCAGGCATTGAGCAATCACAGAGTGCCATAAGACTGCTGGGGCCTGCTTGTGCTGCTCGTTGGCCAGCGATACATCCATCAGATACTGCTGAACTGCTTGCCCCTCCGAACACAGGCACAGTTAAAGAGTTCAACCCTGTTTAGTGCTCCGACATGTCTGCTCCCTCCTCCTACTCTCCACATTTTCCCTCCAAAACCCAACTGCCACAGCACTAATAATAACAACAATGATAACGGCATTGTCGTTTTTGTTGTTATTCTCGGTTGTTGTTTTCATTATCGTTTTTCTCGGTTGTCATTTTCATTATTGCAAAAATGAAAATGACATGCACACCTCTAGTGAACGGACTGGTGATCAGGAGTTTTAAATAACATAAGACGACTGGACTTTTCAGCAGATTTCTTCTTGTCTGTGCCTAGGAGGGAGGCTACGCGCCTGCTGAAGCAAAGGATAAGGGACATTGATGTTCAACTCTCAAGAGCTATTGTAACTGCTTCTAGGGTGTCCCCCTTTTACAAATTCTGGGTTCCTGGTCCCTCGGGAGCACGGTATTTGCAAGTTCTGACTAGCTCTGACCAACGAAGGGCAATTGCCACACTCCAAATGCAATGGATGCACTCTGCAGTAATATTAGGCCACTGAGGGGGGTGGATTATGCAGACAGGGTTTGTGTGTGTGTTAGCTGTGTGGTGGAGGATTTAGCACATTACGTACTGGACTGTACTTTGCATGTTCAAGCCCGCTAGAAGCTGTTTAAAGCTCTGCACATCCAGGATCATATCCCCCTGAGACAGCTACTGATTATATTGCTAAATGACGCTTGAGACAGTATCACTAAAACTGTAGTCTTGTTTGCTATTTCAGCAGCTGAGCGGCGCTCTCGCTGTGAAGAGCAAATCCCTGAGGCAGAGGAGAATAATTAGCTTCTGTCTGAAATTACAGTCCTTGGGGTATTTTGGGTATGAATCTGAATGCTGTACAATGGTTGATAATATATATTTATATAGGTTTTTTTTTTATGTGTGCTTGTTACTATCTTTTATGATATTGCTAGATGGCTGATTCAATAAAAATATTCCTTCCTCTCCCCCACCCTCAGTGGGTCTGTCTAAAAATGACCAAAGTTAATCACCTGGCATAGCCACAGTCAGCACACAATGAGCTTGTACCAGGCTGTGGCCATCTACATGGGTGTAGAATTTATTGTGGCAAACACCATTTGATCAGAGAATGGATGATTTTCTGCTTTCCCAGCAATTCAGAAACTTACTGGTTGTTTTTTCACAGCGATTCATTTAGAACGCCTCCTGGCACTTTCAGTTCTTCTGTAAATGTGTTTATTTTATTTTATTTTGGACATTACCATTGTCACAAGTACTTCTGAATTTTGGTTTCTTCATTTAAAAAAAATTAAATTATTGCAATTTTCATTTTTATTTTGTAGCTTTTTTATTTTTGGCTTTCTTTTGCAGGTGTCAGTTTTGATGAAAGTGATAAAAATTCACCAGCGGAAATACTGAAAGAGTTGAATGGGAGAAATTCCTCCTAAAAATGAAAATCCTCATGAAAATTCATAAGGACCGGTCCCATAGCACGCGGATCCTGTATGCACCCCCACGTGCATGTGCGTGGTTTCTGCGTGGCATAGTGTACCTGCAGTGGAGGTGCACAAGGTTCCTGCTCGGGTGGGCATGGGATCCGTGGGCCATAGGATTGGCCCCACTAGGAACAACTAATACATAGCATTACCTGGGTGTATGGTGGTTCATGAGAAATTGAGGATCGGTTGATCCACATTGCTTGGGAACCACTAGTCTAGAACTTTAGGTTTTGCATATCTTAGGAAGCAAACAGGTTTTGAGACAGAAGTCCTACTTTGCCTTGGTTTATCTGGCAACTTGGCAGCAGCATATGGAGCTCGACCTGGGGTTATGATATCTTCAAACAGTCCACAGCCAGACTAAATTTGCTCTGTAAAGAATACATGGCTTGCCAAATATGAAACTTCTGGCTAACCATAAGCAAAGCTTGCAACAGAAAGCTGTGCTAATAATGCATGGAGAATGTGTGAGGAGCATCCGTAGCTTCCTCCATCACAGCCAAGCTAATGCCACCTTTTATGTTCACTTCATTGTTTCAAAACACCATGTGGACGGTATCTTTGGCCACCTGCCACATACTGAGGATGCCCAGAAATGCCCGTGAAATAGCATTCCCATGTGATGCTTGTGACAATACACATAATGCAACACAAAAGCAAAGGACTGTTGAATCCAAACCTGCCTTGGATTCTTTTGAATGATTGCTCATGGGACGCTCCAGAACTGACGTGACATGACAATGAATAGGTACTTTGCATCTGTTCCTTTTAAAAACATTATCCCAAATCTTTCTACTAACAGTGGATGTATTTACAATTCCAATCCAGAGAAGTGTTAATTATCGGTACTGCTGTGCCAGCCCTCAAGTACTTGGGGGAGGAGAGGGGAGAGTGGGGAATCATGGGGAAATAGAATATAAACTTTCCTTCATGGCTGTATTTGTGGTCATGTAACAATCACTGCCCTGTTGAGCAGAATCCCTGAACGACCATGGTCAAAATGCCAAAGTGCAAGCCACACATTGGTTTCTGTCATCTGAGTTTATTATTAACAGGGCCGAGTTACAGAACAGGGGCCAGGGCTGAGTCACTATAATATTATGCACTAAACCCTCACTCCACAAACCAAATTCTTCGTTAGGCCCCTCTGCCTATGGCTTCTTTCTGGTCTTTCTCTAGGTTCCAGTCTCTTTATTAAGAACATTCGGAGCATCCAGCTTACCCGTTGGCAAGCTCATTTTTTGGATCTCAAAGCTGTGATGCTTCTTACCTGGCTCTTTGCCAGGCAGTTCTAGGGAAGACCTGTGTGAGTCAGGGCCTTGGAGTGCGCTACCAGTGGTCCAGTCCCTTTTGTCTTTGGAGTACTTTAGCAGCAAGTTTGTGGCCTTTGAGGCAAGCCCTCTGACTCTGGGCCCTGCCTCTTCTTGGTGGTCCTCTTTACTAAGCTGTGGCTCAGGTATTTATGGCTCATGCTAGAATTGAAATGGTTCTTTGCAATGGATTCTGTATCTTAGGCCATTTTCAAATGAGATGCACCCACGCATGTCCACCTATGGGACAAGTGGGAGCATCTCGTTTGAATGTGGAGGTGCGTGGGTGTGCTCCTGTGACACACACATCCCCCCCACATCTCCACCCCTCCCATGCAGAGAGCAACCAGAGAAAAGGGGGGTTGCACCATGCGTGCAGATGGGTGTGCACCCATCTGCTCCCTCCCCCCACGCATGGCCCTCGCAAAAGTGCTCCACCTGCTGCACATGGACCGCCCGCCAGTAGCGGTCCATTTATAAACAGCCTAAGTCTGACAGAATGCAGACTGGCCATGACTTGGTCCCTGTTCTGTTGGAGATCTGGATTGGTTTCCATCCTCTGCACAGCATCATCTTCAACATGCACAGTAAACACAATACATTTTTGTTCTTGTGCAAAAAAAGACTGTTTCATATGCTGGAGATGGTGCTGCACTGGGGGTTTTGTGAATTTGGAGCAGTGCATGGAGATCCACTGCAGTAAAATATATGCAGTGAATCTGTGTATCATTTCAAATCCATGGAGAGTCTCTGTAGTTTCAGAAGGACTACTCCACTTTATCCCTAGCTGCTGACCTCAGTTGGCTGCCTGCCTGGCTGGGAGCATCTGCTAATGCCAATTAGCCATTAGTCATTAAGAAGTGCAGGTGCTTGTCCCTGTACCTGCTTCCAGGAGGGCTGCATCCTGTCACAAATTTAGATGACCAGTTCCTGGGGTAACTTGACTTCTGAATTGAGAAAAGGGCTAGGGGAATATCCTGTGGGGAGCAAATTTAAGAGAGCTGGGGGAGAGGAGACCCAGCACGCACCAGGGACAGCAGCCTAGAGTGAGGTGGTGAATCAGAAGCATGGGAAGACTGACCTTCCTAGACATCTCTAGGTTGTAAAGTAAAGCCAGCCTGAGCTGGCATCGACCCAGTGTCAGGCCTTGTGTCTTAACCCTACTTCCTCAAGGCTAGGGAGCTATTCTCCTGTGCCACTGCACTGTAGGAGTGTGCATGTCGTTTTCATTATTACAATAATGATAATGAAAATTGTCGTTTTTGTTATTTCAATAACGAAAACGACAACTGAGAATAACAAAATGGACAACCAAGAATACTAAAAACGACAACCAAGAATGCTGATAATGGTAACAATATCGATAACAATATTGATACGAAAAACTATAACAAGAAACATAAATGACAATGTCGTTATCATTGTCATTATTAGTTCTGTGGCAGTTGGGTTTTGGAGGGAAAATGTAGAGAGGGGAGGAGTGATTTTTTTTTTTGTTTTCTTAACAGGGTTGAACTCTTGAACTGTGCCTGTGTTGGGAGGGGCGAGCAGCTCAGCAGTATCTGATGGATGTATCCCTGACCAATGAGCAGCGCAAGCAGGCCCCAGCAGTCTCATGGCACTCTGTGATTGCTCAATGCCTGATGTCTCCCACAACCAATCAGGGTGGCTGTGGAGGAGGGCGCTGCAACCCTTTATAATGGGAGGGCCAGGTTTTTTCTCTCTGTTCTATGAGAGTTCTGCTTGTCAGGTTGCATTTACAGAACGGTGGTGCTTGCACATAAAAAATCTTCCCTAGCCCACATTGTATTATTTATGTATTTATTTATTAGGTATTCCCACCAATACCTTTCCTTCCTCATACCCTACATTTTACCTTCTCCCTTTCCCTGCCCTTCTCCCCCCTGTACATTATATAGAGACAGGTAGTGTGTGTGTGTGTGTGTGTGTGTGTGTGTGTGTATACACACACACACACACACACATTTTATATATATATATATATATATATATATATATATATATATAATATAATGTGTGTGCGTGTATATACACACACACACTAGATTTGATTAGAACAGTTATATAGATAATTTATTAGATAATAGTTTTCCTTTCCCCTTCCCCTGTCTCCCTTAGATTTAGATAAATATTAGTTGTGCACAGGAATCAATAACGATACCGATACCAAAAATACAATCTTCGTTTGAAATGGTACTGATATCAATAACGATAACGCATCGAATATTGATACCGATAATGAAAATGATACCAATACCTATACCGAAAATTGCTTTACACCCTGCCTTGCTCTGCTCCTGAACATGGGGTTTGGGTTTGACCCTTGTAGCAGCTCTGTTCAACTTGCAAAAAAAAAAAAAAAAAAGACAAATGGTGAAAACAGTGGAAAAACCGGTAAGTTTCTATGCTATGCAAATTAAGACAAATGATCTGTTTTTAACTAACTGTGTAATACCTATAACAAACTAACTAGCTAACAGTATGGGTGCAATGGTGCAGTTGAAGTAAGTCGCCTACTGGTGCAGTGCTCAGCCAGACAGCGGATGCTCAGGCGTACATGCATGCCGTGCATGTAGCAAGTCGCAGCCAGTGCTGATGCAACTCCCAAGCCACATACCCTGTGACCTGCGGGATGGAGCAGGCACGGTTTCTGCTCCATCCTCCGGGCCGTGGTGTGTGTGAGCTCGGGGGATTGTTTTGACACGGGTCTGTGTGACTTGCTTTGCACATGGTGTGCGTGCATGCCTGAGCGCGGGTGTTCTGGCCATGTGCCTCATGTAGACACGGCTTATACTGGCCACAGGATTGCACCCTATATGTGTAATATATACACTGTCGAGGGAGATGTACAGACAGACACTAACACAGATGGGATGGTTCAAGGGATAAAGATTGTGGACGGGAAGGATTAAAAGTACTAGGGTTGGGTTTGGAACTCAAGGATAGTGTGCGGATGGGTGTTGTGGAGTGATTGGTTTGAGGAAGGGAAGAGGATACAGTAAGGGCTGGGGTGGATTTTTGCTAGAAAGCAACAATGTTCTGAAGATGCTACCTTAGAAGGAAGAGACTAACCTAGAACAAGTGCAAAGGAAACAGGCTGGTTGTGGTAATATAAAGCTTTCCAGTGTCCTGCCAGAGCCCAAGTGATTGGTTCTGGGGGACTGGAAGCCTTGAGTAACCAATGGGTGCCATGCCACTGTCTGGGATGTTCTTGCAATGCCCATTCGCCAGCGGATATGTCAATCATGTCTCCTGGTTCTGGGGTGTCTGCTTCCTTCTCCCCTCCCAGAAGTTGTTTACCAAGTTTTCCCTCCAAAATGGGACCAAGCACTAATGAAAATAACAAAAATGGAAAAAAAAATATTGTTTGGTTTTGTTTAAATGAAAATGAGATTTTTCATTTCCATAAAAGCAAAAATAGGTTGCACACCCCTACTATGTGTGAGGAGCCACCAAACTATCACATAAGTTGAGACATTACTGAGTAACAATAGGTTCTTGATTCGACCAAGTTGGTATTGAGAACCGGGATTTCAATGAGAGTTCTCATTTTGGTGAAATTTCATTTTAGCCCTAGGGGTAATGTTATTCTGAAGCTGTGGCAGCAGGCCTCCTTAGGCTGCTCTAGGTTGGGGAAGTTCAGAAGCATGGGGCCTCTTAAAATGTGGGGTGTCGGCCCAAATTGCCACTATGTAAGGCCAGCCCTGGCTATATGACAGATTATTTAGTAAAGGAACTCTGAGGTGCCTGTGCAGATTTTTTTTCTCAGTAAGAAATAATTTAATTGTAAGATTAACATCAGGTAGGTGGAAGCTAGAGGGGAAAATAAGGAGTGCAATTTCTGTGCCTATTCCCTGTGTGTCATTTTGAAAACGCTTAAGATTTTAGGTTGTATGGCTCCCTTCCTCCCTCCTATATTTGTTTAAAAACAAATCTGACCCAAATTTCCATTTAAAAAGATGCATTTCTTTAAGGGTCTCCATCTCTAGAATGTGATTTCCAATCATCCAATATACAGCAGGTTTTATAGCTCAAGATAATAATTCCCTGCGGTGAGTAACAGAAGCCACAGCAAACTAATTGTAAGGATGCTTACTGCACTATCAGAACAAGTCGAAAGGCCCTGGAGGAGCCTGGGTTCTTTAAATCTGTTCTGATGCAGTAACAGCTTTCACTGTCTAAAAATATTCCTCAGCCCCTTCCCCCCCCCCACTCCACTCTACATAAGGTGTAATTTATCTGCCTTCTGATGGATGTCATCTCGTACTCCAAAGACCATAATTTTACATTCAGAATCGCATATACAAGGTGGCACTTCACCATGCCACAAATATAAATCTTGAACAATTTTCAGCCTGCTCCCCTGTTAATAGATTGCTTGCTGCTTTTGCTGTGTACTGTACATGGAGTGGGTGGAATATCGGTATGTAATTCCCTCATTAGCTCATTGTGTGTGAGGGGCTAGGGCAATTAACAATAGGGACTATATAGCCAGGTATGCCAAGATAAGTGAGTCATGCCAAATAGTTAACGATTGCCTTGTTGCTTTCCCAATTAAACTCTGCAGAACTACGACTAAGTGGGCAGGTTCTGTCCTCTCTCTCAGACACGCTTCCATGGAAAGGTGTGGGGGCTTCTACCCAAAGTATGTCATGCAAGAAGGGGGAGGGGGAAATAGCAAAGTTGTATTTGTGACAAGGGGCAGGAGAAGGGGTATTGCATTATTAACGTTTTGTATTTATACTACCCCCACACCTCCATCCCATTGGGACTGAGGTGGCTTTAAAAGGGGAAAACAACACAACCTTTTTTTAAAAAAACCAATTGAAATACATATAAAAAGAATCCCACCCCACTCTGTGACCAACCATCCCATCCCACTCCAATTCCTCCACCTCTCACATGGAGCAGTTGTCCCCCCTCAAAGATGGTCTGCCCCCCCCTGCCCCCGCTCACAGAGGAGCCATGGGTAACCCTGCCAGAAAGCTTCCCTCCCTTCTGCTCACTCCCTCATTTTTAATTGGGCATAGTCTCACCCTAATCTTCCTGTCCAGACCATGCCTTTCCCTCCCATCTCTCACAAAACCACCCTTCCAGCTTTCCCCTCATTGCCCTTCCCAAAGCATATCCCAAAAAACTGGGGAGGATAAATTTTACCAGAGCTCGTTACACCGTGACGGATTCTGGTACCACTCATTCCAGGCAGCAAAGCTTCTTAGCCCAGCCATGGCCCACAAATGGCCTGTCGGTACCCTTTGGTGCCCCTCGACCATCACCTTCAGAGGCTCAGGCTGCAGATATGTACCTGACAGAAAGGTGTACATGTGAATCCTGGGTCAGGCTTCTCTTCCCTTCATCACAGCAGCCAGAAAGCACAGAAACAGCCTCCTTAACCCTTCCATTAAGGTGGTCATAATGTGGCATCACAGTAATTTCTTGTTACTTGTTTTTCCAATTACATTTCTATGTTTGAAAATGAAGATATTTCTTACCTATAATAAAAGGGGTTCTCCATTACTGTTATTAAAATTGTGTGCAGGGGAAGGCAGCACATGATTTGTGTGAGATGTTTTAGAGAAGGCGGTTGGTCTGTGGCAGAGTGACAAACCGTGACAGCAGGGTTTAAAATGGCATGGGTGGGGTACTTTTTCAGTTTAACAAGACTGGGATAAATACTATTGAATAGCAAAGAAAGGTAACACCCAGACAGGAGAGAGCCATGTGCCTGGGATCAAGATGAAAACTAAAAAAGGTAGGAGAGATGTGAATGTGTCCGTAGTGAACAAGGCCCCAATTATCCGTGATTTAATCTCGGATGGGGCCGTGGACCTCGCATGTATTACAGAAACCTGGCTGGATGATCTGGCCGATCCAACTTTGGAGGATCTTGTTCCGGCTGGGTATGCTGTGCAGCATCAGCCCCGCACGGGCGGCCGGGGAGGTGGTGTAGCTATTGTTTTTAGGGAGGACTGGCCTGTTAGGAGGTATCCAGTTTGGGAGATTATGGGTGTAGAGGTCCTGCACGTGGTGTTTGATTTGGCTGGGGGCAAGCTAGGGGTGCTGCTGGTGTACCGGGCCCCTTCCTGCCCGGCGGCATCCCTTACCACTCTAGCGGAACTGGCCTCGGAGGTGACGTTGGGCTCCTCCAGGACTTTGGTTCTGGGGGACTTCAACGTCCACGCCGATGCCGGTCTTGTTGGGGCGGAGCGGGAGTTCATGGCCGCCATGGCAACTATGAACTTGTCCCAGGAGGTGATCTGCCCGACCCACGTGGGGGGACATACCCTCGACCTGATCTTCGGCTCTGGCCTTGAGGCGGGGGGTCCGGTTGTGGGGGAGGTGACAGCGGTGCCCTTGTCGTGGACGGACCATTACCTCCTTCAGGCCGGTCTTTTAGCGCGCCCCCTCCAGAAGGGGAAGGGACCAGTTAGGATGGTCCGCCCTCGGAGGCTGATGGAACCCCAGCGGTTCCAGGAGGTCCTGAGGGAGCTTACCCTGGATGTGGACGGTCACTCTGTGGATGAGCTGGTCCGGCATTGGAACATCTTGCTGGAGGAGGCCATTGACAGGGTGGCTCCGAGGCGCCTTCTGCCTCGGTCTCGTCACCGCAGGACCCCTTGGTTTACTGAGGGGCTGCGGTGTATGAAGCGTGTGGGCAGGAGGCTAGAGCGACGCTGGCGTCGGACTCGGTCTGTCTCCGATCGTCTTCTCCATAGGGCCCATTTGCGGTCCTATGTGGAGGCTGTGAGGACGGCGAGGAAGGAATTCCTCGCCGTCCTCATAGCGTCTGCGAAGTCGCGTCCAGCGGAGCTGTTTCGGGTGGTGCGGGGGCTGGTTAGTCCGGCCTCCCTCCGCCTGGATGGGGACTTGTCCCGGGCCCGCTGTGAGGAGTTTGTCATCTACTTCGCAGACAAGATTGCTCGGATTCAGGCCGATTTCGACGCTGGGTTGACAGCAGTAGGGGAAGAGCGCGGGGGGGCGGAGGGTCCGTCTGGTCCATCTTTATGGGGTGAGTTTCAGGAAGTGACGCCTGCCGATGTGGTGGATGTCCTGGGGTCTGTGAGGGCCACGTGTTGTCAACTAGATCCGTGCCCGTCCTGGTTAATAAAAGCTTCCGGGGAGACGTTGGGGACGGTGCTGGCGAGGGTGGTGAATGCGTCCCTTCGGCAGGGGAGGTTGTCGCCTTGCTTAAAAGAGGCTGTGGTGCGCCCCCTGCTGAAAAAACCATCGTTGGACGTAGACGCGCTCGCCAGCTACCGACCTGTCTCTAACCTTCCCTTTTTAGGGAAGGTTATTGAGCGGGCAGTGGCGCTCCAGCTCCAGGGTCATCTAGATAATATCGGGCTCCTTGACCCTTTTCAATCTGGGTTCCGCCCCGGCTATGGCACCGAGACGGCGTTGGTGGCCTTGGTGGACGACCTCCGCCGGGAGATGGATGCGGGATGTTCGACATTTCTCATCCTGCTCGATCTCTCGGCCGCTTTTGACACCGTGGACCATGGGCTGCTGTTGAGACGACTGCGTGACCGGGGGGGTCTGGACGGGACTGTTCTTGAATGGTTCCGTTCATTCCTCTCGGGGAGGAGCCAACGGGTGGTGTTGGGGGAAGAAACATCGAGCCCCCGCGCCTTACCGTGTGGCGTTCCGCAGGGATCGATCTTGTCTCCATTATTATTTAACATCTATATGCAGCCCTTGGGGGAGGTCGTGAGAGGGTTCGGGGTGCGATGTCACCAGTATGCTGATGATACTCAGCTGTACCTCTCGTTTTCTACCGACCCAGACCCTGCTGTCTCGGTGCTATCCCAATGTTTGGAGGCCGTGGCGGATTGGATGCGGCGGAGCAGACTGAAGCTCAACCCAGATAAGACGGAGGTGATGGTGGTGGGGAGGGCGAAGGGGGTGGTGGCCCCCCTAGTTGGGGGGGTTTGCCCCCCTGTAGCTCAGCAGGTCCGGAGTCTGGGGGTCATATTGGACGCAGACCTGCGGCTGGAGCGGCAGGTGGAGGCAGTCGCTAAGGCTGCCTTCCGCCAGCTTTATCTGGTACGTAGGCTGCGTCCGTATGTCTCTGGCCTGGACCTGGCCTCCCTCATCCATGCCTTCGTCACCTCGAGGCTCGACTACTGTAACACGCTTTACGTGGGGCTTCCCTTGTGCTTGGTTCGGAGGCTGCAGCTAGTGCAGAATGCGGCGGCTCGCCTCCTTACGGGGGCGGGCCATCGGGAGCATATTACACCTGTGCTCCGAGCTCTGCACTGGCTGCCGATAGCGTGCCGAGCCAAGTTCAAGGTTTTGGTGATGATCTATAAAGCCCTACATGGTCTGGGCCCCTCATACCTCAGGGACCACCTTGCCCTCCGCGCCCCAGAGCGGCTCTTGTGGTCTTCCGGGGGTGCCTTCCTGGAGGTCCCCCGCATTAAGCGGGGGGCCACGATGGAGAGGGCATTCTCGGTAATTGGGCCGCGGCTTTGGAACTCCCTTCCGGAGGAAGCTCGCCTGGCCCCTAGCCTGTTAACATTTCGGTGAAGTTGCAAGACCTGGCTGTTTGCCCAGGCCTTTGGGAGGGAGGGTGGGTAGGGAGGGGAATTTTAGCTCCCCCATCTACCTGTTATATTGGAACTCAGTCCTGTTTTAATATTTTATAATATTTATGAGAGTTTTAATGTTTTATTGTATTGTATTTTAAATGTGTTGGAAGCCACCCTGGGCTGCATGGCAGGAGTGGCGGGGTATAAATTTTTAAAATAAATAAATAAATAAAAATAAAATTAAAACGTTAGAGCCAAAGTCAGTGCACACACATGAGAATTTTGACATTTTAATAGGCTGAGTTGTAACATGAATAATCAGTCCTGCATATACAGACGTGTACAGAGAGCCTCTCACACAGACATACCTTTTTTCCAGCTCAGCCCCCAAATTATTCAGTGGGCCATTGTAAATTTTCAGAAACACATGCAAATTGATACACATGAGAGGTGTACCTATTTTTCTCTGTCAAATGTTGGCGGGGGATGCACTCTGTCCTCAGAGACTTTCCATGGTGCAACACAGCTTTTGTGAAGGAGGGGGCACTTCCAGAAAAGGGCAGTGAGGGCAGAGGGCACTTCCAGAAGGGGGAAGAGAGTGGTTTGGTGCTGTGCCACTGTAGCTGCCAGTTGTGTGGGGCCCCATTCTGGTCTCCACCCATCCTGGGGCCTGTCTCCCATCACAGGATATTTTGTAGGGCCCACGTTTCCAGTCCAGTCACCAACCCCACTGGGGTTTGAACCAGGCCCACATATGGTGGGCCCAGAACAAATGTGCTGGGGTCAAAACTGGCCCAATCGGGGCAGTGTCATGTTTGTAAGCTCCCACGGTCACCTTTCTGGTCAGGTGGTTGGGGTTACAGCCACACTGCTATAACTTTTTCTGCTTAAGCACTGACATTCTAGACATAAAGATTCCAAAGTACAGTTTCTTTCCTTTAAGATTTTCATTTTGTTTGACTCAGTGCTGCCTTTAACCTTTTTAAAAAATTTATTTATTTATTTATTTTAAAATGTATAATGCCACTCCCTCGCCAAAGGGAGAAAAGCAAGAGAAACCCTCTGCTCTCCAAGCTTTAAGCAGGAGGTCTGGGCCCCCACTTGCTAGCTCCAGGTATGGACTCAAACCTATGGGCCTCATGTAGCCAACATATATGCCTCTTCTGAATGCAATTCATGACTAGGTCTAATGTAACATCTGACCATTCTTTTGCTCAGTTCTTCTTGTCTCTAAGTTATTGGTGTTCAGAGACAGGGAGGAAAGCCAGATCAAATGAGTGAGTTAACACCATGATTGGGCTATGATTAATATACCTGCCTGAAACCAGAAAAGAAATAGAATAGTATATTAAGGTTACAAGGTAATAATAAAATAAAGGCAATTTCTCTTTCTCTCATGGAGACAAGTGAATGTTTAACTTTCCCTCCTGGTAGCCTTTCTGCTAAAATTGTTCGGTTCTAGCAAGCACAGCCACCTTCTCACAGTCCTTCTAAGGTTAGGTTCCTGTGCCAGCAATGCAAAGTCAGAACTCCCATCTTTGGATGACAGAATTCTCAAAGCAATGCTGGACCGTCTCCCAACATGGTTAATTTGACACACTGAGTTGCTCCCTCTGACTCCTCCCTGTGGCTGTCAGCTAGTTTAATTGGGCCCTTGAGGTGTTAAACAATGGGTGCAGTCACACAAGATGCCTTGACCAGGCTACCGTGCCTTAGCCAGGCTTAACCCAGTCTGGACGAGCTGGACCATGCAGTGCAGTGCATTATGTCTCCGGATGCCGCTAAACGTTCCCTCCACCATGTGGCTGGGCAAGAAAATGGCTGCTACATGATGCATCTTTGAAAAAAGGCCAAGGATGTGTCTCTTACCCCAAGGCATGGTAGCCCATGTGCCGGGGCTTTTTCTGCCCTGCTGTGCAGCGAGCTCTGGCTGTGTGCTGCCACATCACAGCTGGAACGGGATTTTAGTTGGGCTGAAGGAAGGAGGCAGGGCAGCGCCGGGTGCCTGCTCATGTGGCTGGTGCCTTGGCATGGCCCAACCGTGACAGGAGTTGCAGGAGCAGCCTGCCCACCTGGCTTTCTTGTAGGGGGGCCGCCCATGCGCCTGATCCCCGCACTGGCCCCACAGTGTGGTGACAGCGCTTGCCTGCCACAGGGTCACGCGGGGATCAGGCCCTCTGCAGCTCATGTGACTTCACTCATAGACTCAAATAATCAGCGTCTTCCATTCATCTTTCATTTCCATCCTTTATCATTGTGGCAAGATTCCTCCACTGCACCTCTGTCACATGCAGCATCCCTATGGTCAGCAAATGTGAGAAGCCACGGGTCTGTGCTTGGGAAGGGGGGGAATGGGTAGGGCTGTTAGGCGGTAAGATCACCTCCTTCCCAGCTTTGCCTATTCTTATTTCACCCTGGACAAGAAGGTAGTTTGTGAGAAAGACAAATCCTCATACCTCCCAAAGGTACCTCTTTAGGTACTGAACCCCTCTTACCCTCCTGAAGGGGGATCAAAGTCCCTCTTGCAGGAGAGAGAGAGACACAAAAAGATTGTTATTCAAGTGTAGCAGGGTACAACTGGAATGGTCTGTGGCCCCTTTGAGAGAGTGAGCCAAGGAGGATGATGCTGGGTCTGGGTCTGATAAAACCAGCCCTATGACTATGTAGCAGCCTGGATTGGAAGTAGGCTGAAGGGCAAAGGACTAGAGACTTCAAGTTATTGTCTCTTTAAGGCTGTAAAGAGCAGGAGAGTAACCACACCCACTTGGAAGTCTATAGGAAGCAGACAGAGAAGTCAGTCTTTGCCTGGGAGAGGAGGGACAACATATCCTGGGAGATTCCAGCAGGACTGCTATCCAGTGCTGAAGGCCTATTGAGAGAACCTGAAGGAAGGTTCCCTGAAGAGCACTGCTGACCAAAGTCCTGAAGAAAGCCAGAGGATAAGTAAGCAGAGAGACTAATTGATTGGGGTGCTGACCTGAAAAGAGAGACGCCTGTAAATCCCCGAAGTGAGTAGCCACCCAGAGGACTGAGGTTTGACTAAGCATGGGGCTAGTTAGAGATTGGAGCTAGAGAAGTTGGTTGTCAGGCATTAGGCAGGACCAAAGGACTATATATAGATGTGTACAGACTGTGATGGTGTGTTTATTTGTATGTGAATAAAGATGGAGGTAATTAACCCCAAGTGAGTGACTCCTTGGGGCCTGATCCTGAGAGAACTTACCTTGGTGAGACTCTACCCTGCCACATCAAGCCTCAGACTCTTCTTTCTTGGTTGCCTCCCAGGAAAAGCACTTGAGGGGACCAAGGGGGGTGGGGGAGGATGATGAGAAATTAAGTGGAATGATAAGCAGGAGAGCTTCTGTCACTCTTTGTGCAGTTGCAAGTTAGGAGCTCTGTGTGTGTGTGTGTGCGCGTGTTTTCATGTAAATGTGTGACGGGAGGGAGCTTAATGAGGGGTGGACCTTATTGGTTGAGGGGGTGGAACTTGTCCCTCTTTGGCCCCTCAAAATGTTGGGAGGTATGAATCCTAACACAGAGAGGGATGTGTGAACAGAATGCGGTTCGGTTGTTCGGTCGTTGGGTTTGGAAACCGAGTTCTGGTTCAGTCGTTCAGTTCGGGAACTGAGTTCAGGTTTGGTTGTTCAGTTTGGCGGAGTTTGGTTCGGCCAAACATTCAGAAATTGGCATCTATATCGGTACCGCTATCGATACCGATTTTGAAGATTTTATTTTTCGTATAGGTATTGTTTGTCCCTGAGACACTTAAGTTTGTTATTATGTCTTGTTATATTGTTAACTAAATGGAATATCTAATAACACAAAGGCATAGTCCTACAAACACACTATAAAACTGAATCACTACACACTATCTCTGTCTATCTCTATAACTAAGCTAACTTATCTATCTATCTATCTATCTATCTATCTATCTATCTATCTATCTATCTACACAGTGCACACAGGTACAGACACCTTACACCAAACAACACAGGGAGGGGTAAAAAACTGAAATGAAAGCTGAATCAATCTAATGCTACTCTAAATAAATCCAAAAACAGGGGAAGGGAATCAGGGATGGAATATATAGTGGGAGGAGGGGAAGGATTCAATGGAGGGTAGGGAGAAAGAACACAGGGATGGGTAAAAAATAAAAATAATGCCTAAATCTATCTAATCTAATCTAAATAAATGATACTAGTAAGGTAAATGTGTGGGATGGGTGAAATAGTAGGAGGATGGCAATGGCTTGGGAGGAACACAAACTCCTGGGAGAGGGAGACTTCTGAAAACACCTGCTGACAGGATCAGTGGCTAGCTCAGAAGGTGTTGGAAGAGGGGAGGGCAATGACTTTTGTTACTTGCTGTGCCTGCCTTACCACAAGCCCCACTGACTCTGTGCAGCCTAGCCCCCCCTTCCCGCATGCCCAATCGCAGACTGCGAAGCCAGTGGTCTGAGGAGGAAAGGGATGGTGATTGGGCAGGCTGGCTGCTACTCCAAGCCTCTCCACCCCTGGTGCCTGGAAGTCTGCTCCTCAGTTGACCCCCCCCCCCTGTGCCTGCTTGTGCCTGGTACTCACGTTTTTCCCGCCCGAACTCACCCGAATGGTACTGAACTGTTCGGTCATTTTCGAGTTTGGATCTAGTTCGGTTTGGTCAGTTCGGGTTCAATTCGGAAGTTCGGTTCAGTCGTCCGAACAGACTGAGTTCGGTTCGAACTCCGAACATCTGAACCGCGTTCGCACATCTCTACAGAGACTGTTTAATAGTGGGTGGGTAATGTGCTTATCTGAAAACACCCAAAGAGGAAGCTTAGATTACTATGTTTACATTTGCTACATTTTAATTGCCACTTTTTTAAAGGAACAAAACTCCACGAAGAAGTGACATTCCTTTCTATCGCTACAGCTTAATTTGCTCTCTGTATGAAAAATTCACAATCATTTCAACCCCTAGGGGACTGAGAGGCAAGGTTTTGACTTTAAAGCATTCCTCACATGCTTAGTGCTTCAATATTAGTTTTCAAAGGATTGCTTTTTAAAGATGTGTGTGTGTGTGTATTCATTATTCATAATGGAAGTTGTTTAACACTGCTGCACTATGCTGGGTTATATATAGAAAAGAAATGTTTCAGCTATATCCCAGTTTACTGAACACAAACCTATGAAACTGTAACTTAGAAAATAGCAGCACTTACCAATTTACATTTACTACAAACAGACCTGGCGAAAAAAGAGTTGCAAAAGGTTGGGCAAGGGTTCCCTTTTTGTTGATAGTTGGTTTTGTGATTTAAAATAAAAAAATGTCCAGAACTCTTGCTCTGCGGAAAAAGAAAGCATAGAAAAGTCATAAGAACATAAAACCTGCCATGCTGGGCCAGACCAACGATCCATCTGGCCCAGCATCCTATCTCAAACAGTGGCCAACTTCAGTTGCGTTAGAGAAGCGGACAACAGGTTGTCTGCTAATCACTCCCACGCTCAACAGTCAAAGGTCTCATCCCCTGAATAATTTGACTTCACAACATCCTCTGGCAATGAGTTCCACAGCTTAATTTACATTGAGTGAAAAAGTACTATATTTTCTTTGTTTTAAATCTGCTGCCATTTAATTTAATAGGATATCCCCTAGTTCTGTTGTTTTCAGCATGGGTAAATAGCTCCCTGTTTACTTGCTTCACATTCATGATTTTGTAAACTTCTGTCATCCCCATCCACAGTTATCTCTTCGCTGAGAAGCGAACCTATTGAGCCTGTCCTCATACCAAAGACATTCCATGCCTTTGATCATCTTGGTTGCCCTTCTCTGCACTTTCCCCACTCTATTTTATCCTTTTTGTGGTGGGGCAACCAAAAGGAGCATGCAACATTCCCAGTGTGGGTACAACATGGATTGATTTCAGGGGTGGGGAAACTTTCCCCTTCAAGGGTCCAGTTTGAAAATTAGTATAAGTTTTGGAGCCACATTGAAGTAGGGCTGATGCGGCAGCAGCTGTTACCGCGCCGTGATTCCATTCCGCCATTTCGGAATTGCCCGCACCACACTGTGGCTTTTCTGCGGACATTCCGCTAATTCCGCTGGCATTCTGCAAATTGCAGAATTGCGGAAAAATTGTGGAAACTGTCAGAAAACTGCTGTTCCGCTATTTTGTGGCACTGGTGGAATGGCGGAAGTAGCGAAAATGTCACGTTTCCACTATTTTGCGAAGCCTGTGGAAGTAGCGGAATGAAATTAGCGGAACTGCGGAAGTAGCGGAATGAAACTAGTGGAATGAAAGCCTCTGCCATGCCGTACCACTAATTGCGGAAACGCTGTTTCAGGCAGAAATAGCTACCGCTGTGACATTCCGCTACAGCCCTAATGGGGGGTGCTTATGGGGTGCACTAAGAGTGGGGGAAGAAAGATGATTCAGATTGTGAATCTATGGATGAAAACTGAAGTAACACAGGCCTGCTATGGCCCGCTTGGGCCAGGGATTCGCTGTCATGTGAGTTTCAGGACTACCAGATGTAGGCCCACTCCTGCCCCGACCCAGGTAGGTGGCTGGCCCAGATGTGGTCCCCCGGAAGATTCCAGGCCCACAGTCTGAGCCAAGGGCTACCCAGGTGGGCCATAGCAGGCTTGCACGTCTGTTCCTGTGCCATCCCCCAACAGGGATCAGGGCTGTCATAGCTTCCCGTCATGGTGGGGCACAGGGCAGCAAACCCATGCATTTATTCTGTTCCGTTCCAGGGGGTGGGGTAAAGAAGGACTTGCTGGCAGTCTCAGTAGGGCGCACATCCATTCAGTACCCTGATCTGACCCGGCCAGGGGCGGCCCTCCCTCTCCCTAGACTGTGTAGTCAGCATGCCAGCTGTATGTCAGTTGACAGCCTTTGCCACTTATCCACCCCCTGTCTTTATGTACATTCCCTCATCTCTGCTCCCTTCCCTAAGCTCACTCTTTTACTGCTTGGGATTTGGGACTGGAACCAAGCTCCAGATTCAGGAAATGGAAAGGGCCAAATAAAAGAGCCTGTGGACTGCATTTGGCCCTCGGGTCTGAGATTTGCCACTCCTGATTTATATAGTAGCATTATGAAATTATTTTAATCTTTATCCTTTTCCTTATAATGCCTATCATTCTGTTTGCCTTTTGACTGCTGATGTTTTCAGTGAACCACCCACAAACATTCCAAGATCTTTTTCTTTACTGGTAACACCTAATTTAGAACCCATTATTGTGTATGCATAATTAGGATTTATTCTTTGTTGTGTGCCTCATTTTGGACTTAACACTAGGGGTGTCCATGAGGGACCATTTCCATTTTTGTTTTCATTATAATTTTTTTCTTTTCGTTTTGCTGGTTTTCATTATTGAGGATTTTTGTTTTTTGTAATTGTTTCATTTTCATTTTCCATTGGTTTCAATGGGAAATGTATTTCTGCATTTAATATCAAATTTTCATCTAATTTGGACATATTGTACCCCTCACCAATGGGATCATCTCTGCCAAACTTCATTAAGATTGGATAAATCCTTCACTTGGACCTGGAGCAACCCAGTGATCACTGTGACCGGTTTATCGAGTACTTTGTAGATAAGATCGCTCGCATCCGCCACGGTTTTGGTACCACAGTTATTGCAGAGGATCATCTTGGGGCTATGGATGCCCCGTCCTGTCCTGTTTTGTGGGATCGGTTTCAGATGGTGGCGCCTGCCAATGTAGAGTCCTTGTTGGGATTTGTTTGTGCCACTACTTGTGAGCAAGATCCATACCCATCCTGGCTGGTGAAAGCTAGCCAGGAGACGTTATGGCCATTGCTGGCTGGGGTGGTTAGTGCCTCCCTTCGGGAGGGCAGGGTGCCTGACTGCCTAAAGGAGGCTGTGGTTAGACCCCTGCTCAAGAAACCATCTCTTGATGCTGATGCTCCTGCCAGTTATCGTCTGGTCTCTAATCTTCCCTTTTTAGGGAAGGTTATTGAACAAGCTGTGGCACGGCAGCTCCAGGAACACCTGGACCACACCGGTTTCCTTGATCCCTCCCAGTCTGGGTTTTGGCCTGGGTATGGTATGGAGATGGCATTATTTATTTATTTATTTTATTTAATTATTTATATCCTGCCCCTCCTGCAAGCAGCTCGGTGGCCTTGGTTAACGATCTCCATTTGGCGTTGGACCAGGGTCGTTCGACCTTACTGGTCCTGGTAGACCTTTCAGCTGCATTTGACACAGTCGATCATGAGGTGTTGGTGACTTGCCTCTGGGACCGTGCTGGAATTGGCGGAACGGTCTTGGACTGGTTTCGTTCATTCCTGGCTGGCAGAACTCACCGGATGGTCTTGGGGGAGTGTAGGTCTTCCCTCCTGGACCTCACGTGTGGAGTCCCACAGGGTGCCATTCTACCCCCCCTCTTGTTTAACATCTATATGCAGCTGTTAGGGGAGATCGTGAGAGGGTTTCAGGGCATGCAGTGTCATCAGTATGCTGATGACACTCAGCTCTACCTCTCCTTTTCTATTGACTCAGGCCATGCAGTCTCCTTATTTCCCCAGTGCCTGTCAGCTGTGGGGGCTTGGATGAGGTCGAACCATCTCCAATTGAATCTTGACAAGGCAGAGGTGATGTTGGTGGGCGAGGGCTTGGGGGACCTTGGAGTGGTTGAATCTCCTCTTGTTGGGGAGGTTCACCCTCCCATGGTCTCTCAAGTGCGGAATCTGGGTGTGCTCCTCGATTTGTGGCTCATCCTGGAATCTCAAGTTGTGGCTGTGGTGGGGAGTGCGTTTCGGCAGTTACATCTTGTCTGGTGGCTTCAGACGTATCTCTCAGACTCCGACCTCGCTGCTGTCATCCATGCCTTCATCACCTCGAGGCTGGATTACTGTATCGTGCTCTACGTGGGGCTGTCCGAGAAGCTGGTTTGGAGACTGCAGCCGGTGCCGCGGCCCGTCTCTTTACGGGGGTGGGTCGCAGGGAGCACATGACACCAGTGCTCCGGACTCTGCACTGGCTGCCTATAAAGCACCGGGCCAGGTTCAAGGTGCTGGTTTTAACTTTTAAAGCCCTTTACAGCCTGGGCCCTGCTTATCTGCAGGACTGCCTCACTCCCCATGTGCCCATGCGACTCTTGAGATCATCCGTGGCAGCCTTTTTGGAGGTTCCCTGAGTAAGGCGGGTGGCCACCGATGTTAGATCTTTTTCGGTGGCCACCCCTGTTCTGTGGAATTTTCTCCCAGAGGAGGCTTGGTTGGCTACCACTCTCCTGCTATTTCGGCATGTATGTAAGGCCTGGCTGTTCCGTCAGGCTTTTGGCGAGGGGGAGGGTTTTTCTTTCCCCCGCATATTGTATTTTAAATTGTTTTAATTTTTTTTAATTGTTTGATTGACTATTGTTGTTCACCGCCCCGGGCTGCCCTGTGGGCAGTAGGGGCGGGATATACATGTCATATAAATAAATAAATAAAATAAATAAAGAGTTCAGATTTGATAAGCAATTTATTTTCATGGTTTGCACACACATTTCCAGCTGTAATGTCTTTGTTTTCCATCCAATCTGAATGAAATTTGGAAGAATGGTGCCCCTCATTATATGGATTATCCCTGAGACATTTCGCAAAGATTTGATAAAGGGTATTGATTGTATAAGCAATTTTATTCATTCATACTTTACAAAAACAGTTCCAGCTGTAACATCTTTGTTTTCCTTCCAATTTGGATGAAACATAGACAGGTTTCTGCCTCTCGCCAAAGGGATAATCTCTGCCAAATTTCAAAAATATTGGATAAATTATTCCAATTCTATAAGCAATTAAAGTGTTGTGATTTTAACAGAAGTTGCAAATTTCCTTAAAACAATTGCACGTGTTGCCTCTGTTTAAATTATAACGGTTTTACTAGAGGCAGAGATTGCTTTTTGGAGTATTTATAGAGAGGATGAAGAACACAGGAGGAGGTGGGCAGAGCAGAGAAGGAGCAGGTGCCAGAGGCACTGACATAGGCTTCAGTCGTTGGTATCCCAAAACCTGTGGGGGCACACATGGGGGAGAGTAGATGCAGAATTCTGCTTTTGTGAGCACTTGCACTGAGGCTGAAGATGGCAGCACACACAGAGAGAGCACTGAGCCAGCCTACAAGCCACACAAGATCTAGCCATGGTGGCGGCTGTGCAGCTTGGCAGAAGCTTATATTTGTTCCCCAATGCCCACGCCTCAAGCCTCCCTGATTGCTATAATAGGGTACTTTGTCACAGTAGAACAAGATGAGCTTGTGATGCCAATTGGCCAGCAGAAATGTCAATCCTGTATGTTGATTCTGTGCTGTGCCCACCACAACCCCTCTGCTTGTTACTGGGAAGTTGGAAGCATCTGATTAGGAAAGAACCAATAAGGAATTCTCTTATGTCCTCTGTCACAGTGTTGCAGGATCTGTTGGGATATCAGTTGGCCAGCGTGGATGTGTCAGTCATGTCTCTTGATTGCTGGGATGATTCCCTCTCCCCTCTGCCTTGCTGCCTGAAGTTCCAGTTATGTCCTGCTATTTTTGTTTTTATCCCCAAATTTTCTGAACTAGTATTTGCACAACTTCTGTTAAGATCACAAACATTCAGTTGCTTAAAAAATTGGGACCTTTTGTCCAATCTTTCTGAAATTTGGCAGAGATTATTCCTTTGTGGAGGGGTACAAACTGTCTAAATTTAATCTAAATTCAACTGGAAGCAAAGACGTTATAGCTGGAAATGCATGCATAAATCATGGTGCTTATACCATAGGGACTCGTTATCCAAGCTTTCAGAAATTTGTCAGGGATGATCCCTTTGATCTGACAACAAATGGGGATTAGGGTATCAGCTGCTAAATGCCAATATCACAGAAGAAAACAATGGAATACACAGGATACCATACGGTTATAAAGAATGTGTGTGTTACATGGAGTTAATTATTTTACATTTGATCTAACATTGTTTTCAGACCTTAGATACAAAGATAAGTTAACTTAATACAGTCCATTTTCAACACTGTCTATGTCCAACATGTTTTGGTCACATATCTTCTTCAGGGACAACTTTGAAAAAGACAAATCTGAAATTTTCTAAGTATGTCTACACATATACATGAAGATTAATTATAAAGACAAAAAATATTACTTAAAAAAAGAAAGGGGAATTAGGAATTTACAAAGTATTTTAAAGTCTCTTCTAAGCTCATGTTATTAGTTTATATAGTGCGTACCACCAGTATTAAACAAGAAAAAACTATCTTTAAAATGTTGTTTTACATTGTTAAGAAATTACAATAAACTATTGTCCCAGTATACTCATGCAAAGGCCAGGGAATTATTGAAATGTCGATAACAATGTAAACAAACTGAAGATGTGTAATGGTTTGGAAAATGGAGAAAAGTTGTGGAAGAACATAAAATTCCCAACAAAAAACCCACCAAATAAAACAGCAACACAACATATAATTTCAGCAAATGAAAAAATCACCTAATTAAGAAAGCAATCTTAATGTAAAAAATATTTAACATTAAAAAAAACCCAACCCAGCACTTATCATTTCTACCATGCAACACAACACCAGGAAATTATAAATTAAGTTCACAAACATGTATGAACATCTAAATATGCACTGCACAACCACAGTGAACACACAAGGGCAGAATTGCACCTTAACCTCTGTCCCTGTAGGTAGTTGGCCATCAATCAATCAATTGATCAATCAATCAATGTTTATTGGTGTAGCACAAGGCCATTGCCTAAGAATCAGCATACAATACACCCTAATACCCCAAAAGGAGTCTTTCTTCAGTACATATCAATATAAAGCAATTAAAATAATACAGCAGCAAATAAGTTGTCTATTGAGGCTGGCGGAGCACTGCCAAGCTAGCTAGCTACCAACCACTATATAAGCGGCCCATTCTACACTGGTATATTACAAAGAAGTAAATAAAACTAATAAAAAAGTAAATTTAAACTAAAATAAACCTTACCAATGATAAACGTAAACACCATTTTAAATACTCAGAGCTACGAAAAATGTTAAGTATATTAAATAACTACCGGAGCAAGAGGCCAGTTAAAGAAATTAGCTACACATCCAGTCTAACATCCAACAAAGGACAAGGAGGCCAGGGGGCTACCTTATCATATCACGATAAACAAATAATAAAATAAAATAAGACTGAAGCGAACTAAAATTACCAGTAATAGGCATAAAGCCTTCCACTATAAGGTGTAATTCCGAGGCCGAGTGCAGTACCGCCAAATCCAGTATCCCATGTCCCCTCAGCGTCAAACTCATGCAGAGTAGCTTTAAGCACTGGAGCAGAGAAAAAAAACTAAAGGCAGTAGTTGAGGAGAGGGGCTAGAAGGACTAACCCTTGGAACCAAGTTCCTAGGCAAGCCAAAAAGCCCCCATCCTCAGGCGCAATGATTTATCTCAGAAGGGTTACGGAGAACTATCTGGAATAAATCTAAAATCCAGGAAATTTCTCCTGCGGCACACAGCCTGTGTGATGTAGGATGCCGTGTTTTTGATAACTGGTGGCATGTTGCTATCCAACAACAGGCACAGCAAGGCATCATCTGGCCTACCAGGGTGTTTCTTCAAGAAAGGCGTCAGATACATTTCCCTCAGGGAGTCATAAAGATGACAGTGGAAAAAAAACCATGAGTCACCATTTCGACAGCATTGTTATCAAATAAGCATAACCTTTCAGGGAAGGGAACACCCCGAATATGCCCATCCAAGACCTGAGAAGGTAGGGCATTTACTCGGGCTCGAAATATGAGCCTTTTGGCTCTCACAGAGATGGAGGAAGTCAAATATTTGGGCATCTGTCCCCGTTCTGGAATCAATGGAAGGTAGGGCCTCATATGGGGAGAGGCCCTAATAGCACCAACTTCTAACTGCTGACCAATGTCATTGACTCTCATCAAAATGTCCCTCCAAATCAGCCCGGTGGGTTTATGAGCCAGATATTATTTTGATAAACCAATTGACCTTAGATGGATGTCTACTTTCTGCAGCCAGGGGTTGACCCAAGCATCCTTAGTGACTTCTTTAGATAGATCGGAACATTGATTGGTGTAGGGTTTCCACCAGAATTTTAGGTCATATTCCATAGCAAGCTGTTTCCAGCTTTCTTGGTCCAGTTCTACCCTAAACGTGGCATATGGTGTGCCTTTTGGATTCCCTAGAAGGGCAGTCAAAAATTTCTCCTGTACCACATTGAGGTGCTGGGCATGAAAAGGAGGCCAGAGCTCGACCCCAAATAGCAGTTGCCCTCTGATCTTGGTGTTAAAGACCTGTAGCACCGGGGAAATAGCATCTCTACCCTGTCGGGTGAAGAAGCTAAATAAAGCATATAAAGGCCCTTTAGCTGCCAGAATTGCCCTTGAGACATGCTCCTTCCATGAGCCAGATTTATGGAAGAGCAGCCCCAAGTAGCGAAAAGATGACACCTGCTGAATTGCGTGCCCCACTATTTCCCAATGATGGGACATTCTCCTGTTGGTGAATACTAAAACCTTGGACTTACAGTGATTAATGGACAATTTGTTGGCCTTACAAAAAGCCGCGGAGGCCTTCATTTGTCTAAGAAGGCCAATACGTGTTTGAGATAAAAGTGCGACGTCATCGGCATAAAAAAGGCACCTGACTGCTCTAGAGGACATCCTAGGTGGAAAATTTTTTGGTTCTGCCATGATGGGAATAACGTCGTTTATATAGTAGTTATTAGTTAAGGAGGGCCTGGGCCAAAACACAGCCCTGCCTTATGCCAAGATGGATATCTATTGGGCTGGTGACATGGCCCAATGCATCTACCTTAACTACAAGAGAAGAGTTAACATGCAAGGATTGAATGAGACACAGAAGGCTTCCATTTACCGAAGATCTATGGAGCTTTTCCCAAAGTATAGCTCTATCCAGAGAGTCAAAAGTGGCCTTTAGGTCTAAAAAAGCCACATAAAAAGAGTGACTCCAGGCTCTATACTTGGTAACTAAATGATGCAGGATATAGCACTGCTCTATAGTAGAGCAGCCTCTTTGGAAACCTGCTTGTTCTGCATGTATAATCTTCTGTATAATAAATCTTTATTTGCTGTGACGTATAGTCATTAGCAATGCATCGTAATTCCAATAAAAAACAATTACAACCACCAGCATAGTAAACCTTTGGTCATTAACATACATAGCTTGGGGGCAAATTTTCCCTATCCTTTATACAGTAACAATACATCACTGCAAGCAAAAACACTTGCAAACAGCTATCACCATAAAACAAATCCACAAACAACTTCATAAAAAGTAGCACCACCACTTATGCCCAAAGCCTTCCTCAGTCCTGGTCAACTTCAAATCTATCATCACAGAGGCTGTCCAACGTCACCCCTAACAAAGCTAACCTAGTTTGTACTAGAAGATATAAGTCCCTAGACTCAATTGTTATCTTTTCCTCTGGTTCTTAAACGCAACACTTGACTACTGAATATTGCCACCTTTGACGTCAGGTCTGATGTCCTATAGTTTAGGCACAGATTATATCTCCCACGTTGGGGGGAGATGACAAAAGCTTCCTCCAAAGCTAAAAAGAAATCACCCCTGAGATCC
Organism: Sphenodon punctatus; assembly: GCA_003113815.1. Classification (NCBI taxonomy): domain Eukaryota; kingdom Metazoa; phylum Chordata; class Lepidosauria; order Sphenodontia; family Sphenodontidae; genus Sphenodon; species Sphenodon punctatus. The sequence goes on along the minus strand of QEPC01006944.1, from coordinate 702,857 downwards.
TCATATCGGGGGCAAACAAAAAGGATATGATTGTTGGAATCCAGTTCCTGCATGGAACAGGAATAACATCTTCTTTCCTGCCAAGGTACCCCTTGATAGCGTCCTTCCAGGACTGCTGATGGAAATGCCCCAAAACGGAGGTGAGAAAAAGCACGTCTTAGTGGGAAACTGGGCCAAACAACCAAATAACTAGTTTCCAATGAGTGGCCAGAGGGAGGTCTGTAAAGAGGATTCACCTTTTGGGACTGGAGCAATTCGGCGTCTTCCTGAAGCTGCTGATCTGCCAGCCTCTGTTTGACCAAAAACATTGCTCGTTTGGGCCCTAATGTAACCAGGAAATCCGGGGAAAAACATGTATAATCTTCTCCTGCCTCATCCATTGCATGAGTCTTGTACGCAAGAATTTGGCGTATATTTTCCCTACTGTGCATAGGAGACTAATCGGGCGCTAGTTGGCCAGCTCAGTTTTAGGACCCTTTTTATATATAGGGACAACTACCACCTTAGCCCACAAGACTGGAACCCTACCTGAGTTATTTATAGCCGTAAATAAGGTCGCACGCAGTGGGAGCCACCAATCTTTGTAGGCCTTTATAAATTCAATATGGACATTATCAGACCCTGGGGCCTTATGGTTTCTAAATGAATCCACAAAGGACTCTACCTCGGACTCCATGACAGGGGGCCATGGATGGAATTCAGCCAAATTACTCTTCACCAAATCCAAAGGCCTTTCTCCCTCTACACTATACAGCTTACGAAAATGCTCAGCCCATGTGGATGATTAAATTTTACTGACCACAGTCCTTCGAGACTTGCTTGTTGAACTGTTAAAAAGCCGCCAGAACTGCCTAGAGTCTTTTTGTTTGGCAGCCGAAAGGAGACTGGCCCACTGCTCCTCCACGCATTTCCTTTTCCCCCCCTAATCAGCTATTTATAGGTAAGTTTGCGCGCAAAGTAATCTGGGGGAAATCTAGTGGAAGACCCCTTCCAATAAGCCTGGTAAATGGCTTTCAATCTAGATCGAGAAAGCTGGCACTCTTTATTGAACCAGGGATTTCCACTCCTGGGGCAAAAGGGCTTTGTGTCCATTGACAGTGACTGCATAAATTGGGTCAATTTGGCACTAAGCTGTTTAAATGAATTTAATATCTCATCGGGCTCTATCGAGTGGAGAATAGTCCCTCTCAATTGATCTCTAAAAGACTGAGCTATATGGGCACCCAGCGCAATAGCCAAGGATTTGTCCCAACGCAGGGCCCTGAGGATTTCTAGATGATTAACCTTGGGGTCTAAGACGGTAATGGGATCTATAGAAGAACAAGAGAGAGACAATGAGAGACTCAGCGTCAGGTGGTCTCTAGCTAAGCCTAAGCCTACAGCAAAATTTGCTACATACAGTAAAACGGCAGGGGAAACTAATATATAGTCCACAACACTGGTGCCCAATGGCTCAGGTATGTGAACTCCCCGTCCTGGTCACTGTATCCAGCCCCATTAATAATGTACAGATTAAAAGAGGCCACCATCCTGGCCAACCTAATCCCAGAGGAGTTGATATCTAAGTCCCTAGACTTCCTAGGTTTAAGTAGGCCATATGGATCATCTGGGGTCAGGTCAGCATAGGGCATAACGGCAGAATCACTAGGACCAATCCTTGCATTGAAATCTTCCGTAAAGATAAACAGTCCCTCTGGATACATGAAATAAATATCCTCCAACAACTCCTCTAGATCTTTCCCAAGGGTTTCTCTGAATGAGCCTGCATTGCAGGGAAAAATATAAGTAGCTAATATAACTAAGGTTAAAGTTCCAATTGTGGCAGCAAAGCCTAATGCGACCTGGGAATTTACAATAGGAACAAAGTCCGTAAGAGCCAAGCCCTGGGCAACAAAGCCCCCCAGCCCCCCACAGGCATGACCCTTATCATGGAGTTTGACTTCCGGAAGACTGTAAGCCTTATATCCTTCTAGCTCTAAAGGCAATGTGGCCCAGGTTTCTTGGACCAGAATGATTTTAAAGTTCCTGACAAATGCAAGAAAATCGGGCTCACTCTTATGCCTAGCCCATCCTGCAATGTTCCAAGAATATAGTCGGATGGATTCGGCTCAAGAAGGGGCAGATAGTCATAGATTTTTAACCGGATTATACTCAGGTATATTGTCCACAATGTCAGAGTCCTGAGTCTTGGGTGCTGTAGGGGCTAAGGGCTCTGAGGGTTGGACCAGATTACCGGCCAAATTCTCAGAGAATGGAGGCAAGGAAGAAATAGCTGCCGAAGGCTCCCTAACTATAGGGGCCCTTCCTCCCGGCGAATCCAGCAGGATTACAGGTCGTAAGCAAGCACTGCTATCAGGGCTAGTAACGGGGTAGAGACACAGTCACTCCCTGGTTGGCAGTGCTTAGCAACCTTGCATTGATGGAGTCCAGGGGCAAAAGTCCAAGGGGTCTTTTATCAATTTGAACAGTGCTAAGCCTATCTGAGCTCTGGGAAGACAGCCCAGATGCTCTCTTAGAAAAGGCCTGGGGGTCACCACCTGGTAATGAAAGAAGAGGAGTAATTCCTTTATCCCTGTAGACCTGACTGAGATGAACCCCCCAAGATAAAAATAGGTCTGAGTAAGAAACCAGGCTGTCCACTATCTGTGAGGATCTAAAGTAAACAACTAAACTTTGGACATGCCTGATAAAAGGCAAACAAACAAAAAAATGCCTAATATGGCTGGTTGGAACCAGATGGCCCAAAACGTGAGATAAATATAGGCCAATCACAGCCTTAGAGTGCCATACCGGAAAATAACCAGAAGGTAATGGGGAAATTTGGAAGGCAAGGGCACTAGTTTCCAGAATACAGGGAGGCTTGTCCCTTGATAAGGTAGCACATACCACTATCCCGGAACCCTTTTCATTAGCTAGATTAAAGTCCTCCTTAGTACAAAATTGGGTTTGAGAAGCAACAGAACTACATAACACTGCCCAGCTAATACCCCACTGACCCAGGCCCTTCTTTAAAACACAGAGCGAATCCAATATAATTTCTAGTTTGCCAGATTGGACTTCAAGCTGAGAACTAAGGATCTCCAATTGGGCGTATAGTTTTTTGACAAGGTCCCCAATTAAACAACATTGGTTGCCCATGATCTCAAAAAGGGAGGAGTCCGTAGTAGAGATAGAAGGAGACTGCAGGTAAGGGGGTGAAGGCGACAGACTATGTCTTCTGGTGGCTCCTCTTGATGCAACCCAGACTCTGTGAGCTGGGGCTCTGGATTTGGGGAGGAGACCCATGCATCCAATGATTCTAGGGGGGAACCTACCTGGAGTTTTTAAAGAAAATCCTCCAGTCGTAGTTGTTTTGCCAGGGAATGAGCTCTAGTTGTCATTCCCTGATGTTCCCTTTTCTTTGGCATCGTACGCTAGCTTGGCCACCAAACGTAAGAGTCCACCCGAAGACCCACTGGCAACCGATGAAAACACAACAGCCTTACCCCCAAGCCCTACAAGGGGGCTGCTGCGAGGCCAGAAATTTGTAGGCGACTAGAATGTAAAACAAAATCTCCCCAATAGGTTAAAAGGTTCCTAAAACAAAGTAACAAAATCTATATATCAGGGGAGAACAGAAGTACCAAAAAACAGAGACGGAGCCTTCTTCCTTTCAGAGCTCCCTCTCAGAAACCGCACCTGCACCGGAAGTCATCTTCTTGGCAAATCACAGTAATTTTGACCCCTAAGTCCCCAACAGTCCCCAAAGGGCCCCAAAGGGCCATGCCCTTTGCCCGTGGCCCTTCGGCTCACAGCCGATGGCTCACGGCCTGAGGTGCAGCCGCGGGTGTCTCCCTTAAATGCCCCCCGGGCAGCTTCTGGATGCGGGTGAGGGGGGAGGAGGGAGGAGTCCCAGTTCAAAGCTCCCCCAGACCCCAGCACTCATACTCCTTTTCTTTCCCACAGCTAGAAGGCAGGGACCCAGAGCAGCAGCAGCAACGCAGGGCCAGCCCAGCAGGACTGCCAGCGGCAGCTGGCAGATGGTAAGAATTGCTCCACGTAGGTGTCTGATTTGTGTCTTTGTACAAGTGGCCTTTAGTGCTCTGTCTCTGTTGCTGTCCATTGGGGTTATTGATAGGTTTTTTGTATAATATTTGCATTTTGTTTTTATTATTTGGGGATTTTGTTGTCCTTTTTTTATATGATTCATGGTGATTCAGGAGGGAGTAGTTTTCCTGGGGCTCAGGGTCACCGTTGATTACAGCACTTACCTATTAGCTGTGGGAGCCGGAGTCCGGTGTCAGCACGGGGGCAGACCCAATGTCCTGCAGGGAAGAAAAAGCCTGATAGCCTATGGCAGCACCGTAGGCACACGCTGAGGTCGCACGCCTAAGGGCTGCACGCACAAGGGCGCGTGCCCTTTGGAACGCCCTTAGGAGTGCCTGGGAGTGCGGGCTGGCATTTGACATAATACGAGGTTCGATGCCGGAAGGGCCAGTGGTGTATGATGCAAGGACTGCCCTAGGGTAAAGTCTGTCTGTTGGGTGAAGGTGAGGGGGGTGGTTTGTGCCACATAGTGGTTGTGAGCCCCTCTGCGCAGGGGTCCCATGGTGGGGAGGAAAGCTTCAAGGAAGAATAAACGGCAGGCAGCCGTGGCCTCGCCAGAACAGCAGCAGGCGATCCAGCAATGGTTGGACAAATTGTATTCCTTGTGCTCAGCGATGCAAGGACCTGTTATGTGTTTGACCTCCCAGCCTGTAGATCTGGCCACTACGAGGGGGCCAAACGTATCGCTTCCCTTTGTTGCGGGGGAATCACCTTTGGCTCCAGTCGACCCAGTACTGCGTTGTTTGGACCCTTACTTCACTCACGTTTCGGAGCAGTCCATGTCAGCCAACACTAACTGTAGATCGTCACCTGTTAAACCTGCGGACGTATTGGGGAAACAGTGTCTTATGCTGGGGGACTTAGTAGCCCAACTGTTGGGGAAATTTGGTGAACTAATGGCCCTGGTTCAAGGGCAGCAGGCCCAGATGATGACACGTATTCAACAGCTTGCCAAGTCTAGCATACAGCAGGCAAGGGCCCTGGCAAGTAATTGCCCTAGCCCAGTCCTCTTTGGCAACCTGAAGATGTTTTTAGGGCGCCAGTCGTGAGTGGATGGGGGTGGGTCCACGGACAGAACGAATATGGGGGGGGGAGAGAGGTGGGGAAGCATGGTGCTAAGAACTTGATCCAAGTTACGGGGGCAGTGGCCTTTACAATCTTTCCCCTCCCTTACGGGGTTATGCCCAAATGGAGCTCCATGGCAAAAATAGGGTACCATTTGGAAAATTTACTAGGGTGGATCCCCCCGAGGGCAATTGGATCTTTCCAGGTCCTACCTGCCCGAGTCCCTTCTCAGAGGCTGGTTGTTCGCTTTACTGTGCCACATTATGCCTTGGACATACTACACCATGCGTCCTTCCTAGCCACCTGCGGGATTCACGTTTAGGAGGTTTTTAGGGACCAAATGATTCAGGTCCTTTTGGGTCCCCAAAATTGTCATGGAAAGGGGGGTATGCTGGCCGGGAGGTCCTGTCCCCAGCAGCAGTGCCTTGGGAACGTGAGTGAGCCTTTGAATAGTAAAATGGCAGGCACCCACGCTCCAATCCATATTCGCCTTTTGGATTTGGCAGGGGGAAGTTTGCAGGGGGGTGGCTCCAACAAGGAGGTACCTTCCCCAGCAACCATCGAGAGGTCTCCCCCAGCAGTTACCTGTTCAGAGCTGGTGTTGGCGGGGCCGGTTAAGGGGGTGGCACCATTTGATCCCAGGTCATTACCGGTAGTGGTGGTGCCCGCTCCCTTGGCCTCGCTGGAGCACAATGGGCCTGACGGGAATACTTGCCTGGGACCCTCTGAGGACCAGATTCTTTTGCAGTTGGGTCAGGTAGGGATAGCCTGCCCAGGGGTCAGGTGCTGACATTCTCTCAACCCCCAAGCCCTGGGGTGTAGGATAGGCTCATGGAACATCGCAGGGTGGGGGTCTAGGATTGGGGAACCCGAATTTATCACATTCATGGGGGAATTTGACCTCATCTGTATGCAGGAATCTTGGGTAGCAACTTCTCTTGCTTTGCCCCCAGCCTTATCTGGGTATAAGGTAGAGTCTCTCCCTGCCCTGGTTCTAGCTTCACATGGGCATGCATGTGCGGGGTTGGCTTGCCTTATTCGTGAATCTTAATAGGATAGACTTATTTCAGTGATTAAGCATCCTCTCTTTCTCCTGGGCCTGATCTTGCGGATGGAGGTAGGTCCCTTATAATATTCAATGTTTATATTCCGCCCCATAATACCCCCTGGTATGATTCGTCAACCTGGGGCAAGCTCGAGGCCCTTATTGAGGACACACTGACTGCATATCCCAATAGCTATTTTTTGCTAATGGGTGACTTCAGTGCTAGGCTGGGACAGGATGATGAGGCCCTGGGTGTTTACGATCCAGGTACTTCCTCATGGGATCAATCGCCCTTACTCCTACGCCTATCGAAAGATACTATAATTAGTAAGGGGGGGGGGCTCGCTCTGGCTAACTTGTGAGTTACATTAAACATTTGTCTTCTAAATGGGTCTTGGTCGGGGAATTACCTGGGAGAATTCACCTTCCTGGGTGCAAGGGGTTCTAGTGTTGTTGATTATATTTTAGTATCTCCAAATGTTTTGTCTCTGTTGAGTGGTTTCGAGGTGAAGAGGGAACAAGCCTCTAGTTTTGTCTTTAGATTTTCAGGGGAACTTGGTGGGGGGGCTAGCCCAGAAGGATCCAGTCCTTCATGACCCTGCCCTTGGCTCTAAGCCATTGTGGGCGGTAACCTGGGTAAAAGTTCCTCCCCTCGACTTGGAGGGGTGGATGAAGGACCCCTTGGTGGTCGATGCTAGAGACATGATTTGTTTGGCCCAGGATTGCCAATTTATCATCAAGGCATTTGTTGAGGTGTCTCAAAGGGCCCAGGACTTCCTAAACGTTGGGGCAGGCCCAAATCAGCATCAAGTAAAAGCTCCAGGTTGGATTTGGTTCGACCAGGAGTGCCATAGGACTAGGGCCCAGTTAAAATGTGTGTATTTGGAGTATTGATGGGCAGGGGACTCCTGTCTTCCCCCTTCCTATTTCCAACAAAAACAAGAATATAGGGACCTGATCAAAATGAAGAAAAAGAGTCATTGGAAGGCCACGTGGAATAGGGTGGTGGAAGCAGCGCACAGGGGTAACTCGTGGTGTGAGGATGTGAACCTACAAGAAGAGAGAGCTCAGGTGGCAACCTCTTCCCATATGTCTTGTTATTTGAGGTTGGCTCCCCCGATCGCTTCCCCGGCGCAGCATCTGATTGCGAATCTTACGGCCAGGGAAAAGTGGCTGATGTCAGCTGCCAGATTTAATGCCCTCCCATCCAAACTTTGGTTTGGTAGGATAGCGGGGGTCCCCTTTCACCAGAGACTATGTCCATTCGACCAGCTAGAGGTAGAAACCATGGAGCACGTGTTATTTAGGTGTCATCTTTATGACCACCAGCGGGTAGTGTTTTTGGAATCCTTTTTGCAAAACCTACCAGTGAGGACAGGAAAAGGAGTTCTTGGTCAGCAATTCCAATCAGGACCTCACACGCATGGCGGTCAAGTTTTTGACAGCTGAATTTGTTAGGAGGCACCAGTTTGTCAATTTTACAGCCCTCAATTCACCCGATTAAGGAGGATTCTTGGGGGGGGGGGAGGTTCGCGAAAGTAGGTTATCGGTTGTGATCCATGTATCGATTATCTGTTTTGTGTTACGTTATGTTGATATTTGTGTTTGAATTCAATGGCTAAGGCTACGCTTAATAAATTATATTGATTGATTGGTGATTCATCTGCAAAATGCTGTGTAAATGTATTTGCATTTGTGTTTGTTTGATTTAATTTGAAAATGTTGCTGTAGTTTTTGTCATTTTGTGGGTTGTTTTTGGGGGGGTTATATTTGTTTTTTTTATTGTATGTTTTTAGTCCTAGTGAATGAGTTATTCAGCACAGTTGCTGGTTCATAATGTTGAGTTTACAGTGGTTGTGCTTTGTGGGCATAATTTTTTGCCTGTGTTGCATTTTACTCATGCTCACATAAGTAGACTATCGTTGGCGCACTTTTTTCATGCATGAAGTGTATGCTTATTGTTTATAATTGTAGTACAAAGTTAATATATTTTTGTTGGTTTTTTTTGATATGCAGAATGGTTTTAGGGACGGATGGTAAGGCGTCTTAACTTATAATTTCCTGGTGGTGTGCTGCGTGGCAGAAATGATAAATGCTGTTGTTTTTTAATGTTCAATATGCTTTACATTAAGATTGTTTTCTTAATCAGGTGGTTTTTTCATTTGTTGAAATTATAGTTTGTGTTGCTGTTGTTTTTATTCAGTGGGGTTTTTGTTGTCGTTGTTTCTTGGTGGTTGGGGGGATTTTATGTGGCTTCACAGATTCCTTGATGTGAAGGTTTTCATTTGTAAAAATTACCTGTGCCTTAGCTAATATCTTAAACTGGAGGTTTTTTATTGAGTAAATCTCCTTGTTTCTTTGGAGGGTGGGTGGGTTTGGTTTCTTCAATGATAAATGTTTTTCATTGACTTTCTGGGATTCTGTTTAAATATGTTTAACATAATAACAATTCCTCCTGCAGCATTGATTAATAAGGAAGAGTTGCAGCATATCAGCACCCCTTACATAAGCAATGTTATTATGTAAATGTAAATTACATTTACCCCTTACATAAGCAATGTTAAAGCAGTTCTAGTCTTGTCTTAGTCAGAAACTCACTGCGTGACCTTGGGCCAGTCACAATATTCTCTCAGCCTGACCTACCCCACAGGGTTATTGTAACCAAGCCAAGGACGTGCACTTGAGACCTCGCATCTTCATGAATGTTAGACCCCTTGTCTCTCCCTCTGTTCCCCTTCCTAAGTCTCTCCCCCAGCTCCTGTCTCTCAGATTGTAAGCCCTAGGGGCAGGGACCGTGTCTATTTTATTACTTTGTAAAGTGCCAGGTACACTGCTGGCGCTATATAAATGTTTGTTAATAATAATAATAATATAAACAACGTTGACTAAGCATTTTAGAGCTTCATGCTACTTCCTACACACACACACACACACACACAGAGTAAGAGCGGATCTTGTGTGTACTGTTTGCTGTTGTGAGTAATAGCAAAAATTGTTTGCTATTACCCTATATCTTTATAAATTTGAACTGTGCTGATATGGAAAAGTAGGCACGAAAGTGAAGGCAGGGAAGTAGTGTGTGAATTCAGTTTATGTTTTTTTTAATGGTGACCTCATTCAGACTGTGTCAGGCTTGTGTTTGAGTCACATTTAATAAAATGGCCCTGGTTTAAACCTTCTAGGATAGGGGTGTGCACCAGGGCTCCATGTCATTTTTCATTATCATTTTTGTTATTAAAATGTGTCATTTTCGTTAATAACAAAATGTTGTTTTTTGTTATCATTGTTGTTATTGGTATCGATTTTAAATGAAGATTTTATTTTTGGTATAGTTATTGGTATTGTTATCGATTTTGTGCATCAATGAAGAATTATTGTTAGAAGTTGAACTCCTTCCCCTTCCCATAGTGATACAGAAAGAACTGCACACAATAATATCTACAATATGTAGTTTTGTTTATATAATACATACAGAATCTAAGATAAACCTAACCTATGTATAATACAAAATATTCCTATCCTATAATACTAATATATATAATAAAACAGCCTACTATCTAAATATCTAATCTCTCTCTATATACAACTAATATCTATATAACATATGGTAATGGGGAGACATCAGGGGAAGGGAAAAGGAAAACTCAGAGTGTCTGTCTGTCTGTACCTAAGGAATAAGGATTGGGTGGTAGGGAAGGGAATAAGGTGTGTGTGTGTGTGTGTGTGTGTGTGTGTATATATATATATATATATATATATATATATATATATATGTGTGTGTGTGTGTGTGTGTGTGTGTGTGTGTGTGTGTATATATATATAATCAGCTTCTGCAAGCGCACCCTGACAAGCAAGAGAGCTAACACAGAGTGAAGCAGTCCAACCGTACAATATAAAGGGTTGTAGTGCCCTCCTCCAGAGCCCAGTATATATATCGATATCGATATATATATACAGCAGCTTCTGCAAACGTACCCTGACAAGCAAGAGAGCTAACACAGAGTGAAGCAGTCCAACCTTACAATATAAAGGGTTGCAGTGCCCTCCCCCAGAGCCCTCCTGATTGGTTCTTGGAGGCAGAGGCATTGAGGAATCACAGGGTGCCATTCAACTGCTGGAATCTTCTTCCTCTGCTCATTGGCCAGAGATACATCTATCCCCTCCCAGTTCTATCTATCCTTCCCCTCCCAGTTCAAGAGTTCAACACTGTTTCTGGCTCCAAGATGTCTGCTCCCTCCTCCCCTCTCCACATTTCCCTCCAAAAAATACCTGCCAGACTGCCAGGCAATAACTAAATCAATAACAACTTTCATTATCGTTATTGATTTCCTTATTATTTTTTGTCATTTTTGTTATTGCAATAATGACAATTTTTGTTAACGATATAACAAAAATGACATGCACACCCCTATTCTAGGAGTGTAATACACCCACAACAAGACAACATGAAGGAACTACATAAGCACAGCTAGGTCCAAACCCCACCCAATAGTGACCAAGGCCTACCTGTTACATGCTGTGGGTAGCCATTTTTCCATCTTATGACCACTAGGCTCAGAGGTTTCATCAATTAATGTTGGTTATTCTCAAATTAAAACATGCTTGAACCGTGGTGTAAATCCCCCATTTTAACCACAATCCCTTGATCATAAGAATCATGGGATAATTATAATGTCTTTAATGGGTGGTCAGTGTAGAAAAGCTGATTGATAAGAATACACCCTTGCTATGCTGAATTCACTAGAGGGGTTACAAACTACTTCAAAGGTAATTCAGTTATCATACACTAGATCCCTCATCTCTGTGGAATATGCATGGTGTTTACTAATCTATAAATGCCTGGCTTGGGACAGTAAGAGAGCTACCTGTTTCAAAAGGCCCCTGTGCATTTACCAAGCTTCCTCTGAATTTTGCTGGTATAATTCATTTAGGACCCACAAGATGAAATTACATTGCACACCATACATCTGGCTGCATTACACTTCCACAAATCCAGCGGCACTGCCATCATTATACACAATAACCTCTTTCTTTCCTAAGACTCCAGAATAAATCAATCGCAGTTGCTAGCTGAATACAAAATTAAATGGAGATGAGTGTGTGCTGAATGCCACTGCCACTGATTCATTGCGGGGTCTTGGGAAAGCCTGTATAACCAGTATTTTTCTGCAAAATAAAACCCTGTAAGTAAAATGGATATTCTCAATTACTTCACACAATTCCACAAATCCTATTGATGCTCATTTGCTTCCTGGCATGCAGTTGGCAAGGATTTTACATTGAAAAGTGACACACAACCCCATACCCAGTTCCCCAAAAGATCTGATGCACTGTTCCTCCAAAAACCATCCCCATACCCTGAGGTTGGGCTCAGCAGCTTGCCTGGACTGTGGAACAGCCCCTTCTCTCCTACCCCCAGCCAAAGAACCAGTTTCTAGCCAGGTCATCCAGGCTGCCTCCCATCTCTGCACTGCCTGAGCACTGCTCAAAAGTGAATGTCCATTAACCCTTCCCATGCAAGCTACAGAAGGAGTATTACTTACTTTGTACATATGATGGCCAGTCCATATCACCTGAATTCCCCATCCGGCTGTGTGTTTACCAGAGCAACATCTGCACACCCTGCAGACAGGGCCTAAGGATTTAGTGGCTCAATGCCCCCAACCTCATCAGCATGGGGGTGCAAGGCAGCAGCCATCATCAGACTTAGTGGCTACTACTCCCTGCCATATGACCTGCTCCACACTTGATGATTAGGGCTGAAATGAGAACCAAATTGGTTCTCACGACAATATCGCAATAACAGAGAGTTGCTGTAGATATTTCGCAGCTTTCTCAGTTCCATGTCGAGATCTTGGACAAGACTCAATTTACCAGTTACCGTGTTTATCGGTTACAGGTTTACCGTTGACTGTTTATTGTGTTTATCGTTAAATATGCTTGTCAGTTTATCGTGTTTCTTGGTTTATGATAATGACAATGATAATGATAATGATAAAAACTGATAATAATAATATAGCTCAATGCAAATGGTACCTTGGAACACGGTAACTGGAAATTAGGTAAACAATAACTCAGTAACCAGCAATCCTGTAAACGTCAATCCGGTAAACAGTAACTTGGTAACTGGCAATATGATAAACGGTAATTCGAGAAACTGTTCTCAAATGACAGTTTTCTTGGTTAGAATGAGACGAGAATCGCGATTCTCTGTGATAACCAAGAAAAAGCCGAAATCCAGTTTCAGCCCTATTGACGATGAATCAGGCACGGATGAAGGAGCACTCTCCTCCTAGAGTCTCTGTTACACCCTCACCAAAACCTATCTCTGTGTACCGTAGGGGAGAGTCCCCAGCACAGCATTTCCCCCTTTCTATCCCAAGCTGAACACAAGATCATCTTGCCCAGAGTAGGAACTCCCCCACCCCTTTTTACCCCACTTCAGGTGCAGCTGATCAGGCTGAGTGCTTTGCAGTGGGAACCCAGAAGGGGATGCACTTGCTTGGCCAGTGGCCACATCTCCCCTCCTCTGCACTGTGTAAGGGACAGACTGCTTCTTGGGCACCCCCCAGATTGATGGCGCCAGAACCATATGGGTCTCTGCTCTGCCAGTGCAGCCAACCAGCCCAGGATTTTACCTTTCTTCTGGGATGATAACAGACATGCTGGGCATGCTGGGCTGGTTGCTGAACACTTTGGATTGGTTGATCAGCGCCTCCTGCACATTCTTGAACTCGCTGAACACGATGATGGGACTTCTGCTCACAAAAAGACTGAAGATGCTGCTGTAGATCTTGGCCAGACTGGTGAGGAGCAGGTGTGGGGCCATGGGCCAGAGGGCTGGTGGGGGGGTTGTGACCTATATCCCCTCCCTGTGTGTGAGCCCCTCCCCTGGATGGGTGTGTTGCCACATCTTCCTCACCTGCCTACCTGTCTGCCTAGAAGCTCACCACTTCCCCATGTTGCAGCTGCCACCGATGACACTGTCTCTTTCAAAGGCCCCATAGTGGCCCACGCATGCGCACTGAGGCTGCCGCCATGTTTTCTGAGTAAGTAACATGGCGGTGGCCCCAGTGTGCATGTGCAGACTGCCGTAGGACCTTTGAACGAGACAATGTCGGTGGTGGCTGCTGCAGCATGGAGAAGTGTCGAGCTTCTAGGCTGACAGGTAGGCAGGTGAGGAAGAGTCTAGTGGCAAGGAAGGGATGCAGCAACACACACACACACAGGGGAGGGACTCACACACTCATAACTCTCACACAAATGGGAATGGAAGAGAGGCCAGGGTGGCTTACACTCACAGAACCCCACACCAGCCATGCCCCCCTGGCCAGCACCTCCACCTCCCCATGAGCTGCCTATCTTGGGAAGAGTCTGGACTCTGGCTGGTCTGAGTGTGTGAGTCCCCCCTTCTTCCTCCCTCTGGCCTGACTAGGGGTCAGAGCAGGAGGGAGGGAGGCGGTGGCAGCTCACAGGAAAAGACCTGCCAGTCTTGTTCTCCAGCCCTGGGCCTCAGCTGAGCTGGCTCCCAGCGCAGCCTGGCACCACAGGCCCTTTGAAACATACACTGCAGCGGTGGTGGCGGTGACATGGAGAGCAGCAGTGGCAGCAACAGCTCTTGAAGCAGCAGCTCCAGTTCACGCAAGTGAGTGTAGCTACTGGTAGGCAGTCACGCTGGGGAGACACCGGTGAAATTGGAAGCAGGGATGCTGATGGCAGCTTTAGTTCTTTTCACCCAGACAGGGGGCAGCCAGACAAAGGGCTTGAGAGGTAGCTGGGCCGGGGGGGAAATATTTTTCTTCCCCCCTGCCCAGAATGCTGCCAAGGGGACTCAGATAGGCATTGGAAGCCGGCAACCTAGGCTTAAGGGTAATTGCGCATGCGTTCGTTAGGGCATGTGAACGTTTTAATCATAGACTTTAATGGGCGCAAAAACACCCCAAAAGGGGTACATGCTGTGGTAGGGTTTTGCCAAAAATACTCAAAGGTGTCCCTCAATAACAAGCTTGAATTTTCCATCCACAATGCAGCACCACACCATGCTCTGTTAAGCAGCTACAGTCCTGGGACTCAAACGGTCTCTAAATTTTTTCCCCTGCAAAAATGCCCTCTTTTTTGAAACGCTGTACCTTAGACGTTAACAATCCAATTGGACTGATTTTTGGACAACGCAACCTTGCAACAAACGCATCCTCACACCACAGTTTCACAGAACAAGCGTACCCCATCCCAATTTTCAGGGGATAGAATGTTCACCTTTTATAATGGACAGTGCCCTGTGCCTTAACTTTTTTTTATATATATATATATAAATTCGAAGTCCAAAGTTCTGAGTACCAAGGCCGGTCCTCGAAAAACTTTGGAAAACTTCAGAAACCTCAATCGAGTGCTGGTGAAATTGCACGTGTGACTGGAATTATCCAGACGGTTGACCCCCTAGCTTCTCTGAGCTAGGAAACTAAACTTAGTGCCATATTTTGTAGGAGGGGGCATGGGAGGGGACAGTTGAGTGATTGACAAGCCAGCTGGCAAGTTTTGATTGGCTAGCAGAGACAAAATAAAAGTGACTGTACATACAGATATTTTCCATTCTCTACTGAATTTGGCACTGTGTGTCACGCTGCTGATCTGTAAGTAATTGGCTTGAGGGGTGGGAGGGGTGCCTGGCATGGCACGGCCTATTCACAGGGGCAATGCTGGAGGATGGGGTTTGGTTGTTTCCACCATGCCATGATTTTTAAATAAATAAATAAATGGGTGCCACACTGCTGCTGCCTACTGCTTGGCACCATGGAGGCCAGAGGGATCTGCCTTGCTCCACTTCCTCTGGCGTGGGCTGTCCATATACTGGGGACAATGCCTGGAGTTGCCACCAGTGCCAAATATACTTAAAGTTTGGGTGCTGCTGCTTGCACTGCCTGTTGGCAAGTTGAGCACCCTAGAGGCCAGAGAGGGATCACTTTTTTGTGTTTTTTGTGGGCACTGTGACTGTACTTTGTCTGTGGATTCAACTTTGCCAAAATGTGATTGACCACTAGGGCACAGGAGATATACTTTCTTTCTGGTTAAAGTAATATGGTATGTGGCTTGCCTTGCATAGGTGGGCACTGGGCAGGCACATTGGAAGCTTTTGTGTGTGTGTGTCGGTGGGGGTGAATGTCTGGTTTCTTTCTTCTGGGGGTGTTGTTATAGCTGTTTTTAAATGGATGGGGGGATAGGTGTGCTGGCACGGTGGGTGGAGGTGGGTGTAAGTCCTTTTACATAAACCATCACCCATTTACACCCATCTCCACTCATGGGGCCTCCTCCAGTTTTCTGGAGGGCTCCGTGGGTGGAGATGGGTAGCTGATGGGTGGGGTTGGCCCCGATTGCCCACGGTGTTCACACCGGTGAACACCAACTGCATGCCCATTCCCCCACCTACCGCCAGCTGTTTAAATGGACGTCCCCACCAGTAGAACACCCTCTCGCACACCCGGGGGCGGGGGGGGGGAATGGTGTCCATGTAAAAACAGCCTATGTCCACTGAGTTGGCTTTTTGGGGATTTCTGTCAGCAGTTGTACTTTTGTGGGTTTGTCTTCTTGAGTGATTGTCTCACTCCTGCTAGCCTGCTTTTCTGGCCACTGTTTGGCATTAATGATTTTAAAGTGGGCGCACTTTAAAATCATTAAAGGAAAGAGTTCCGAAGTTCTGCGTTCCAGGGATTTCCGAGGTCTGGAGTTCTGAGTTCCAAATTCCAGTTCCTCGCAAAAAAGTTCCGAAGTTTGGCCGAGCACACAAACTGGGTACTTGAAACTTTGGAACTCAATCCGAGTTCCTGCAAGACCTATATGGTGCAGCCCTAATATTAACCAGTTAATCATGAAATGACCCTTTCTCTTAGGTTTCAGTGGGATTTGGTAGAGGGGCTTGGGGAAGGATTGGTGTTTGGCAGGTGTGGGTAAAGTGTCGGGTGGGTGGGATGAAAGGGTTTTAAATGATTTTAATGTGTTGTTGTATTTTATATTTCAATTTTTAAATTTTAAAGTTGTGAGCCACCCTGAGTCTCCAGAGAAGTGTAGGGTAAAGATGTAAAAATAAATAAATAAAATTAATAAATAATCCCATGACTACTTAGGTTCTCCCCCCTCCCCCTCGCAAAAGTCTTTCTGAAGTAACTTGTCAAATACTTTCTGAAAATTGATATACGCTATGTTTACTGGATACCTTAACCACACGCTTGTTGACACCCTGAAAGGATTCCAGTAGATTGGTTGAGGCATGATCTCTCTTTGCAAAAGCCATACTGGCTTTCCCCCATTATGTTAATGTGTCTAATCCCAGTCTTTACAATAGCATATTGGTATGGGATGGCTTCTGTAAGAGGAAAAATATGGGCTCTTTAGCTTACAAAAGGGATGACAAAGGGAGAATATGATAGAAGTTTATAAAATCATGAGGACTGTGGAGCAATTAATAAGGAGCTGTTATTTAACCTTTCATACTAGAAATAGGGGGTACCAGATGAAATTAATAGGGAACAAGATTAAAACAAACAAAGTGTCCTCTCCCTCCCCCCGTATGGAATTTATTGCCATGGGATGCTGTGAACGGCAATATGTTAATTTTTTTGTGTATTTTTTTTTAAAGATTTTTTTTTAGATAAGCTCGTGGAGGATAGATCATCAATGACTGTTAAGGAAGTTGGTTCATCAGAAGAAACTTCTGACTTTCAGAAGCTGGAAATGAACAACAGGGAGTAACTCCCTATTTTTATATATTTCCTTGGAATCATCTAGTGCTGACTAGATCTGGAGATAGGATACAGGGCTTGATAGACCATTGGTTTGACCCATTAGGACATTTCTTATGTTCTTAGCTGTCACTTTAAATCTCTGCATGTAGAAACAGACACCTAGTTTGCTATCGCTTCACTGCAGGCTCTTTCAGGGGAACAGTGCTAACATGAAGTCTTTAAGGGGACTCTGTCTTTGATTAGGACACTCCAATACAGATCCAGCAGAAGAGAGATCAGCTGTGATCCAGTTCTCATTCTGCCAGAGAACCAGATTGTCAGCTATAGCTCCCCTACCTCCTTTGCAGCACCTTGTTCTGCATGTACAATTAACCAAAGACCTTTTGCAAGCTAAATCCTATTCGGCTGAACTTTTCCAGATGGTGAGGGGGCTGGTCAGCAGGGGCGGATCCAGAAGTGATGTGGATGGGGGGGCTGAATTCCAAAGTTAGCATAGCTCCGCCCAGGTGAGCAGGCCCCGCCTCCAGCCCCACCTCTAGCCCCACCCCCTACCAAGTGAGCAACAGTGTTAGGCCAGTTTATCCCCCACCCCAAAGCCATGAGAAATCCCCCAAGCCACAGCTCCAACAGGGGAGGAGGACTCAGGTTCAGTGGAGCAGTGGATAGGATAGCTGGGCTCCAACTGCTGCCTGAAAGTGGGCATCAAACACAGATGGTTAAATAACCCCTTCCCCTAGTCTCACTACAGGAAAATACAAAGTCTTGGAGCAAATCCCCATTGTACCCCATGCCAAAGAGGGAAATAATCAAGGAGGGGCAAATGCCCCCTTAAGCCCAAAGTAGATGAGGGGCAAATCCTCACTGTGCAAAAGAGGGCAATGAAAGAGAGGGGGGAAATGCTCCCTTACAAGCCAATCGGCTAAGAAGCAAATCCCCACTGCACTCCATACCCAAAGAGAACAATAAAAGAGAGATGGGCAAATCATGCCCCCTTGTAGGGGTGTGCATGTCATTTTCATTATTACAGTAATGATAATGAACATTGTTGTTTTCATTATCGTTATTGCAATATCAAAAATGACAAATAATAATAACGAAAATAGAAACGAAAATGACATTTTGTTTTTGAAATAAAGGGAAAAACCTGAAAAACATATTTCTGGCTGTAACTTTTTTGTTTCTTATTCAATTCTGATTAAACATGGGGAGGGTGTACCCCCAATGGAGGGCACTATGTGTACCAATTTGTGAAATGATTAGGTAAAGGAAACCGATTTTAGAAGCAATTGAATGTTGTGATTTTCAGAAAAGCTCCATACACATTCATGGCTACAACTTCTTTATCTTGCATCCAATTTGCATTACACCTGTGAATATTATGTCCCTCCATAAGCCTAACACTCCTGCCAATTTTCAGAAAGATTGGATAAAGGGTCCTGATGGTATAAGACATTAACTTGAAAATACATTTCCAGCTGTATCATTTGTATATTCCATCCTGTTTAAAAGGTATTTGGCAGGAATGTATCACATACCTTCACTGTCATCTCTGCCAAACTACAGAACAATTTGATAAAGGGACCCAATTTTATAAGCAATTGATGTTGTCCCTGTGAAGACCATTATTCAGATAAATAGCAGCACATGCAGTGCCAGTCAGAGGCAGGCACCCTGCATGGCAGGGGGAGAGAGATTGTAGGAGGGAGGATGTGGAGCAAACCAAAAGACTGACAGACACATTCACTGGCCAATTACTGCATGCTTCCAGCTTTACAGGACCAATTGGTAGTGGCTTCGAGGCAGGCATAGGGGGCGGCCCTGAGGTGGGCATAAGGGCATAAAGGACATAACTGGGACTTTGGGGATAGCATCCCAGCAATCAGGGGACATAGTTTACACATCCAGGCTGGTCAATTATCATCACAATCACATCCTGCAGCACTGTGACAGAGGACATAAGAGAATCTCTATTGACTCTTTCCTAAACAGATGCTTCTGACTTTCCAGTAACAAGTGGGGGAGAGATGTTGGGATGGTCACAGCACAGAATGAGGATATTTGGTTGACCTTTCTGCTGGCCAATTGGCATCACCAACCGATCTTATACCACAGTGACGTAAGAGAATCCCTGGCATAGGCTCCTTCTCTGCATATGCTGTGCAGGCATATAAAATTGGGACCCTTTATCACAGCTTTCTGATATGTGGCAGAGATGATAATGAAATGATAATGAAAGTGTTATATACAGCCCTGCCAAATTTCATGTACACTGGTTGGACTACAAAGATGTTAGTCAGATATACATTTATATGTTAATTGCTTATACCATCAGGACCCTTTATCCAATACTTCTGAATGTTGGCAAAGATAGTAAATATGGGAAGGGGTGTAAACCTGCCAAGTGTCATCTACATTAGATCTGAGGCAAAGAAGTTACAGTTAAGAATGTATATGAATGTATATGAAGAATTTTGCAAAATAAATTAATTCAATTGCTTCTAAAATTGGATTCCTTTACACAATCCCTGTGACATTTGGTACACTTAATGCCTTCCATTGGGAGTATATACAGCCCACATTACAGCCACATATAGTGAAAAACAACAAAGGTACAGCCAGAAATGTGTTTTCCATTGAAACCAATGAAAATGAAAGCCAAAACAAAATGGGGGAGGGGGGAGGCTGAAGCCTCCTGAGCCCCCCCTGTGAATCCACCCATGCAGTCAGTCCAGCTTCCCTCCACCTGGATTCGGAGTTATCAAATGCTTGCTGTGACTTGTTTATGAACTTTTTTGCAGATAAAATAGTTCAAATCCACCTCAGCTTTGACGCAGCACTTTTAATGGTGGGTGAGCCAGAGGCAGTTGAAGCTCCACCTTGTCCTGTTTTATGGGATGAATTTCAAGATGTGTCGCCCTCAGATGCAGGGGATGCTCTTGGGACTGTTCGAGCCACCTCTAATGAATTGGATCCATGCCCGTCCTGACTGGTTAAGACCAGCCGGGAGACATTAGGGCCATTGCTGGCTAGGATAGTCAGGATAATGGAGGGCAGGGTGCCGGACTGCTTCAAGGAGGCGGTGGTGTGGACCCTGCTCAAAAAGCCATCACTGTACATTGACGCCCTGGCCAGCTATCAGCAGGTCTCTAGCCTTCCCTTTTTAGTGAAGGTTATTGAATGGGTGGTGGCTTGATGGCTTTAGGAGCATCTGGATCGGGTCAACTTCCTTGATCCCTCACAGTCTGGCTTTTGCCCAGGTTATGGCATGGAGACTGCACTTGTGGCCTTGGTCGATGACCTCTCCCGAGAGTTGAACCAGGGTCATTTGACCCTGTTGATTTGTTAGATCTCTCAGCTGCATTTGATACCATTGATCATGAGTTGTTGGTGACTCGGCTGCAGGACTGGGTGGGGATGAGCGGGACTGTTCTTGAATGGTTCAGCTCTTTCCTGGCTGGAAGAACCCAGTGTGTGGTGCTGGGTGATTATTCATCTTCTCTCCAGGGCCTCACGTGTGGAATCCCTCAGGGTTCCATCTTATCCCCCCTCCTGTTCAGTGGGTATATACAGCCTTTGGGGGAGGTTGTCTGAGAGTTTGGTGTAAGGTGTCATCAATATGCTGATGATACCCAACTATCTCTCTCATTTTCATCAGACCCAGGTCCGGTAGTCTTTGTGCTTACGCGGTGTTTGTCACCTGTGGGAGACTGGATGAGGGCGAGCCACTTGAGGTTAAATCCTGACAAGATAGAGGTTATGGTTGTGGGGAAAGCTGGGGGAGTGATGGCCCCCATCATTGGTGGGGTCTGTCCTCCCCTGGTATCTCAGGTCTATAGTCTGTGGGTGTTCCTTGATATGCAGCTCTGCCTGGATGCCCAGGTGGTGGTTGTGGCAAAGGGTGCATTTTGCAAATTACATCTGGTACATCGGCTCAGGCCGTACGTCCCATACTTGGATCTGGCCATGATCATCCATGCTTTTATTACCCCAAGATTAGACTACTGTAATGCACTCTATGTGGGACTACCCTTGGTGATGGTCTGGAGACTGCAGCTAGTGCAGAATAGTCTCCTGAAGGGGATGGGCTGACACGAGCACATTACTCCAGTGCTCCGTTCCCTGTGCTGGCTGCTGATAGTCTTCCAGGCCCAGTTCAAGGTGTTGGTTTTGACCTTTAAAGGCCTAAATGGCTTGGGCCCCAACTACTTGCAGGACCGCCTCAACCTCCAGATCTTGGATCTACCTCTGCAGTCGGTACCGGGTGTCAACCCTGAAGAGGGCATTCTCGGTGGCTGCACCATGACTATGGAACCCCCTCCCATTGGAGGTCCATCTGGCTGCTGACCTCCCCTCTTTCCGTAGATAGTTTGAGACGTGGCTGTTCCACTGGGCCTTTGCCGAGGGAGATGGGATGGGTGGGGTAGGTTAGGGAGGGGGTTTATTGTTTGTGTGTTGGGTTATTTTAACCATGGGGTCAGCAAATGTTGATTTTAATGGATTTTATTATATGTTTTAAAATTTGGTTAGCCCCCCCAAGATGCTTGTAGCAGGAGGGGGTGGCATACAAATGCAATTATAAATAAATAAATAAATAAATAAATAATTTAATTAGTTAAACACTGTGCATATTCAAAAAGTCTTTGGCCAATTAATTGCACGTGCACAAAATGGCACTGCACAGGGTAGTGGAGGACCTGGAAAATTCTTCAGCTTCCCCTCCCTGTCAAAACAGATCCATGGAAATCAGGTGCAGTAGATCCACAATGCTGGATCTATGCAGGTTAGTTCAGTGCTACAGAGGAGATATGGACTTTGACTTTGATTTCATTCTAGTCAATTTTTTCAATTCAATTCAATTCAGTTTATTACGTAGTCAATGACCATTGTAAGACATACAAAATGTACAAAAAGCTGGTCCTCACTAACATTGGAAAGTACTATAACCACCAGGTTAAAATCTATAGACAGCTGAAGGGCATTTTACAAATAAATCAAATATCCCTAACACCATAAAAAACAGAAATTTCCAATCCATAGGGGAAAATCTCAAAAAATAGCCCCAAAAGGGCACTAGTGTTAGGGTTGGTAAAGGGGCAAATGGGGGGAAGATCACACACACACCAATCACAAGGGCAACGCTTGTTGGAAAAAGGTCCCTCAGGGTCTTATAGACGAATGGGAATGAGCTGCAAGAGCCGTCCCTAGCCAAAGCTAATCATAGGGACTGGCGAACAGAAGAATGCCCACTCTATGAATCTCACTCACCCTTGTATACAGGGGTCAAGGAAGGGGGTGTAGGATCAGTGGTGGTTCAGAGGGAGGACAAGGGCCTGGGATCCAGGGAACAAGGGATAGGGAGGTATATAGAGCACTCACACCAGGGCAATGGGGCTCAGGGTAGAAGAAACAAGGCGGACTCACTCTCACAACACACACTAGTCTTAAGGACAAAAGATCCGCCACCCACGCACTCACCGTTCACTCTGCACACTCGCTCCCTGTCACACACGTTATCCAACTCTCTCCGCTACAGATATACAAAGAACGCTCAGGGCCAGTCTCACGGCACAGGTCCGATCACCAGCAATGACCCATAGCCTCTACAAGGTTTATATAGGTCTCGCCTCCATTAGGGCTCGCAGGCGCGCTGAGCATCAGGGTTCCACTTCTGGGTCAGGGCCATGCATGCGCAAGGCGTCCTGGGTTGCCGGGGTACCTGAAGATGCCGGATCACTTTGTCTCTGCCCTCCCGCTGTCAACGCAGATGGGGAGGCAGCGTGCTGCCTCTGTGCCGCTCTCTGCTGGGGCCTGTGATCCCTGAGATAGTGGCATCGTACATCCTTCTCCCCCACCCACCCCAAGACCTGACAGCTAGTCTGAATTATTCAACATAATAATGATAGATAGATTCACAACTATATCCTAAGGGGGTTAACCGGCGCTATTCGGCAACATTTCCTGAAAAATATTTAAAGGCTAGAAAGCCTTTTCCTTCAGTGGAAAGCATGTAATAAATATGCCGCAATGTTACTGATCACCTGCAAGTCAGAGTTGTCCAGTAGGACCTGAAACAAAACAACCTCAGGCCTGCCCAGGAATTTATTCAAAATCGGGGCCAAGAATTGGGCTCTGAGATCGTCATACAAGTGACAACTCAGAACTATATGGGCCACAGTCTCTACAGTGAGCTGATCAAAAGGGCATAGGTGTTCCAGAAATAGAATGGCCAGAATGCATGCTTCCTGTACTCTAGATGGAAAGGAGTTGACACGAGCCCAAAAGATTAACTGTTTGACCTTCATAGAGATGGCTGCGGATAAGTATTGGGCCATTTGGTCTCGAAGGGGAGCCCAATTTAAATAAGGGGCCATGTGGAGAGTGGAGTTTATCCTCCCCTCCTCCTGCTGCCATTTGATGTCTTGGCTTCTTATAAGTATCTCCTTTTTAATTACCCCAAAAGCCTTATGGGCCAGATAATTTTGTGACAGTCCTATTGACTCCAAATAGACCATCATTTTCTCCGACCAAGGGCTAATAAAGGGGTCCTGCACAACCTCCTTTAACAGAATGGAGCACTGGTTAGTAACAATCTTGCACCACAACTTAAAGGCTTGTTCCAAGGCCGCCTGTTGCCCGGACTTCTGGCCCAACTCAATCCTGAAAGCCGCGTCGGGAGTCCCCATTGGCTTACCCAAAAGCCCTGTAAGGAAATTTGCCTGGACTGAATTTACCATATGTGCTACAAAGGGGGCCCAGATTTCGGCCCCATACAGTAGCTGGGCCCTTACTTTGCTGTTTAATACTTTAACTGCCGAGACCACTGCACTTCCCCCTTGCTGTAGGAAGAATCTATAAATGGCGGAAGATGACACGGTAGCTACGGCAATGGCCCTTGTCATATGCCCCTTCCAGCTGCCATCACTCTGGAATAGCAAACCTAAGTATCTAAATGACATTCTAGTCTGAAAGCAATGAAACACAAATGAACAAAAGTAATTTAGACTGAAAATATCTGTTTGCTTTTCTTTAATTGGTATGGAGAAACAAATTACTTTTTTTCAACAGTTCGTTCAGCACATGCCATAGCCTATTGTGGTATGTTTCTAATAGATAATTGAGTAACTGCCAGAAGTGAATTGTTTGATTGGAGCAGTCATGATTAATTCTGCCTCACATGGAAAGGAGTTGAGAGGAGCTTTGAGACAGAGAAAATACCCACTTGATAAATAATGAAATGGGGCAGATATTATTGGAATATGGGCTGATAATAGTTTCATCTTCTTCACAGAAAAACACATTTGCCTGGTAGAGTAGATCATAATTTCTAGCCTGCATTTATCAACATAGCAGAAAAATAATAAAGTTATGAATATCTATAACACCAAAGCAGAATATGAATAGTAATCTAATCATTTTGCTCTGCATTATGGGCACCTTTCGAGTCAGCTCTTTCAGAGAAATTAAGCTGGGCAAAAAGGCATCTTATTCACTGGCAGAGAGAAAAAATAACCTCAAAGGTGAGGTCTATTTTTGATAGGTTTTCCCTAGTCTGCAGAAATTGCAGGCTATCAGCAATTTCAAATTACAAACATGTTCTGCACCTGGCTCCCGAGCAAATGCAGCACAACATGAGACTCCCTCTTGATGACTTATTTTTGATGAAATCATTGAGCCAACAAGGAAAGCTTAAATTACAAAAGCAGTAGTTTGCTTATGTCTGTTTATTACTGCTGAAATTATCCCTTTTCTCCAGTGAAAGCCTCATGTTTTATCAATAGGCTGACATTTGAACTACACCACCTCCAACCTATTTTTTCAGGCTGCTAAATGAGGCTGCACTTAAACTTCAAAATAAATTTGTTTTAAGAAACAAATGAAGCCTAGATATAAACAAATATCATGCTCTATCACTCATTTTAACCTAAGGCACAGGGAGTATAAAGTGTTGACAATGTTCAAGCCAATGTGTAGACTTGAATGATAAGACAGAAGAGCAACAAATAGACATGTTTTATGAGGGATGGGATACATTTTCCCCTGCAGGCTACTTTGGGCATCATTTGTCCAATGTCCACTAACAGATACATATGTGCTAGAGATGAACCGAATATCCAATGCAAATATCTGATTCACCATGAATCTGCCACACCGGATATTTGCTCTGCTCCATCGGCATTGGTTTGTTTGATTCATCTGTTTCTGTTTATTTGGTTTTCATTATTTAGAACTACTGAGCCGTGTGCAATACATCAAACAATCGAACCAAACAAACCAAATTAACCTGACGAACCAAACCAAATGATTCGGGATACAGCTATTGTTCAGGTATTTGTCTGCCTATCCAAATGCGAGTATGATATCTGCAAGTAATGAACTGCCTATTAATTTTACTACAGATGTGTGCAAGAGCTATCTTAGTTGTGAGCAAGGAGAGACAATGCAATTTGTAAAACAATCACAACACATATAAATGCCTTCCTCCAGCTTGCATTGATAAGGACTGATGACCCTAAGACATCACTTTGACAATTGAAGATTGTGCCTGTCATCAAGAAGTACAAGTCTATACATGGTCTGTAAGTACAAGGGCCAATAAACAAGGATCAGATAGGGGCTGAGGGAGTTGATGTAGGGAGGGAAGAAAGGCTTGAGGGAATGCACTAAGGGAAGAAGAAGGGAGGGTGTTGGTCCCAATCATAGATCTGATCTATGAACGTAGCCCCAGGCCTCAAATGCACACTTTGGTCTCCACTTCCTTCCTCCCATGCTCATTCAGTGCTCAAGGGAAGGAGATTGGATCCACGGGAAGAATCCAGAAATTTGAAAGGTGTCAATTAAACTTTATTCCCTTGTGCTGGGAGCCCCCCCCCCCATCTCTGTGTTATTTATTAATTTATTTATTATAAATATTTATTTATTTATTTATTTATTATAATATTTATATTATAATAAATAAATATTTATAATATTGTATTATATTATATAATACAATATTATATTAATATCATATATTATATTATATATTTATATTATTTATTTATTTATTATAAATATTTCTATCCTGCTCCTCTCACACAAGCAACTCGAGGCTGCTCACAACCAATTTAAATACAGTAACATAAATACAATAATAATATAAATATAAAAATATAAAATCATATTAATACTAGCATAAAATTACAGTTGATGTGCAAAACAACCAACAACCCTAACCCATCCCACCCTTCCTCTCCTCTCTGCCAAATGCCTGATGGAAGAGCCAGGTCTTACAGCTTTGCTGGAAGGTTAGGAGATCGGGGCTGAGGCGGATCTCTGCCAGGAGGGCATACCAAAGCGAAGGCATGGCTGCCAAGAACTTAGTCCTGTCCGTCTAGACCCGCCAAAAGTGCAGGACCTTCAGGAGGGTGCTCCCAGATGACCGCAGGAGCTTCCCAGAGACCCAGGGGGTGAGGTGATCCTTCATGTAAGCAGGGTCCAAGCCGTTTATGGCCTTACAGGTCAAAAACAGCACCTTGAATTGGGCACGGAAAATAATAGGCGGCCAGTGCAGAGCTCAGAGCACTGGTGTAATGTGATCTCTGTGGCCCTGTTAACAGGAGACCCCCTCCCACCCGTGACTATTGGGGTGTGGGTACCCCAATATCCACCGTTCCTTAAACTTTGGGGGAAATTAGCTTAATGACGTAAACCCGGGTCTCCAAGTGTTCAAAAGGATCAAGCTGAGGACAGTACATGCTACAGGCAGTTTAGGTACCCTCCCCAAATAGAAAGAGAGAGAGAGAGACAGGTATTCAATAACAACATGTTTATTACTATACAAAATAGAGAAACACAGCCCCGGTCTGGCTGGCGGAATTTAAAAGGAGAAAACACAAGCGGCTTGCGGCGAGTATGGTAGAAGAAGGAGGGTGGTGGTGGTCCGGTGTCGGCTCAGCGATGGGGAGTGAGAGAACGCGAACGAGAGAGAGAGAGAGGTGGGGGGGGGGAGAGAGGGAGAGAGACAGGGCTTCCCCAGTTGGCTGGGAAAGTCTGGACCTGTGGTTACCTTTCCTTGCCTGTTGAGACAGGGCAGGCGGCCCACGGATCCAGTGGAGTTCGGGGGATGGAGGAAAAAAAGAAGGGGCAGACCAGAGTCTGGGAGATCTCTCAACTCAGACACACACAGAGTGACCTGCACGTATTTGGGTCCCAAGATTTCTCAAAGGTTGATGGGAAAACCAGGGGCAGTTAAAGGGTGCTGGACAAAGGAGTTTGGGAGGCTACGAAGGGTCGTTTGGGGTGTACAATGGGCTAACGAGGGGAGGTTGCTCCCATGACAAAAAGGGCTATACCAGATTCACCAGATACCGTTTACACAGGAGGTAAGGGTAAACAAAAAGTGAAGGGAGGGAAGGAAGGGCTTAACGACAGGTTTCAGGATACAATGAGTGTGTGTCTGGTTTCTCTTGGGGAATGTGGAGATAGGAGGTTGCTGCATTGAGTCATGGCTATCAGTCCTTTGTTACAATAGGGTGAGTCTCTCTCTTTAACGACTCCATTCTTTATTCAGAGAGCTCTCCCTTCTAGTCTTTTTCTCAACCTTAGGCTGGTATTTTTCCATGAGTGGTCCCTTTTTGCTAGGAGCTAGGGTGGTTGGGCCCGATCCTTATTTTCCATGCCCCCCTCTTCCTCTTGCATCCAGTGTGGGGCTTTTCCCCAAGCTTCCTTGCCCTTGGTTACCCCTGTGGGCTTTGCCGACCCCCAGGTCCAAGTCAGTTGGCTATCACAAAGGGTGGGGGGGACATCCGTCTGGGGGGGACCAGGGGTCCTGGCTTAACAGCCCATCCCAGTAAGGAGAAGGACCGCAGCATTCTGCACTAGCAGCAACTTCTGAACTGTCACCAAGGGCAGCCCCACATAGTGTGCATTGTAATAGTCCAGTCTTGAGGTGACAAATGCATGGGTGATGGCGAGGTCAGAGTCTGAAACATATGGATGGAGCCTTTTCACCAGATGTAATTGGTAGGGATGTGCGAACCCCCCAGGGGTTTGGGGTTTGGTCCATTTGGGGTTTGGCTGAATCAGAAACTGTTCGGTTCGGCCCATTCGGGCAGGGGAACACATTTCCCTCCCCCATCCTCCCTCCAGGCTGTGCAGGTGGAAGGGGCGCCAGGGAGCACCTCCCCCCCTGGGATTTTTTTTAACCACCCCACCCCAGGGATCACCCTACCTGGTGGTGCCGGGGCTCTGGCCCTGGGTCTGGCAGCGGCAGTGGTGGCGGGTTCGGCGGCGGTGCTCCGGAGCACTTCAGGCCACTACTAGGCCTTCTGGTTTGACCCGGAAGGCCTAGTAGCAGCCTGAAGTGCTCCGGAGCACCGCCGCTGCCGCTGCTGCCGCCACTCCCAGACCCAGAGCCCTGGCACCACCAGGTAGGGCGATCCCTGGGGTGGAGGGGTTAAAAAAAATAGTTCTCATGACCTCCCCAAGAGGCTTCATGTACACATTGAACAAAAGAGGGGACAAAGTAGAACCCTGTGGGATTCCACAGGGAAGCCCCCCCCCCCCCC
>QEPC01006944.1:637289-647519 GCA_003113815.1 Sphenodon punctatus | reverse complement strand
GCAGGTTTGTGGGGGGACGATCGTGTAAACAGCCGGTGGCAGGAGTGGTGGGGATGGGTGTCTACTTGGTGTTCGTCCATGTGAACACCAAGCGAGATGGGTGGGGGTGCGTGCACGCTCCCTCGCAACTCCCACCTTCACCCATCACCCACACACCACGCCAGAACACCCATCCCCCCCCCCACTCAGTCCATCCGGGTAAAAAGGGCTAGGGTACGCAGAGAGATGTTCTTGGTGGCTGCTCCACAATTATGAAATTCTCTCTCCTTGGAGATCCGCTTAAGTGCGAGCCTGCTTACCTTTTGGAAGAGGCATAAGACCCTTTTGTTTGGCCAGGCATTTGACAGTCTGGAATGGGATTGGGTGGCGGGGTCAGGGACAGGTGTAGGTGGCTTTTAAGCTGCTTTTATATGTTTTTTATATTATATGTTTTATGTTTGTATATCTTTTATATATTTTTAAGCTGCTCTGAGCCTTTGAGGGTAGGGTGGACAAAAATTGAGTAATAAATAAATTAATAATAATAAATAATAGTAATAATGAATTAATAGTGAAAGTGATTAAAGGTAGACATGATAACAGTTTTCAAATATCAAAAGAGTATTGCCATCTGTTGCAAGGAAGATGACAAGGAACTGTTCTTCGTTGTTACAGAGGGCAGAGGACTTGAAATAATGGGTTCAGGTTACAGGAAAGATTTTGGTTAAATATTGGGAAAAGCTTTGAGCTGTAAGAGTGGTTTGGCAATTGAACAAGTTGCCTAGAGAGGTTGCAGGCTTTCCGTGTTTGAAGGTTTTCAAAAAGAGGCTGTACAGCCAATTGTTGAGGATGTAATAACTGTAGTCATCCTGTATCCAAACAGAGGGTTGAACTCGACACCCGTCTAGGTCCCTTCCAACTCTATGGGTGTTTGGAAATGTGATACTGGCCCAGTAGGGCCCGCTTTAGCCTGTTTGGGCCAGTGTCACGGTGGTACATTTGTTCTGGGCCTGCAAAAAATCCTGTCTGGGGTGGTGGCCGGGCTGAAAATGTGGGCCCGGATCAAAGTGGGCCCACAGTCCATATCCAGCTGGGCCAGAGTGGGCAAACTAGGCAGGAAAGTTTGTTCACAGCCTTGGCTCCTCCCAGCTTGAGGGGTTGCCATGGTACCCATGGTTGTCCATCATCAGCTTGGGAGCAAGGCCAAGCAGCTGCATGCCCCCCCTCCCCCGGACAGGCCACAGGGGCATGTGTTTCTGCAGCGGGTGCACACCCTGCCGGGGAAAGCCTCCTCCCCCCGCCAAGTAGGTTTAACTGACATCTCGCCACGTCAGTTAACACCCTTAGATTCTAAGCTACAAACGGGGGACCACCTTAGACAATTTGTGCAGGAAAGAGGAATGCAAGCTGTGCTGTGCTGTGCTACCCATTTAAACAATGGCATAAGGCAAAGCTAATTCTGAGAGAGTCCACTGACAGAAATAGCAGATTTGACTCATATTTCAAATGATGTGTAAAACATTTACTCATAATGTAATGAGATTTGATTATTTTCATTTTAAAATAAAAACAGTTAAAAATATGTCTTATCTTAAGCATATCACATGTAATCATTGTATAACTGTGACGAAAGTCAGGTTTTCTTCCTGGGTATGGCATGGAGACTGTGCTTGTGGCTTTGGTCAATGATCTGTATCGGGAGATGGTCAGGGGGATTTCTACCTTGTTGATCTTGTTAGATCTTTCAGCAGCCTTTTGATACAGTTGATCATGAGGTATTGTTGGCACAACTATGGGACCTGGCAGGGGTGCGTGGGACCGTTCTTGATGACTAATTGGTGGGGGTCCCCTTGATGAATGTTTGGAAGTTGCAGCTGGTGCAGAATGCGGTGGCCCAGCTCCTTTCAGGGGCGAGTCACCAGGAGCATATTATGCTGGTGCACTGGCTGCCTATAGCTTTCTGAACAGAATTCAAGGTGCTGGTTTTGACCTTTAAAATCCTACATGGCCTAGGTCCCATATATCTGAAAGACCGCTTGACCTACCATGTCCCACTGCAGCCCCTACGGTCGGCGAGAAGCGCCCTCTTGCATTTTCCATCTATTACCCTTGTCTGTAGGAGATGGGTGCTCAGGAGGGCGTTCTTTACTGCTGCCCTGGTTTTGTGGAACTCCCTTCCCCAGGAGGTTCACTTGAGCCTGAGCCTAAGCATCTTCTGGAGGTGGTGTAAAAGGTTGTTTTTTTTAATTTGAAGAGGCATTTGGTGGGTGGGGATAGGGAGACTGCAGCTGGTGCAGAATGCGGCGGCCCACCTCTTGATGAGGACGGGCTGCCAGGAGCACATAACACCAGTGCTCCGTTCTCTGCACTGGCTGTCTATAGTCTTCCGGACCTGATTCAAGGTTTTGGCTCTTACACCCTATACGGCCTGGGCCTCACTTATCTGCAGGACCACCTCATCCCTTAGGTCTTGTATCGGCCCCTGCAGTCAGCCAGGAGAGACCTCTTGGAGATTCCCCAAGTATCTCAGGTGGCAGCCTTTGAGAGGGTGTTCTCAGTGGCCGCACTAAAGCTGTGGAACTCTCTCCCAGCAGAGGTTCACCTATCTCTGGATGTCCCCTCCTTCCGTAGACATTGTAAAACCTGGCTGTTTCACCAGGCTTTGGTGAGGGGGTTGGGTAGTGGGTGGGTGGGTGGGTATTTATTCATACCCATTGGTTACTGAGCTGTCTATTTTATATGTTATAATGTATTGTATTTTATGGTTTATATTTATGTTTTTATATTTTATATGTTAGCCACCTTGAGCTGGCTTTTGGCTGGAGGGGGTGTGATACAAAGGCTGAAAATTAAATAAATAAATAAAATAAAAGTAATCTCCTTTTTACTTGGGAGAGCTGCTTATTTGGGATAGTTTTAGATCTTTCATGGCATCTCTCATATAGGGATACCACGTCCTTTCCGAGCTTTCACTCACAGGGGCTGGGAAGGAACTCTCATGACCCAGTCTGGCATTAACCTACCCTTATGAAGCACTGTGATGTCACGACACTCCAGAGGAGCAGAGCCATGAGAGAAAGGGAAAAGGGGCTGTCATGTCCCTTTCTGATATAGCCCTGCCCCTTCAAAGCATCATGCCGCTCCGTGAGTCCACATTGGGCATGGGGGTGGAAAGTTCCTGGAGCCCTCCTCCTTTCTGATATGGCCACCCACTGCCACCGTGGAAGTCCCTGGCCACCAGAGACACCGCTTAGAGAAATTGGGGCTTCACTTGGAGACTCTGGGTCAAAACCCAAGGTCACTGGGCAAAAAACAAAAAGAGGTGGCAAACCTAGCTGAGACTTTGCAAACAAATCAAAGGTCGGGGTCAGTACACCTTCCTTTCTGCACCTGCATGACATTTACTCATATAGCCTTTATTTAAGGATAATACAAACACTCCCTCGGCAACACCCCGCAATGCCAAATCACAAGTGGTGAGAGCTTAGCAAGCATGTTCTCAAATCTCAACACATGCCCATTTGTTTGCACCGTTTAAAATTGATATTTTGACATTTACACCGTCCCACATAGTTTGGGCTAGGCTCAAGTTCTGAGGAGGCAGCTGCACATTCACAAGGAGAACAGCGATTGCACCGATGGGCAGCATGGCATGGAGGAGCTCAGGGCGCAAACACTTTCAGAGGAATGCTTTTGACCAAGAGGGATGATAATCTATTGAAGTATATGTATCACACTCACCACAGGAGAGAGTCTCACAAGAAATCTAAACAAATGGTTCATGTTTATCTCCATGCTCTTCTTACAGGGTAGGTATCTTGTAGGTTTGTTTTTAAAGGAGACATTTTATTTTTAGGGATGTACAATATGTTTTTGTTATTATGATAACAAAAATGAAATTTTTCATTTTTTATTGTTATTGTAATAATGAAAATAAAAAATAATGAAAACAAAAATGAAAATGAATTTTTGTTTTTTAAATAACAGGAAGAATCTGGTAAACATATTTCTGGATATACCTTTTTTTTTTCTTATTCAAGTCTGAAGCAACTTGGGGAGACTGTATACCCAATGGAGGGCACTATGTGTACCAAATTTGGGACAGATTGGTTAAGGAGATCCGACTTTATAATCAATTGAATGTTATGATTTTAAGAAAATCTGCATACACATTCCTGGTTACAATTCCTTTATGTTCCATTCAATTTCCATGAAACCTGGAAACATTATGTCCTGTCCCAATATTACCAATCATGCCAAATTTCAGAAAGATTGGATAAAGGGTCCTGATGTTATAAGCCATTAACTTGAAAATGCATTTATGGCTGCAACATTTTTATGTTCCATCCTGTTTACAAGACATTTGGAAGGAATGTATCCCATACCTTCTCTGTCATCTCTACTAAACTACAGGAAAATGTGATAAAGGGACCCAATTTTATAAGCAATTGAAGTTGTCCTCTTGAAGACCATTATTCAGATAAATAGCAGCATGTGCAGTGCCAGTCAGAGGCAGGTACTGGCATGGCAGGAGGAGGGAGAATGGGGAGCAACCCAACAGATGGACAGACACATTCACTGGCCAATTACTGCATGTTTCCAGCTTTATGGGACCAATCGGTGGTGGGTTTGGGGCGGGCATAGGGGGCAGCCCTCAGGCGGGTATAGAAGGGATATAACTTGGATTTTGCAGATAGCATATCAGCAATCAGGAGACATGGTTTACACATCCAGGCTGACCATTTATCATCACAATCACATCCTGCAGCACTGTGACAGAGGGCATAAGAGAATCTCTATTGGCGCTTTCCTAAACAGATGTTTCTGATTTCCCAGTAACAAGTGGGAGAGAGATGTTGGGATGGTCACAGCACAGAATGAGGATATTTGGTTGACATTTCTGCTGCCCAATTGGTATCACAAACAGATCTTATACCACAATAACATGGAAGAGAATCCCTGGCTTAGGATCATTCTCTGCATATGCTGTTCAGGCTTATAAAATTGAGACCCTTTATCAAATATTCCCGATATTTGGTGAAGATTATTCTGAAGGTATGAGATACAGCCCTGCCAAATTTCATGTACAGTGATTAGACTACAAAGATGTTACAGTCAGACATGCCTTTATAAGTTAATTGCTTATACCACTACGACCATTTATCCAATCCTTCTGAAATTTGGCATAGATAGTAAACATGGGGAGGGGTATAAAAAAGCCAGGTTTCAACCACATATAGGTGGGAAGAAAAGAAGTTACAGCCAGGAACGTATATGCATATTTTTGCAAAATAACATAATTCAACTGCTTATAAAATCTGATTCCTTTATCCAATCTTTCTGAACTTTGGTACACTTGGTGCTTTCCATTGGCGGTAGAATATCTCCAAGTTTCATCCAAATATAAAGGCAAACAAAAAAGGTACAGCCGAAAATGTATGTTCCAATGGAAATTGAAAACGAAAGCAAAAGCAAAAACAAAATTCAATATTTACAAAAATGAAAACAAAATCAAAAGATTTAAATAAAGAAATCTCTCTCTCTCTCTCTCTCTCTCTCTCACACACACGCACACACACACACACACACAGACACACGTGCGTGCCTTGCCTTCCACCCCTCATGTTCACTCATGAAGGGTGAGGACTCATACTCCCTCCTGGCTGCAGGGTGCTAAAACAGGAACAGCTCTCCCCTTTCTTAAAGCTCTTCACTGCGCATCAGCTGCCACCATTGTGGATCAGTTGTGGAGACAAAAGAGGAAGTGATATTGTTTATTTACTACTTGGCCAATCAAAGGTGAGCTTAGCCCCACTCGGCCTCTTCCACTCATCCTGGAAGGTAGAGGGAGCAGTAGGGACTGGGCTATGCTCAAATTTCAGTTCCAGCAGCTCAGACTGATCTCACTATGCATGGCGGGAGCTGCTAGTAGTATTATCTGCTGGTAAAACGTAGGGGTCTGTTTTAAATTTTGGGGTTGGGCCCACCAAAAGCTAGTGTTGTCACTGTCTAGATAAGTCCTAACTTAACCTTGTGGGGCCTCAGGCAATTGCTCTCATAAAATGACCTCTACCAACTGATCGGAAGTGAGCTTTACCTTTTGGAGACTTGTGCAAAGGTTCATTTTAGGGCTCCTAAATGTTTTGGATCCTCTCTAGTGCTGCAACAAATATCTGGGATAGATTCTCTCTCCAGTGGATTCTCTCTCCAGAGTCCTTTCTGATCAGGGTCTGATGGAATTGGAAGGGAGACTGGCACAATCCTGTCCCTATTCTGCTACAGATCCATATTGACTCACTGGCCTAGCACTGCACCATCTTGCTCATTGCCTTGGTTTTCTTTGCCTTCAGAACAGCGCACGGAGATCTGGCAAAGGGGGAAATCCATGTTGGATATAAATGGGCCGATCCATTTCAGCCCTATTGTCCCTGACTTCACTCCTTGAGGAATCCTTACATTACAGTACTCTTCCCCCTAAACCTTTCAACCTCTTACTGAAACCCCTGAGGTGTGCTCCTTCTCCAATCTTCTTGCCTCGTTTGTGGTGATCTCTCTCCATTTGACATCTTATACTTGTTTCTTCCCACTTGGCTAATTAGCCACAGGTGATTTGGGGCTGATGGCACTTGTTCTGTTTATTTAATTTATTAACTTGTTACACCACCCTTCTCCAGAGACTCAGGGCAACATACAGCAACAAAAAGGTAACATGCATTAAAATCACTTAAAACCCCAACATCATCCCAACCACCCACCTACCCTAGCCTTTATCCCCACCTGCCACTCACCAATCCTCTCCAAACCTGTTTACCCAATCCCACCCAACCCTATTCTTGTCTGTAAAATGCCTGGTCAAACAAAGCGGTCTTACATCTTCTCCAGATGTCAAACAGGCTCAGGCTTAGGTGGACCTCCAAGGTTAGAGAGTTCCATAATTGTGGGGCAGCAAATGAAAACGCCTCCTCTCGCCCTTGTTGTAGCAACTTCCTAGGAAGTTGGCATTTGCAAGAGGTTGCCTTTTGACAACATCAAAGGCCACACCGGGGAAGAGGCAGTATTTCAGATACTTGGGACCCAAGTCATTCAGAAATTTATAGGTTAAATCCAGCACCTTGAATTCTGCCGGGAAAGCTATTGGCAGCCAGTGCAGACTCTGGAGCACCAGTGTAATGTGCTCCCAGTGACCCATCTCTGACAGAAAATGGGCCGCCCCGTTCTTCACCAACTACAGCTTCCGAACAGTCTTCAAGGGCAGCCCCACGTAGAGTGCATTTCAGTAGTCTAGCCTTGAAGTTATGAACGCATGGATCCCACAAAGGCATTGTGGCCAGATCCAAATCTGATAGAAAAGGTTGCAGCCTTCTCACCAGATGAAGTTGGTAAAAAGCGCTCCTGGCCATCGCCACATCCTGACAATCCAGGTGCAGCAGTGGATCCAAGAGCACCCTAAAGCTGTGAACTTGAGTGATCAAGTGAGGCCAGACCACATCAGTAGCATGGGTTCCCACCTCCCTCAGGCCACAAGATCAGCCAACCATCATCACCTCGGTCTTGTCTGGATTCAGTTTCAAATGGCTTGCCCACATTCAGTCCCCAATGGAGAGCCAGGCACCAGGTAAGGACCAAGACTTCAGAATCTGGCTCAGATTAAATGAGAGAGAGCTGGGTGTCATCCACATATTGATGGCACCTCACTGCAAATCTCT
Source organism: Sphenodon punctatus (assembly GCA_003113815.1). Classification (NCBI taxonomy): domain Eukaryota; kingdom Metazoa; phylum Chordata; class Lepidosauria; order Sphenodontia; family Sphenodontidae; genus Sphenodon; species Sphenodon punctatus. Next base: position 639,834 of record QEPC01006944.1, on the reverse strand, counting down.
GGACGATCTTGCCCAGGGGCCTCCAACTCCAATGCATATTGAACAGGAGTGGGGACAAGGTGGAACCCTACAGGACCCACAAATGAGCTCCGAGGGGATGATGAGCCACTGCCCATCACCACCCTCTGGGTTCTCCCAGCCAGGAATGAGCTGAACCACTCGACTAGTCATGCATACCCCAGGTCCAGCAGCCATGTCAAGAACACCCCATGGTCAATGGTATCAAAGGCTGTTGAAAGATCTAGCAAAATCAGCAGGGTACAATTTCCCCTATCAATTTCCAAGCAAAGATTATCAATCAAGGCCATGAGCACAGTATTGCTGCCATGCCCAGGGTGAAAACCTGACTGACATGGGTCCAGGAAGTCAATAGCATCGAGATGCGCCTGGAGCTGCAAGGCAACCACCCATTCAATAACCTTCCCTAAAAAGGGGAAGTAAGAGACCGGGTGATAGCTGTCAGGGGTATGTGGCCCTTGGCACTTCTGAAAAGGGCCACATCCTGCACCTACTTATGGTGGCTCAAAAATTCAGCAAAAATTGAACTCACCCTTCAAGGAATTATGATGAGCTGGTTACATCTTCCACTAATTGATATCAGGAAGGCTGGTTTTTCTATTTTAGAGGGATAAGCCACACTGAACAAGAGCTGGCTATTTTAGAAGTATGTGTCTGGACCTTGGCCTCAAAATGGCAGCCTTGGAATGCCAGGAAGGTTACTAGCTCAGCAATGCCACCTTCATTCCCAGCCTTGGGCTTTGGGCTGCCCAATAGGTTCTGGTTTCCAGTTCCTTACCATACCCCTCAACTTCCTGTTTGACTGCTGACTCAGATAAAGCAGCAGCAGGAAGCTGAGTGGGTCAAGGCATATGCTACCATTTCCTGTTCTCTGGTTAGTCTCCAACTCAAGCCTGCCTTGCCTGAACCCAGCCTGCTCTGACTTATTCCTGCTCTTGACTCCAGCCTAGAGCTGAAACAGAGATTCAAAATGAATTCCGTCTCCAACAGATCCACCCAGTCCGATCCAAGTCTGACAGAACATGGACCAACCACAGCATGGTCCCTACTTCACTGGAGCTCTGGATCAGCTTCTTTGGCTCCCCAATAGTAGCAGTGCATGGCAGTGCACTGCTGTCTTGTGCACTGAATTAAATTCAGTGTAAAATATTTCAATATACCTGAATTGCATTCCATTACAGTGAATGGAATGGAACTGCTGTTTGCACATACGCAAACAGCAGATCAGTTCAGTGAAGAAGATGATGGTGTGCTGCTACAGTTAAGGAGCTGGAGGGAGAATCTTTTGGAACTGAGCATGAAAATCTTCCATGGTAAAAAAATCTGGGGTGGATATCCATAGAACGTTCTGAATCTGCAGATATTCTCCATGGATTCAGAAGGGCCGCCCTGTTTCAGCCCTACTCCAGCCTGATTTGATCTGCCCCTCTCTTGTCTCCTAGTTTTATTCTGGTTCCCACCTTCAGACAACAAATTTGGCTCCACTCCCGAGTCTACCTGCACACTGGAGTCTGGACTATGCAACTTTATGTGACAATTTTTTTTCCATAGATCCACTCTAATTCAGAGCATTAAATATTAGTAACTTTAACATTGGGTCTAAGCTGCTTGCAGTGGTGGCTGGCCACCCAGAGTGTTTGGGGCACTGCCCCCAAGCACTGCCAAGGGCCAGCCGCTGCTGCTTTAAAAAAACCCAAAAAAACACCAACCCCCGCTGCTGCAGCTTCTGAAAGCGCTGCAGCAGCCTCTGACTGTGTTTCAGAGGCTGCTCCAGCCCGGAGCAGTCTCTGAAGCAAAGTCAGAGGCTGCTGCAAGCCTCCGGCACTGTCAGTTCTCCCTTCCGGGATCCACTCCTGAGGAGCGGGTTCCACAAGAGACAAAAAGGCTAAGCCCAAACTGCGTTTTCTATGGAAAACGCGATTTTAGCGGCTGAGCCCCGCCATCCACAACATGTATAGGACGTGCTGTGGAGGGAGGGGCTAGCTTTTCCATTGAGCCCTATGGGCACAAGGAAATCTCTCACCAGGGCATTTGCTGAAACAGCCCTGGTGAGATCCCTAGGGTCGGCGGACTGAGCCAGGGAGCAGTGCGCATGCACGCTACTCCCTGCCTCACATGCTCAACATGGCTGCCGGCGTGCTGTTGGAGCTCTCCAACATCACGCCTCCAGCCCAGCTGCTTCCCTGCCGCTGCCCCTTGCCGCTCCCCCACATCTGCTGCTCAGAATGGCGGGATGGGGGGGAGGAAGCGGCAAGGCAGGGAATGTGTTGTGTTTGTTTTTTAAAAAAAAAATTAAATTGCCCATGCGTCCTGCCTCCATGGAGGAGAGCAGGACACGTGAGCAATTAAAAAAAAACAACTAAAGTCGCCCCCTCCACCTGCAGCCTGGGACGGACGACAGGGACCGCGCCGGAGCCAGCAGGTAAAATATCCCTCCCCTCTCCCCCTGCACCCTCCCCACCCCCATAGGCTTCCCCCCTACACCCTCCCCACCCCATAGGCTTCCCCCCCACCCTGCAACCCCCAT
>QEPC01006944.1:616867-627596 GCA_003113815.1 Sphenodon punctatus | reverse complement strand
TGGGTGGGGGGTGTCCCCCCTTCCACCCGCGCAGCCTGGGAGGGGGAGGGGGGAGGAATTGTATTCCATTGATTTCAATGGGGACACAGTGCCCCATTGAAATCAATGGAATAAAACCGGTACCGGATACCGGATTTAATCCAAGAATCCGGTTCTTTGAGAACCGGAAAACCGGTAAATCCAGTATCTGGTAATTGCCCCGGGGTCCCAACTCTACTGGCTATAACTTTTTGATTCTTATTAAATTCTGATGAAACTTGGGAGATTGTACCTCCAATGGAGGGCACTATGTCCACACATTTTCAAAATGGTTAGATAAAGGTTACTGATTTTAGAAGCAATTGGATGTTGTAATTTTAAGAAAAGTTCCATACACATTCATGGCTACAACTTCTTTATTTTCCATCCTCTTTGCATGAAACCCATGAATATTACGTCCCTCCACAAGCCTAACACTTCTGACAATTTTCAGAAAGATTGGATAAAGGGTCCTGATAGTATAAGACATTAACTTGAAAATACATTTTCAGCTTTAACATTTTTATATTCCATCCTGTTTACAAGACATTTGGCAAGAATGTATCCAACAATGACCCTGTAATCTCTACCAAACTACAGGACAATTTGATAAAAGGACCTAATTTTATAAGCAATTGAAGTTGTCCCCTTGAAGACCATTATTCAGATAAATAGCAGCACATGCAGTGTCATTCAGAGGCAGACACCTGACATGGCAGGGGGAGAGAGGCTGTAGGAGGGAGGATGTGGAGCAACCCAAAAGGCTGACAGACACATTCACTGGCCAATTACTGCATGCTTCCAGCTTTACAGGACCAATTTGTAGTGGCTTCGAGTTGGGCATAGCGGGCGACCCTCAGGCGGACATAGAAGGGACATAACTGGGACTTTGGGGATAACATCCCAGCAATCCGGAGACATAGATTACACATCAAGGCTGGCCAATTATCATCACAATCACATCTTGCAGAGGATATAAGAGAATCTCTATTGGCTCTTTCCTAAATAGATGCTTTTGACTTCCCAGTAACAAGTGGGGGAGAGATGTTGGGATGGTCACAGCACAGACTGAGGATATTTGGTTGACATTTCTGCTGGCAAATTGGCATCACAAACTGATCTTATACCACAGTGACAATTAAGAGAATCCCTGGCATAGGCTTCTTCTCTGCATATACTGTGCAGGCATATCAAATTGGGACCCTTTATTACATCTTTCTGATATTTGGCAGAGATGATCATGAACGTATGATCTGGGAGTGAACAACAGGGAATGGATTGCCTCCATGTGACCTGTCGGGTACTACTTACAAGCAACCAAGATTGGCCAGTAGGAGAAAGGCACTGGGCTCAATGGACCATTGGTCTGATCCAGTATGACACTACTTATATCCTTATGTTGTTTTGAAACAAGCCCTCTTCTTTACCCAGAAAGCGGTTGATGTGTCAATGGGCATTTTTAGACACACGTTAAAGTTCTGGATGTTTCAGTCTTCTGGGTTTACAAGTCCACAAGTAAGTTCCGGATTCATTTTTCACACACACACTGCCCTGAGGCAGTTCCTGGTTGCATTCTTCAAACACTGTCCTGAGGCAGCCTAAAGTAGCCGCAGCTGTAAACATCACAGACTGCCATGGAAACCAAGTGACCACAGCTGCCTGGAGTAAAGCAGTTTACCAGAAATACCTTTTATGCACAAAAGTTCTGGGAGAAGTTTCACACAGAAATTCAAAGATCCGGATGTTTAAGATCTGGATGAGTGATTTAGACACACAGAAAGTTCTGGATGTTACAGCAAACATCCAGGAGAAATGTGTGTCTAAAAACACATATTATTACGTAGACAATGCAAGTCTGGTGAGTTTTTTCTCAGGGGTGGGAGAGGGGGGGTCAGACTGCAAACCTATCTACCTGAAAATATCAACGGCCTCTGAACATCCAAACATTTAGGCCCCAATCCTAAATACAGTTTCTCATGAATAAGTCTCATTGAAATCAGTGGAACTTACTCCTATGCAGGTATGTTTAGGATTGAGCCCTTAAGATTTAAGCATCCTCATCATTATAGTGTGGTATGAGGTATGGTTTCCAAACACCACATTATAATGAAGTTGCACTGTACTTGTTAACTCCTGATATTTAAATTAAAATAAAAGGAAAATACTCTTCCCTTTAAAACTGAGGAATAAAGGAGAAAACCACACTTAAGGCATAAAAGTTTCCACTGACTTCAATTAGGCCCTTACAAAGATCTTAATTATTGCTTTAGCTAAGACTAGTTGGCCCAATTTAATATCTTCACTTTTCCCTTTCATTAATATTATTCACTTCATGTCACTATAAAGGAGTCTGTATCACCAAAATCAACTTCTGGATTAAGAGTCTCCTTGTAGACCTACTTTGGGGGGTGGGGGGGAGCCATTAAATTTCCGGCATTAAAGCTGGCTCGTTGGGTAGTAATAACATTTCCCTGCTGCAGTGGAAAGCATGACATGAGTAAGCACTATAATGAGGACGCTCTCAATATATGTTCAGCCAGGCCATAATTTCCATTTCTAAAACAGCCACACACACCATTCGATTATCATTTCAGGAAGCTTGCATGAGATAAAAGCAGGGAACCCAGTGGGTTAAACCCAAACACCCTTCTTGGATCTTGGTTGAGTTTAAGGACAAAAAACAAATTTTTATTTATCCAAATCCTGGTGTAAAGGAGGAGTACAAGTTGAAAGTTGTAGGTCTAGCAGGAGAAGGATGTATTAAGGTACTCCAGAGGTTTCCAAGCTTTTTACCTGTGTGACCCCATTTTCAGAGCTAAATACAATCCCATGACTTTAGAAAGCTATAAACACATGCAGAGTAGAGCAAATACCAGTCAGAATCATGACCCCCATTTGAAGATGTGACCCCACTTGAGTTCATGGCCCTCAGTTGGGGAACTCTGGTAATCTACTCTTTTCCTACCACTGGCACAGACTGTGTACATAATATAGTGTTATTTTTTTTTAAAGTGTGTGTGTGTGTGTGTGTGTGTGTGAGAGAGAGAGAGAGAGAGAGAGATAGTTATGACTGAGGTGAAAGAATACTTCTGTCTAAAGTAGAATTAGTGAAACTATTCATGGCAAAATTCAAAGCTGACATAATTTGTATTTTGTAATTGTGACTCTATGTTCATTTGCAAAGCTTGCATGTAATTTTTGGTTTTTTAGACCAAGAACAGCAGGAGGGAGACTCTGTGGCTGCTGCATGGGGCAGCTGTGGGGCGGGGCGCCCATGCAGGTGGGAGGGGTAGGGTAAATTTTTTAATTAAAATTAAAAAAAAATTAAAAGTGAGGTGACAGCAAGTTGCGGTAGACATAACGCCGTCCTACCTGTGACCTGGGATGCCACTGGATACGCTGCCAGACAAGGCCAATAATGGAAGCGGACATGCCAGAGGAAACGGGAAGCGGTCACAGAATCCCACCCCGAGCACACCCCAATCCAAGCATACAATGTCAGCACTAGATACTAAAACAACAAAACTATAATAAACACAGAACAGGAGCACAGGAACCAAGGCAAAAAACAACAACAGCAGGAACAGAAGGGGCACATGCTGCACATAGCACAGGCCACAGCTCACCTGCACAAACGGCCCATAGGGCACAATGCCCGAGGGGGGCCAAGGCACCCTCTAGGTAATAGTTGGGGAACCCCTCCCCCATCACAGAGAGACACCACATCAGCAGCACAAAGGTCCTGAGGAAGCCATAGGAGGGAGGGGGGAATATGGTCCAGGGAATAAAAACATCAAGCGGGGTGCCTGCAGCTGGGAGCCAGGAAGCAGGTCACGTGCCCACCCAGATACCACTCACAGAGGATGGAAGTCCACAGCAAAAAGCTCACTGTGGTTGCTTTTACACGAGTGTCCGGATGCAGCGCGTTGAAGAACGTGCTGCCTGAAAAGGCCCTTGGGGTGTGTTCAGACCCACCAGATAAATAAATGTATCACGCTGTCTTTTTGAAGGCGCATTTGAGAAGCCTTGATATTAAGGTTTCCCAAATACGCCTTCAAAAAGACTGCGTGAGCCGCAATTCCTGTGGTGGCCAGCTACTTCTGGTGCGTCTAAACGCACCCTGCAGGGGCTTTTCAGTAAGTGCGTTTTTCAATGCGCTGCATCCTGCTGTTCGTGTAAAAGCAGCCTGTATTCATGGTCTGGTCTGGTGCCAGGAAGGCCCTCCCCTGTCCATGTGGTGACATGGAGGGCACACACAAACACAGGAGGGAAGGGAGACATACGGATCAGGGAAGAAAGCACAAGCAGCAAGGCCATGAATGGGGTGGAAGGGCAAAACCAGCAGTCTCAGCATACAAGGTCCATTGAAACATTCCCCAGTGGTAGCTCCATGCCAGCATGTGAAAGGACACCAGATATAGTATGGCTCAAAAGGATCTCTTGCAGCCGAAGCTGACTGAATATCCAGCTGCCTCCAGACCACCTGCAGGTCACAGAGCTCCACTCTGGATAGCTCCTCCTCCAACTGAGGAACACCAGGTGGGTAGGTAATACTGCTGCAGCAGGTGATTAAGGCACTCATGCCAAGGCAGACAGTATCCTCATGTGCACAGTAGGGCCATGGTGAATGACCTTCAAGGGAAGGGCCGTCCTGTTAGGGTAGGGGGGAAGGAGACGGGATCTAGGGCCCGGAAATACCCACAACTCTCCCTCGGGAGGAATCACCCACGCACACACCCAAAGGCTCCACAGTATGATCAGAGGAAAACAACCCCTCAGGATCTTAGGTGGCCCTACTAGTCCCGTATGGGACAAGGCCAGATCATCATAGGGGGGGAGGTCAGCAAGGCCTGAAGTGGAACCCTTCCACTCTGAAGATGTGTCCCACACACCAAGCACCACCCTTCACACAGACATTTGAACCCACATGGTGCTAAGGGGGAAAAGGGGTGTGTAGCCAATGTGGGAAAACGGGGGGAAGAGACTCAGGGCAGAGGGGGATGGGAACCCACGGAGCACATTTACGCAGGGAGATGCGGTATGGAGGGCCCAGAATCAGCGGAGACTGAGAGGGAAGAGTGCAACACGAAACACAACACATGAGATCCACACCAATATCGAAAGGGAATACATAGACAAACACAAACACAGACACTGACTCTCACGCCCAGTCCTTGCATGCAGATCAACCAATCACCACACACACCACCAAACACTTTGCCACAGGCACGCTCAATATATCACACAAACGAAATGCAATACAATCCAAACCGGGGGGGGGGGGACAGATCCTCACAGCACAGCTGATCACCGGCGCTGTCTGTGTCCCTGGCCTTCCCTTATGATGTGTTAGCCCTGCCCCTCCGTGCGCACAAACGCGCAGAATGGAGTATTGTGCTGGAGGGCCCCGCCCCGTCCCCGCTTGCCAGCGGGACCCAGGGCTCCGCCCCAACTGTATGGCCCAACATCTGGGGGCAGCCTGTGGCTGCAGCGCAACGCACACAGGTCACAGCCTCGCCCCTGCAATGGTGAAGACGAGCCCTGACACCTCCGTGGTAAGGCAATGGCTGAACTCATGCAAACACTCACTTGTATTGGCCTCCTGGGGGGTGGGTGTATCCCAGGGGGCCCCAACACCACAAAGCCAAGCTCTCAAGCCCGCACTGTTGCCTGCTCACATGATGTCCAAGCCCCCCCACCCCAACGCTGGCTAATCAGCTCATAGCTGATAGTCCCAGTGTAGGGATCAGAAATCAGTTACTGGATATCACCCCTAAGCCAAATGTCAGCAAGTGTCATGGTTAACCCCACATCCCAGGTCATGGTGCCCCAAGTCCCCACACCACAGCGCAAAGCAGGGCTCACAGTATCGGACATGGTGCCCTGATCCTGTAGCATGGATATAGCTTAAGCCTGGTATGGTACCAACAGACCGCTACTCACACAGCTGCTGACAATTTATGGCACAGCACACCAAGGTCAAAAAGATAAACACACAGTGGAGCCACTGTACTGTATTAGGGGAATGCTGCTGCCACAGAGCTAACCTCAGACAGGGAAGCTCACCATGTGGGTGGCAGTTAACCCCTGTTAAAGAGCCCCCTTCCACCAGGGACAGGCCAAGATGCCGCTGGGGTATAGGCATGAAATATTGAGGTGGTACAACATGATCACCCCCATCCCATGACCACAGTCCCCCTCCATCTCCCCACCTCTTGACTCAGGAGCAGCGCACACCCAAATCAAAGCACAATGACAGCTCCAGGATAAAAAACATAACAAAACTTTATATAACATGAGAACATTACAACAGCAAACAGGTAAAAACAGGACAAACATTAAAACAGTCATAAGAATCACAGCTGCTACACCCCCCAAAAGAGGAACCATATAAAACATGTTAGGTTATGGCAACCAACCTCTCTGAAGTTTGCTATATAGCAATGGACGCCATGAGGGGTGCCTCCCTTCAGTTGATGCTCACAGGTGCTGAGGTTGCTGCCAGGTCCATACAAAAATTGCAGGTGGCTGCTGTTGGTGGTTCTCAGCCATCCTTGAACATTGGATAGCCAGTGTCTAATCAGGTCTCAGACAGGCCACATGAGGCGCGATGTCCAGCAGGTGCAGGATAGTAGGATACAGCTCCAGATACGGGCATTCCTGGGTCACCAGAGGGCATTTCAGGAGGCTGTGACCACTCTGCAATGGGACCTGAGGTGGGCAGCGAGATGTCAGTTAGTACTGACACTGTGGCTGTCCTCTACGGTCTGCACCTGGATGTTTCCACAGAGCAGAGGTCCTGGGTGGTAGAGCACAGAGAGGACTGGTGGGAAACCATCCTGTCCACCTGAGGGGAAGAACAGTGGAAGAAGCACCTCTGGATGCCAAAGAGACGACTGTCCCACATTACAGTGATCCTGCTGTCACGGGGAAGGGTTGGTTGGGGGGAATAAGGGGAACAACGGGGGATCAAGGACCCACTGACTCAATTTCCCCATGCACGGGCCCAGCCCTTGAGTGCTGGAAGGGACTCTCGAGGGTAAAGTGCCCATCAGGATAGTATGCGGACCTATCGGCCTCTCTGAGACCAGGTCCCTATCATCATAGGGCGCCAGTGGGAGGAAGGATTCTTGGACCCCACATGCTCCCACAACACTCAAGACCCATATCACGGAAAGGGGGTGGGAGAAATGTGCAGGTTTAGTGCCAGGGGAACTGGGGAGGAGGGCCCAAGATCCCGGGGAGGGGGGGGCTTGCACACAACAGGGAAGGGAAGCTTACGAACCTGGATGGGGGGGGGAGAAGGAAGGCAGGACTCACGCTCCATTCCACTCTACTCACACTCTCGCACTCGCTCAGGCAGACACACAGGGGAAGGCTTGGGGGCAACAACAGGTAACTTCAAAACTTCTCTACACAACAAAACTTAGCTTTCGTGTCTCTCTCTGTCTGTCTCTCTCTCACTCGGGCGGCCTGTCTCTTCACTCTAATCACCAGCGCCGAGTGCTTCTCAGCGCTGGAGTTTGTACCTGAGGCCCCACTCCCTGCATGCTCTCATAAACGTGCAGAGTGACGTACTGGGGGCATGGCCATCTTCAAGGTGTTTGACAGCCCCATGCCTGTCTCCTGAGTTTGTGGTGCAGGCTGTTTGGCGGCCGGGGGTGTATCCTGCTCCGTCGCCATGGACAAGAGTGGCTCGGAGCTTGAGGGGCCCAGGGCGGCCGGATCCAGGACCGGGGTCTGCTTCCCACCAGTGCGATACCGCACCGGCGGACGCCGCCGGTGGAGATGCATGACAGTATCCCCTCGGTGAGCCCCCCACCCAAGACCCCACAAGGGATGTGGCTTAGAGGGATGGCAGCAGTGAAACACCTAGACCAGGTGAGGGGCACGTACCAAGGACGCTGGCTCCCACGATCGGTCCTCGGGACCGTACCCCACCCAGTCAAGGAGATATTGCAGGTGCCCATAACGCCAGCGTGCATCTAGAATTGCGCAAACCTCATACTTGGGACCTTGAGGGGTAGAGATGGGGAGGGGGGGGGGAGAGGTCGGGGTTCAGGCAGCAGGGTGAGCCTTTTTTAAGAGCGACACATGAAAAGAGGGGTGAATGCGAAGGTGGGGTGGTAAACTAACCCTATAAGTAACCTCATTAAGTCATTCTAGAATGGGGTATGGCCCTATGTAGATATATAGATATGTTTATTCAGCGTGACACCAGGTAATTGCATAACCAATAACAAACATTAGAAGACATACATAAATAATCCATTATTAAAACAAGGAAACTAAAACACTACATTAGAAGACATACATAAATAATCCATTATTAAAACAAGGAATCTAAAACACTAAATCTAGGATTTAACTAAATCCCCAGGTTACGAGCCCACCAATTTAACAATAAACAATCAGAATAGCTTATGAACATTTCCTCATAATACATTTCCTCATAAAAATGATATACTAAACTCAAAGTGCGACAACCGCACTAAGTTTCGCTAAATTCCTCCAGGGCAATTTTACCCATAAAGAGAAACATAGTCGCCCCTTTGCTGGACTAACTTATACATTAAAAATAAATTTAATAAATGATTACGTACCAGGCGGGTCAATATCCCCCCCAGATAATAGCCCAACGAATCCACAAAAGGAGAAACCCTATCACTCATCTAGCAGTAAATAAAGCACAGAACAAAACAACACATAATTCAGCCTGTGATCCCATCAAGAGGATAAACTCCAATTCGTATACCTATAAAGGGTCGTCTAGAGTCGATCCACACTTCAGGAATCTCCTCTGTGCTTGTACCATCCGCAGGAGAAATTCTGCAGTAAACTCAGTTTGGCTAACATCTGTATTGTCCAACAGACGATCTAAAATCCCTCCCTCTGATCTCCCCAACAGCTTAGCCAAAAGTGGTCCCAAGAGTTCTTCCCTGAAGCCATTGTATAGATGGCAGCGCAGTAGCATGTGTCCCACAGTCTCCACCTCCATTGAGTCGAAGGGGCAGAGTCGCTCCAAGAAAGGACCCCCCCCAAAGTGGCCGTCCAGAACCCTAGATGGTAGTGCGTTTACTCTTGCCTGGTAGATCATCTGTTTGGCCTTCACAGGGATCGGCATAGCAAGATATGAGGCCGTGCAATCAGGGAGAGGGACCCACTGATCGTAGTTCCCCAAATGAGGGGAAGCCCTAGCCCTGGCCATCTCCATTTGCCTATTAATATCCCCTGACCTCTGGATGACCTCCTTCAGAACTGTCACTGGAGGCCTGTGGGCCAAATATTCCCTGGATAGTCCCATTTCCTGCAAGTAAGCCTCCACCTTATTCTGCCATGGGCTCACATAGATGTCACAGCTCAATTCCTTAAGAAGCTCAAACCCCTGACCTGTAAATACTCTGCACCACATCTTGAAAGCTGACTCCAAAGCCAACTGCTGCCATTCCCTTTGACCCAGCTCCAACCTCGCAACTGCATGCGGGGTTCCTTTGATATTGCCCAGAAATCCCGTCAGGAACCTGTCCTGGACAGCATCCAGGTCCTTCCCAACAAAAGGAGCCCAAAGTTCAGCGCCATAAAGGACTTGTGACCTAATTTTGCTATTATAAACCCGCAAAGCGGGTGCAATAGCAGATCTACCTTGTCGCGCAAAGAGACTAAAAATAGCGCGAGCTGGGCCTTTAATTGTGATCAGACATTTATGAACATGGTCCTTCCAGGTAATTGATCTATTAAACAGAATTCCCAGATACTTAAATATTGGGACTTGCCAAATATCCTGAGCACCAGTAATCCATCGATAAGTTTTCCTCCTACTTGTAAATACAACAATTTTTGACTTCGATGGTTTAGTGTTAGTTTATTAGCTTCACAAAATTCGACAAAACCCCTAAGTTGCCTAATCAAGCCAAAGCAGGTCTGTGATAAAAGTACCACATCATCCGCGTAGCAGAGACACCCAATCGGTCTACTTGCCAACCTAAGGGGAAAGCAAGTTGAAGCAGCCATTTTGGGAATAACTGCATTTAAATAGAAGTTGAAAAGGATTGGAGCAAGGACACAGCCCTGTCTAACCCGAGCGCAGGCACAGATTGGCGAGGTGACATGTCCCTGAGAGTCCATCCTCACCCTCAAGGCAGACTCTGAATACAAAGCGCGGACTAGACACACAAGCTTTCGGTCAGCAGAGGAGTCCCGGAGCTTTCTCCACAGGACTTCCCTGCTCAATGAATTCCTGTGTGGGGAACCTGCAGACTGTGTGTTTGGTGCTGGGGGGATTGGGGCTCCTGGTGATTGAAGGAAGCTGCTGCCACTCTACTTGTCCCTCCCCTTCTCCAGGTAACATCGCCATGGGTGGGGCCCTGTGGACGCCAGCCCTCGGGTGCCAGCCCGAAGGGTGACACCTAAAGGGTGTCGGCCATTGGCTGGGACCGTTAGCTGGGCTGGGGCGCCTGGGCCCCCCCCTGCTGGATTGACATAACTGCAAATCACATGCTTGGTGGACCCATTCCCCGTTGCCGTTGGGCAATGATGGAAGCCTGGAAGGACTGTAATTTGCCTGCTCGCTTCTATCCCGCTGTGCTGCGCTGTCTCCATCTGGTGCCGGTGAGGAGGGGGGGTCTGTGTATTGGAGGGGTGCAATTTGGGGGGTTTGGGTGTGGTGGTGGGGTTGTTGACCTCCCTCTGGTGGCAGGAGAGGGAGGTCAGG
>QEPC01006944.1:583314-614084 GCA_003113815.1 Sphenodon punctatus | reverse complement strand
AGCCCTTCACGGCCTGGGCCCTGCTTATCTGCAGGACCGCCTCACTCCCCATGTGCCCGTGCGACTCTTGAGATCGTCCGTGGGAGCCTTTTTGGAGGTTCCCCGGGCGAGTCGGGTGGCCACCGATGTTAGATCTTTTTCGGTGGTCACCCCTGTGCTGTGGAATTTTCTCCCAGAGGAGGCTCGGCTGGCTCCCACTCTCCTGCTGTTTTGGTGTATATGTCAGACCTGGCTGTTCCGTCAGGCTTTTGGTGAGGGGTAGGGGAGGGGTGGGGATGGGGATGGGGACTTTTCCCCACATACTGTATTTTAAATTGTTTTAAAATTTTTATATTATTTTAATGAATGTTGTTCGCCGCCCTGGGCTGCCCTGTGGGCAGGAGGGGCGGGATATACATTTTAAATAATAAAAAAAAAAATTAAAGCAGCCCTCAGATCAAGGAAGGCCGCATATACGGCTCCACTCCATGCTTTATACTTTGCCACCAAATGATATAAAAGAAAACATTGCTCTATAGTGGAGCGTCCATGTTGGAATCCCGCCTGCTCCGGGGCAATGATCCTGTCTAGCCGCATCCAGTTCATCAACTTATGAAGCAAAAACTTCGCATATATTTTCCCAATTACTGATAAAAGACTAAAGGGCCTATAATTGGCTAGGTCTTCCCTTGGGCCCCTCTTAAAAATAGGCACTACTAAAGCACTACATATAGATGGAATCTTACCAGTGCTATTAATGACCTTAAATAGCTTTGCCAGCAAGGGCAACCACCAGTCCCTATGCTCCTTGACAAAGTTAATGTGGATTAGATCTGGGCCAGGTGCCTTATGACTCTTAAATGAATTGATCAGGTCATCAACCTCCCCTTCCATAACCGGAGGCCAAGGGGGCAATGTCTCCAAACTATCATTCCAGCGTAGGTGCTCGTCCTCCTGTGAATCTTTCACGATCTGGTAGAGGGCCAAAAAATGCCTCACCCAGACCTCTGGAGGGATTAAGTGATCTGATACCCTTGGCCTGGGATCAACAGTACGAGACACTATTCTCCAGAAAGTCTTAACATCCTTCAAGTCCGAAGCCCGGAGGAGTTCCACCCATTGTGATTTCCAGTACAGCTTTTTCTTTTCCTTTATCAGGAGCCTATACTCTCTCTTGAGCTTAATGTAATCAGGGGGCATTTTACGAAAGGGACCCTGCTAAAGGCCCTATACTGACGCTTCAGCTCAGCTCTAAGGGACCGACAATCCTTATCAAACCAAATTTTATGCCTCTCTAAAGAGAAAGGCTTAACCGTACTACCATCGGACTGAATCAATTGAAATAGACTGGAGGAAAATTGATTATAAATTCCCACTATATCACCCAAATTATCAGATTGAATCAATGAATCTCTCAGGCTAGTTATATTGGGATGCTGAGTTCAATCAATCAATTAAGTTTATTTGTTTAGCCGTTGGCCATTACAAAGTAAAATAAATACCACATTATACCATATTATAACAGTACCGATGAAAAATCCTTCATACATAAATAAAAATTAAACAATAAAAATGAACTTATAAACTTATAATACAAAACTTTGATTTTCATCCCAAACATTCTCTATACCCAATGGAATCTTTTACCATAAGCTTATCATGGATCCTGCCCACAAAGCAACTAATAATCGATCCCAAATATTAAATCCCGCTATATAAACATAGACAACCTTTTAAAATATTAGCGCTCGCCTTGCCCTTCCCGGGGCTTATGGCGGCACACTTGACCCCTGCCATGACCCATCTCACTGATCCAATGTTAATAGGAGGATACTTGTTAGGGTAGAGCAGAACATATTCAATAAAAAACACTGCACCTTGCCCTTCCCGGGGCTTATGGCAGCACACTTGACCCCTGCGGCGAGCCTTCTCGCTGGTACCATGTTGGAAGAGGCGTGCTTAGATAGAGGAAACCGGATGCCAATTAAACCTTCAACAGCAAAATGAAGGTCAAATTATCTGCCCATCATGATTTCCGTAAGGGACCCCTATCTAACAGGGTATCTTTCCCTTTGGTAAGACAACTCTTTCTCTGGGACAAGGTGACTAATCCTCAGGCGCTGCTTACTAACTTTCAACCTTATTCTAATTTTGGGGTTACCCCCTCTCTTCCTCCCCCCATAGATAATTAACCGAAGAACTACTATAACTAAATCTATACCACTGAGTCACCGAGAGGACCATCCCTTTCAAGCATCTTTTTCATCCAGTACACCCTATTTAGAAATTTTGCCACATTCCTAGAAATCCTAATGTGCTTATCACATAAGAGAGTGGTTTCCGTAATTCGGGCAGTAATACTTATCAGCGGTGATATATATAGCTCTCTCCAAGACTGATACTTTGGACATTCCAGGAGAATATGCCTTAATGATTCTACTCTGTCCATGCTGAAGTATTGGCAGAGTCTCTCTACCCAGGGGGTACCGGTAAATCTGCCCTCCGTAACTGCGGATGGAAAACTATTTATTCTTGCGAGTGTGAAGGACACTCTAGTGTCCCGCATACTTAGGTCTGTCAGGTATTTAGGGCCCTCAACCGGGATCATCTATTCTCTATACTGCATCGCCACCCTTCAATTCATAAGTAGATCATGCTCAGTCTGAAGATCCTGGTCCCAGATTATGGATTTCACCACCATCCAAGCCCTGCCAAAAGGGAGCTTCATAAGCTGGGATGAAGACATTCCCATAAACCTCAATTCCTGCTGCACCCAGTGGGACCACTTACCATGGCATAAGGGGCAATTTGAATAGCTATCGACCCAGATTGTGCCAAGTTTAACCGCAGCCAATATTTTAGAATTGCTGCCTTGGCCTGAGATGCCATACACTTTAGACCTGCCTCTGCCCTTAATAGAACCGCCGGCATTGCCCTCGGCACCTGTAGGATTATCCGCAACATTCTATTTTGTTCTTTTTCCAGCTTCAAAATCTTTCCTACTCCCCAAACGTGCACACCATATAACAGCTGTGGCACCATTTTTGCTTGTACAAGATGCAAGGCGGGTTTGAACAATCTCCACCAGTAATAATTTGTGATGTCTTGCCCTGTGGCCTTAAGTTGCTGCAAAGCAGCTTTACAGTGCACCTCCCACGTTGGGTATTTTGCAAATATTACTCCCAGGTATTTATACTGGGGAACCTGCTCTATCATCGTCCCATCCAAAAACCATCTATGCTGTTACACCTCTTGCTGACCACCAAGACCTTGATTTTCGTATAATTTATCCTCAGGTGTTCATTCATGCAATACTGTCCAAAGGCCGTCATCAATCTCCTGAGACCTATTGAAGAGGCAGCAACCAAAGCTGTATCATCTGCGTAAAGCAAGAAAGATATCGCCGGCCCACCTATCTCCACTGGGTGAAACTTGGGGTCTCTAATAGAATCCCCCAGATCATTTAGATATATTATAAAAAGTATGCGGGCCAGCAGACATCCCTGCCTTACCCCCCATTCCATCTTTACTGGACCTGAAAGATTCCCGGCCGCATCTATTGATGCTGAGTTAATAACATAGCCCTAGAACCCATCCTACTAGTCCAAGGGAGTGCTTTATAAATTTCTAGGGCCTCTAGTGATGGAGATAAGTTGTTACTAGCTACTGTTTTTTGCCACTCACCCCCAATTGTAAGCTGAAGCGGTAAATGGTCTCCCAACAGCTCCATACCCAAGGAGAAATCAGTAATGTGGGGCAAAACGGCAGATGAAACCATGATAAAATCAATGATACTTGAGCCCAAAGGCCCCACATAAGTAAACTCTCCTGGCCTATCCTTAAAGCTGGCCCCATTTAAAAAATGGAGATTGTGGGCTAGAGCCAGTTCAGCCAATCTAATACCTGACGAGTTAATTTGGAGATCTTTGGAAACCCTTGACCTCAGCACATCAGTCAGGGGCAAGGAGGACAGATCACAAAAAGAGCTTAGAGTCAGATCATCTGGTCCAATCCTAGAGTTAAAATCTCCAGTAAGAATTAACAAGGCCCCTGGATGGTCAGTGCATACTTGCTCGATAAAATTCTCCAATAGATTCCAGCTATTTTCCCTAAATGAGCCTGCATTGCATGGCGGCAAATACACAATAATAATTGCCCATTTATAGGATCCCAATGTGGCAACAAAACCAAGTGCGAGCTGGGGGAGTATGACCATTACGATATCCTTGAACGGTAATGGCTGGGCAATGAGGCAACCCAACCCTCCACACGCCCTTCCATGCTGGTTATGTGAGAATGATGGCGAGGTGTAGACAATAAACCCATCTAATTCTACTGGCAACTTGGCCGAGGTTTCCTGTAATAATATTACCTGATACTTCTGGGTAAGCAAAATGAAGTCTGACGACCTACTATGCCTTGCCCACCCCGCAATGTTCCAGGAGCAAAGTGCAATAGACCCGCTATTAGGGTCAGTAATCAGTCATAGTGGTGGGGCCATTCTTACCTCTAGATGATCATCAGAAAATCCACCTAACTGCCCAGGTACTGTAGAAATATTTTGCGGGGTCAGTTCTGGATTACCTGCCTCTTCCCTAACCATAGCCCCCTCCTCCAGAGGAGGCCTCCCAGACACTACAGGAGCAGGACCAGTCTCCTGAGACCCATCCAGGACCCCACTCGGTCCCTGATCGAAGCCTGGGTCAGGTCGACAGAGCAAGCCTTCTTGGAAGTTACCTTTTCCGCCACTTAACTGTTGAATAGAGGTACTTATTCACAGAGATGGGAAGGCTGCCAAGGAATCCGAACAGAAGCTCTCACCGGTTTCCAAGACTAAACTTCCTATCTCCTCCGAGAGGGCCACCAACTCCCTTGCTGATCTTACTATAGTCTGCTCCTCGACCTCCACCCCCCTACCTGAGCAGGCAGGCAGGGACTTGGGTGCATCGCCATGTTCAATAGCCTCTTACTTATGGGGGGGGGGGGGAAATAAATCTATCTGATGTCTCCTCTGGGCAAAACATGGAAACCCCAGGCTTTCCCCCAGGAATCCCCAGCAGGAACTCCTCCTGCTTGGGGTCCTGGATAATAGTCTCCATTAGAGGAGGAGCTTCCCCATCCCTATACTCAAAGACCTCGCCCACCTGCACTCCCCAAGAAAAAAACATGGGGATATGATGCAGTAGATGCGAGATAAAGTCTAAATTATGAAAATGGATAATTAGGCGCTGAGTTCTCCGTTGAGATGGTAATAAACAAAATTTACCAATATGGTTCCTGGGAACCCAATATAGAGGACAAATGAAATTGTATGTTTTCCTTTGATCACCAAGATGGAAAAAAATCATTAGGCAATGGTCTAATGAGGAATGAGAGGGCTTTCTGCACCAATCTCGGGCTCTCATATCTTCATCCCCTAGATCTAGAGTGTTGCAACTCGGCCCGTCCAGCAGGGGATCCAATAAAAGTCCTTTTAGGCATAGATGCCTCTATTTCTGGGCTCACCTCCATTTTCTCTGCAGCAGGGGGGACCTTTGTCAGAATAGTGGTCATTGGTTCTACTCGACTCCCATATTGCCCCACCATACTCCGGGCATTCAATTTAAGGTTTAAACTCCTTATTTCACCAATGGATTCAATTATCACCCCTCACTGAGCCTCCTGCTCTTTTAACAAATGTATAATGGTAGATAACTGAGCAGTCATTTCCTGGATCAAGGTGCTAGAGGACTTATCTAACTGGAGTGCCCCCGCTATCTCAGGATTTGGACAGGATGTTCCAGGCAGTCTATCGTCCCTCACACTTGAGGAGGACAGAATGCCTAGGGATCCATTTGAGGAAATTAGGGAAGGGGAGGAAGGACAAGCCTCTTGTAAAGATACAGAGGTACAACAAGAGGGAGGATTCTTCTCCTTTCCACTTTGAGGTCCCTTGGCCACAGGCACACAGTCCTCAAGGACCCATTGTCTAGCATGTACCTTAGAGGCATCCTTGCACTCTCCTGTACACTTTCTGGTTAACATGACCCAAACCCAGAACTGAAAGGTGTACTGAACAGGGTACACAAAACAAAATAGGTGGCCGCCAAATTTACAGGAAAGTACCACCCCCGCCTGGAGCGCAAACGCACTCAGATCAACTCCCACGCAGATGTCACAAAGTTCAATCACGGGGAAAGGGCCCCCAGGTAGTCTACTACAGCAGCAAAGTTGCACAGTTCAGACAAACAAGTAGGCGATGAATGATCTAAGGCTGAGCGCTATCAAATGGTTACCCCTTCTTTCTCCTAGAAGGAGAACGGGGGATCCCCAGGCAAAGACAACAACGGTGGTGGGGAGTGGATCCAGTGGGCGTGAGATCTGTAGTGATGTCAGTCCAGCAGAGAAGCCCCTGGGCACCCTGGTCCAGCCAACAGCCCCAGCCAATGGCCGACACCCTTTAGGTGTCTCCCTTTAGGCTGGCGCCCACAGGGCCCCACCCTTGGAGTTGTTACCTGGGGAAGGGGAGGGACAAGCAGAGTGGCAACAGTTTCCTTCAATCACAGCAGCCCCAGTCCCCCCAGCAGCAAACACAGTCTGCAGCTTGACCACAGGGCCCTGCCCTTTGAGTTGTTACCTGGGGAAGGGGAGGGACAAGCAGAGTGGCAGCAGCTTCCTTCAATCACAGCAGCCCCAATCCCCCCAGCAGCAAACACAGTCTGCAGCTTCTGTCCCTATGTAACGAAAGTTCAATTTAGCCGAAGGGTGGGAAATAGGGTAGTGACGACGACTGATCCAGACGAGATCCCCAGGCTGAAATGAAGATGCCGGAGTGCGGTGCTTGTCTGCGGCCCTTTTATATTGCTTTCAAGCTTGTTGTAGGGTAAGCCTGGCTAATTTCTGAACCTCACAAATGCATTGTACTAGGGCACCCACCACAGGAATACGCAGGGGTGGGGGTGGGAGGTAGGTCCGGGATACCTATTTGTGGGTGAAACTCATGCGAGACAAAAAATTGAGGTTCTCCAATGGACGCATTTGGGGCATTGTTAAGTGCGAATTCTGCGATGGGTAACCACGTATACCAGTCATCTTGGAGGTGTATGGTATAGTATCAAAGGTACTGCTCAAGATTTTAGTTGATGTGTTCTACTTGGCCGTTTGCCTGGGGGTGGTACGCTGTTGTGGGCTTCAGAGTCACATGTAGAACCAAAAAAAGGGTCTTCCAGAAGTGCGAGGTGAATTGGGAGCCCCTGTCGCTAACTATCTTGCAAGGATACCCATGCGACTTCACTACGTGCTGTAGAAACAAGAGGGCTGTCTGCCGGGCCGAGGGCAAACCTTTGCAGATAATGAAGTGGGCCATCTTCGTGAAATGGTCCACGATAACAAAGATGATGTTGTAGGCTCTCGAAGGGGGGAGTTTGACAATAAAATCGAGTCCCACACGTTGCCAAGGTCCCTGTGGGGGTGGAGAAGGTTGGAGGAATCCTCATGGGGTCCTTCGCAGGGTTTTGGTAAGTACACATACCGTACAGCGTTCGATATGTTGGCGGACATTGAGGGTCAAAGATGGCCACCAGAAGGTCCGGTGGATGATTTGCAAAGTCCGCCGGGGTCCGGGGTGCCCTGCCAGGGGCTCCTCGTGGTGGGCCCATAGGATTTGGGGTCTGAACGACGGGGGAACCACTATTTGCCCATTCTTGGTCCAGAGTCCTTTGTTCCATTGCCATTCCGAGGTCGAGGGGTCAGGGAATTCCTTCTTACTTGCTTCTTTCAACTGCTCTATGTCCACGTAGGTAGTGGCAAACACCTTGGGGTTCAATATGGCCCCTTTCCGTTTAGGGTCATCCTCCTGTTGTTCATAGCAGCGGGAAAGAGCATCTGCTAATACATTAAGATGGCCTGGCCGATATTGAATGTGAAAAGTAAAGCTTGCAAAAAACAGGACTCTGGGAAGGTGCTGTTGTGCACCTTCCCAGAGGTAGGGCTGGTCCTTTTTAAGCAACAAGGTTACGGGTGAGGTGATGGCTGTGTAGTTGGGGATATAGTGTCTATAATAGTTTATAATAGCTCCCCAAAAACGTTGAAGGGGTTTTACTGCCTTTGGGGCTGGCCACTGTTGAATGGCTGCCACCTTTCGCATGTTCATCTGGATCCCGGTAGGAGAGATCACAAACCCCAGACACTTGACCGTGGTTAAGTGGAAAGCACATTTTTCCCCTTTGCAATACAGTTTGTTCTCTCGGAGTTTCTGCAACACCTGCCGTACGTGGAGAATGTATTGTTCCATCGAAGTGTAGTCTATAAGAATGTCGTCCAAATAGGTGATGATGGAGACATCCAGTAAGTCCCGTAAAATATCGTTAACAAAGTACTGGAACATGGGTCGGAGCATTGACCAGTCCGAACGGCATAACCAAGTATTCATAGTGTCCATAACGAGTGCAGAAGGCGGTTTTCCACTCATCGCTGGAGCGCACCTGGACTAGAGTGTAGGTCCACTGGAGATCTAATTTTGTATATATAGTAGCTCCTTGGAGGCAGTTCAACAACTCAGGGATCAACGGGAGGGGGTATCTGTTCTTTATGATGATGGCATTCAATCCCCGATAATCTATGCACGGGCGGAGGCCTCCATCCTTCTTGGGGACAAAAAATATGGGGGCCCCCGCGGGTGAACAGGAGTGTCGAATAAACCCATTTCGGAGACTCTCATCTAAATACTGTCGGAGGGTCTCCAGCTCGGGTGCGGAGAGGGCGTAAATTCACCCAAACAGGGGTTCCTTACCGGGGAGAAGGTCAATGGGACAATCATAGGCCCGATGCGGAGGAAGCTCTGCCGCTTGCACTTTACTGAAGACCTCGACATATTCCTCATATTCCGGTGGCAACTGAAACGCGGACTGTAGAACATCGTTCGTGGTGGCCAATACCCTGTACCCCAGGGTGGGGGGTACTGGCAGGTTGCCTTGCAGTAGGGGGAGGTGAACCACACTCGCCTCCTGTTCCAATCTATTTGGGGGCTATGTAAAGTAAGCCAGGGCGGTCCCAGGACTATCAAGAAAAGGGGGGTACATACAACATCAAAAGATAGGGCCTCCCTGTGCTGGCCCGTCATACAGGGTAAGGCATGGGTTTGTATGGTGATGGGTCCGGACACCAGCAGGGAGCCATCAATCGAATGGACTGGTTCCGGGCGAGTCTTAGGTCAAGTTGGGATTGCATATTTCTCCAGCAGGCTATTGTCCATGAAGTTTCCAGAGGCCTCGGAATCTTCCATGGCCCACACGACCATGGAGCGCCCTGCATCCAGGAGAAGGGTGAGAGGAATCTGGAGGTGAGTCCGCTGTTCTCCTTGTATAGCAGGGGCAATTTTTATGGTCGAGGCGCCCCCAGTGTCTCCCGACCCCTGGCGTTCCCTGATCTTGCCGTTGAGGAGGGAGCGCTGTGCATTCACGAAGTGAGATAATTCTCCACAGTAAAAGCACGAGCAGGACCGTCGTCATCTCTCCTTCTCCTCTGCTGTCAGGGGTCCCTGGGATGCTCCAAGCTGCATGGGTTCAGGATCTCCAGCCTTTGGAGAACCTGCTATGGAGCCTGGCAGGGAGAGGGCTCGAGGGGGGAATCTTCTAACTTCCTGTTTGCGTTCCTGCCGCCTCTCTGCCAGGCGATCATCAATTTGGAGGGTCAACGTCGCAAATTGCTCCCAAGTCTCAGGAAGGGCAGTAAGGGCGAGCTGATCCTTGAGTTCGTCACACAGCCCGCATTTAAACATAACCCAGAGAACATCCTCCAGCCAACACAATTCCAGGGCTAATTGTTGAAAATGAGTGATGTACTCCAAAAGCCCACACCGTCCTTGCTTCATGGACATAATGGTGATCTCAGCGTCCCGTACGCGGTGGGGGTAGTAGAAACGAAGGGCAAATTCTTTAAGGAAGTCCTCATAGTTTGACAGCAAGGGGCTGTCTCCCTGTAGCAGGGAGGTGGCCCATTCAAGGGCTGTGCCCCCCAGATTCCCTATAATGGACGTTACTTTTAAGGTATCAGTGGGGTAGGTCTGGGGCTGCATTGAAAAGGTCAGCTTGCATAATGCCAAAAATCCCTGAATGGCCCTGCGATCTCCGGAGAACTTCTCGATACCGGGTCCCCGGCGTTCCCGGGGAATAGCAGCTGCTGCAGCAACCGATGCGGGGGGCCTCCCCGGCCAACACGGCAGGGGGAGGTGCCATGGGAGCCACCTGGAGTTGGGCCACCACACCCGTCAGAGCCTGTTGGTTCTCCTGTAGATCTCGAACTTCTAGGGCCATGGACTGGAGTGCTCGGACTAGGTCCGCTATTTCTTTTGCAATATCCATCAGGGCTGTTGCAGGGGAGGGGGGAGAGATGCTGGTGATTCTGTCACGGGGGAAGGGTTGGTTGGGGGGAATAAGGGGAACAACGGGGGATCAAGGACCCACTGACACAATTTCCCCATGCATGGGCCCAACCCTTGAGGGCTGGAAGGGACTCTCCAGGGTAAAGTGCCCGTCAGGATAGTATGCGGACCTATCGGCCTCTCTGAGACCAGGTCCCTATCATCATAGGGCGCCAGTGGGAGGAAGGATTCTTGGGCCCCACGCATTCCCACAACACTCAAGACCCACACCACGGAAAGGGGGGCGGGAGAAATGTGCATGTCTAGTGCCAGGGGAACCGGGGAGGAGGGCCCAAGGTACCGGGGGGGGGGGTCTTGCACATGACAGGGAAGGGAAGCTTACTAACCCAGGAAGGGGGGGGGGAAGGAAGGCAGAACTCACGCTCTGTTCCACTCTACTCATACTCTTGCACTCTCTCAGGCAGACACACAGGGGAAGGCTCAGGGGGAACAACAGGTAACTTCAAAACTTCTCTACACAAAAAATGTAGCTTTTGTGTCTCTCTCTGTCTGCCTCTCTCTCACTCAGGCGACCGGTCTCATCACCCTAATCACCAGTGCCGAGTGCTTCTCAGCGCTGCAGTTTGTACCTGAGGCCCCACCCCCTGCGCGCTCTCGCAAACATGGAGCGACGTACTGGGGGCGTGGTCATCTTCATGGTGTTTGACAGCCCCGCACCTGTCTCCTGAGTTTGCGGCGCAGGCTGTTTGGCGGGCGGGGATGTATCCTGCTCCGACCCCACGGGCAAAAGTGGCGCGGAGCTTGAGGGGCCCGGGGTGGCTGGATCCAGGACCGGGGTCTGCTTCCCACCAGTGTGACCTCGCGCCGGCAAGCGCCACCGGCACAGATGCATGACACCTACAGCCACATCTCCAGAGGGAGACCACTGTAATGTGAGAGCCAATACCCATTGTCAGTCTTCAGGCCATAGCTATTTGGAGACTGGCAGTCTCAGACTCCTGTAAGTACATGGCCCAACAATTTGGCGTGTCCACAATTTGTACCTCCACAGTGTCCACCATCCTTGCTGTGGTGTGCACAGTCATAGCAGGCATTCTCCTGGAGATGACTGTGTAGTTCCAAAACCCAGCAGAAGTCATGGAAGGGTTCGCCTGTATAGGGCTCCAGAACTGCTTTGAGGTGATAAATGGGACACATATTTATCTTCCAAATAGCTGGGATGACAACCTCATCCAGAAGGGCTTATTTTCTGTGGCTCTGCATGGCATGTTTGACCACCATGGAAGTTCATTGGCATGTACTCTGGAGTGTCCAGGTGGAACCACGATGCCCAAATCCTCTGTTAATCACCCTTCTAAACCCAAATGCACATGGAGGAAATCAGGCCACAGATCATCCAGGTCATTAAGGGGGTGTCCATGGGCTCATCATAGGGGACCCAGCCTACCCATAAAATCCAAAGCTGAGTGCGTGGCACACACACCTGAACAAGAGCTCTTCAACTGGTGCCGCCAACTGCATTATTGAGAGGGTGTTTGGGATCCTCAAGAAGTGCTGGAGATTCCTACAGAACCACAACAAATTCCAACTCAACAAGGCCCAACTTCTGATCGTGGCTGCCTGCATGCTCCACAAATATATGTGAGATAGGTGGGGCTACTCTTGATTATTCCCTCCCACCATGGTCTGATGAACTGGTGACTGTTCCAACAGAACCAGGGTCAGGCAGAGTGGTGAATGCCCAATGAGAACCAAGATACCTTGTGCAGGATTGTTTCTTGCATGGCTTCTGATCAGGGATAGCCATTGTTGGTCACCACAGGTAATGGGGGGGAGGGGGAGTAAGGGCTACCTGTGAACACCTATTTCCTGTATAATGGGGGTTATGTCCCCTACTGTAACCGCACAGTGATGTTCCCAACAGGTTCTGTATCCCCTGTACACACAGCCACCATTTATGCACAGTTGTAGAGGACACTTACGAAACCTACAGGTTGCACTTGTATTTGTATTTCTTACAGGTGTCCTCTACAACTGTGCATACATGGCAAGCATACCTGTACCCCTCAGTGCTGATGCAGACAACTGTCCAGGCACCTGTTACCTCTGGCCCATTGTGCTGTGAAAGGTTGCTCTGCGCATATCACTGTTCAATATGCTTTGCCCTCACAGTGACACATATATATTGCTGCATTGCCCCACACATGCATGTTGTCAGACCCTGCAGCATACCAATGGGTGGGCATAACTTCCTTACCTCCCTGTGGACCATGCCTTTTTGACCCATGGCCCATCTGTACCACCACCAGGGACCAGAACAGTCTGATGCACTTCCAGCTAGCCCAACCAAAGCACAGAGACGGGGACTGTGTTTAAGTACATGTACTGTATTTAAACGGTAAATGTTTATTCTTTGAAGAAACTGAAACAGGGCTTCTTTTCCCTCCCAGATCCTCCCCAGCCCCAGCCAGTGCCAGCCGCCATGGTTCCCCCTCTTCGCCGGTGGTGCCTGTAGACTGGGTGGCTGCGGCAGCTGGTCTGGCTGCATCTGGTGCTGTACTGGCTATAGAGCCATGGCCGTGGGGGTGCTCTGGTCACCATGCCTCCTGGTGGATGGTGTGGCAGGGAGGAGGTTGCCCAGATGGTATGTGACATCAAGGGGTGACTAGTAGGGTAACCATGGCTGACAGGTGAGATTGGGGGGCAGGCACCTGCGGGGTGTACTTGACGTGGCCATGGGTAACTACAAAAGTGTTTGCTGCCACGACATGGTGGATGACTGAGTGCTGCCTTGGCAGCAACTCCAACATGAACTGCCTCATCTCGGTGCTCACCTCTGCCACCACATTTCAGGAGTGTTGCAGTTCCTGCAGATGCTGAACCGAATCCCTCCGCTTCCACAGGTGCTCATTGCATGCCTGGACAGCAAGGGACCTACCCCCAGCCGTGGAGGGGAATGCCTAAGATGACAGTGGGACCTCACTAAAGCTGAAATAAGTACCCCCGCCCCCAAAATGGGTATACCCATCAAAATTACACTACTTGACCTGACCCAGTACCATCAGGTACTAATCAGTATCTAATAAGTGCCCAACAGGCTACCCAATTTACCAGTTTATGTTACCAATGTACCAACTTCTGTTATTGAATTTCCAGTTATAATTTCCCAATTTTTAGTTACAAAAATCGGTTGGTAAAACAGAAAATTGGTAACTCTTTGCCCATGTTAACTGTTTGTATCCATGTCCTATATAGATTGTAAGCTCCTTGGAGCAGAGACTGTCTTTTATGTTATGTGTATTTGTAGAGCTATGAGTATTATTATTTATTATTATTAACAAACATTTATATAGCGCCAGCAGTGTACCTGGCACTTTACAAAGTAATAAAATAGACACGGTCCCTGCCCCTAGGGCTTACAATCTGAGAGACAGGAGCTGGGGGAGAGACTTAGGAAGGGGAACAGAGGGAGAGACAAGGGGTCTAACATTCATGAAGATGCGAGGTCTCAAGTGCACGTACTTGGCTTGGTTACGATGAGAATGACAGCAGGCAGGTCCATGTTGCAAGGATAAGGGTAAACCGATCGTAGGTATAGGAATAGTGGCTCAGCAGGATAAAGAGTCAGACAGAGCAGAGCGAAAGAGGTGAGTTTTAAGGAGAGATTTGAAGGTATGAAGGGAGGGGGCAAGGCGGATGTGGACAGGGAGGGAGTTCCAGGCATGGGGGGCAGCAAGTGAGAAGGGACGAAGGCGCTTAGGGGAGCAGGGAAGGCGTGGAAGGGTGAGAGAAGGGACAGAGGAGGAGCGAAGTGCACGGGCTGGAGCATGGAGGGCGATAAGTGCAGAGAGGTAGGGGGGAGCAAGGTTGTGAAGAGCTTTATAGGTGAAGACTAGGAGCTTGTGCAGGATTCGTTCAGGAGTATAACCAGCAGCACTTTAGAAATGATGATGATGATGATGATTAGTAGTACTAGGAGTAGTAGTAACTTGGTAACGGTAATACCCAGTATTTCTGGTAACTGCGTGCCTGACTCAGTATTCAGGTACTAATTCAGGCACCTGACAGAATTATGGGTATTACCCGTGGGTAGCAAATGTGCTACCCATTTCTGGACTAGGCCTTGCATCCATTTCCCCTAGGCCTCTAAAAAGTCTGTAAATGTCCTGGTGCCCCACGGTGAAAGAAAAGGCAGAGTACTTTTGTTGCTAGTCTAACTGTTTGAGTAGGTGCACCTCATAGCAAGAGTATTTAGCATTTGATAGAACTTCTCCTACCTCCAATCCAGAACATATTGCGGAGGCTATAGCTGTTGTACTATAAGAAGAAATGTGGGCTGTGGAAAATATGGAGTGCTACTGTATCAGCATGGTTTCCATCTGCATCTCCTGCACTATGGCCTTATATGGTGATGGTTCAGAGGCTGCAGCTAGTGCAGAATTCTGTGGCCCGTCTGCTCACAGGGGTCATTGGGAGCACATTGTGCCGGTGGTCCAGGCACTGCACTGGCTGCCTATAGTTTTCCAGACCCGATTCAAAGTGTTGGTTCTGACCTATAAATCCCTACTTATCTGAGGGACTGCCACACTTCCTGGGCTCCTGCTCGGCAGCTGCCCTCCTGCAGGTTTCCTGCTATAGATGGGTGGAGACCTACAGGCGGGCATTCTCGGTGGCCACTCCGATGCAGTGGAACTCTCTCCCAGCAGAGGTCTGCCTCGACCCAAGCCTTTTTTAGTCCCTCCATCAGTGTAAGACCTGACTCTTCTGCCAGGCGTTTGGTGGAGGGGAGGGTTAAAGGGTGGATTGGGAAGTTGTTTTAAGAAAAATATTTTTGATATTTTGATTTTTTGTTTCACACAATTTGTATTTTAATGTTTTAACTTATTATTTATGTGGTTTATATTATTGCTATTTATATTTTTACTGTATTTTTATTTATTTATTTATATATTAATTATAAAATTTGTATGCCGCCTCCTCCTGCTAAAAGCATCTCAGGGCAGCTAACAACATATTAAAACAAATTAAAAACCAATAATACAATTACAACCCCACAATAAAACAAATTACCCCCTACCCCACCCTAACCCAACCCACCCAGCCCATCTCCCTCGGGAAAGGCATGACAGAACAGCCAGGTCATACATTGTCTACAGAAAGAGGGGAGGTAGGTGGTCAGGCAGATCTCCGATGGGAGGGAGTTCCAGAGCTGTGGCGCGGCCACAGAGAACGCCCTCTGCAAGGTCGACACTCGAAAAACCTGAGGGACCTCGAGGAGGGCACCCCCGGAAAACCGCAGGGGCCAATCCAGGATCCAGTGGGTGAGATGGTCCTGCAGGTAGGCTGGTCCCAAGCCGTTTAGGGCTTTCAAGGTCAACACCAACAACTTGAATTGGACCCGTGCAGAGTGCAGAGAGCCAGTGCAGAGAGCGAAGCACTGGTGTAATGTGCTCGCGTTGGCCTGTCCCCGTTAGGAGACGAGCCACTGCATTTTTCATCAGCTGCAGTCTCCAAACCAGCACCTAGGGTAACCCCATGTAGAGTGTGTTACAGTAGTACAGTCTCGAGGTAATAAAAGCATGGACAATCGTGGCCAGATCCGAGTCTGAGACGTGCGGCCGAAGCAGACGCACCAGATGTAATTGGCAAAATGCCCCTTTCGCCACAGCCTGGACAGAACTGTGGGTCCAGGCGGATCTGCGGGTCCAGGAGCACCCCCAGACTCCGAACCTGTGATACCAGGGGAGGACGGACCCCATAAATGATGGGGGCCATCACTCTCCCGGCCTTCCCACGACCATCACCTCCATCTTGTAGGGATTTAACCTCAGGCGGCTCGCCCTCATCCAATCCCCCATAGTTGTCAAACACCGGGTAAGCACCGAGACTGCCGGGCCTGAGTTGGATGAAAAAGAGAGATTATAGCTGGGTGTCGTCAGCATATTGATGACACCGTACGCCAAACTCCCTAACAACCTCCTCCAAAGGCTGCATATACACATTGAACAAGAGAGGAGACAGAATAGAACTCTGCAGGACTCCACACGTGAGGCCCCGGGGAGAAGATGCAAAATCACCCAGAACCACACGCTGGGTTCTCCCAGCCAGGAAAGAGTGGATCCATTCAAGAAAGGTCCTGCCAATCCCTGCCCGGTCCCGCAGCCGAGTCACCAACAACTCATGATCAACGGTATCAAATGCAGCCAAGAGATCTAACAGGATCAACAGGGTCGAACGACCCTGGTCCAACTCATGGGAGAGGTTGTCGACCAAGGCCACAAGCGCAGTCTCCTAAAAAGGGAAGGTTAGAAACCAGTCAATAGCTGGCCAGGACGTCAATGTCCAATGATGGCTTCTTGAGCAGGAGCTGAACCATAGCCTCCTTGAGACAGTCTGGAACCCTGCCCTCCCCAAGGGAGGCTTTGACAATCCCCATCAGCAGTGACCCTAATGTCTCCCGTCTGGCCTTGAACAGCCAGGATGGGCATGGATCTAGTTCACAGTAAGTGGCTCAAACAGTCCCAAGAGCATCCCCCGCATCTGAGGGCGACACATCCTGAAATTCATCCCACAAAGCAGAAGAAGACTGGGCTTCTACCGCCTCTGGCTCACCTACGGCAAAAATGTTGCATCAAAACTGTGATGAATTTGAGCGATTTTATCTGCAAAAAAGTCCACAAACAAATCACAGTGGGCATTTGGTGATTCTAAGTCCAGGCGGAGGGAGGCTGGACTGACCAGCTCCCTCACCACCTGGAAAAGCACTGCTGGGAAGGACTTAGCGGACATAATGAGGGCAGAAAAGAAAACTTTCTTTGCTGCCTGCACAGCCACAGAATAGGTACGCAACCAGACTCTGTGCCTCAATCGGTCCAGAAGGGGATTGCACCAGTTAGGTTGGTCTGCCCTCGGAGGCTGATGGAACCGCAGTGGTTCCAGGAGGCTCTGAGGGAGTTATCCTTAGACCCTGACAGTCACTCTATTGATGAGCTGGTCCAGCATTGGAACATCTTAATGTGGGAGGCCATTGACAGAGTGGCTCCGGGACGTCCCCTGCCTCTGTCTCATCACCACAGATCCCCTTGGTTTACTGAGGGGCTGCGGTGTATGAAACAGGTAGGCAGGGGACTAGAACGACACTGGCATCGGACTCACTCTGAATCTGACCGACTTCTCCACAGGACCCATTTGCGGTCCTATGTTGAGGCTTTGAGGACAGCAAAGAAAGTATTCTTTGCTGCCCTCATAGCGTCTGCAAAGTCGTGTCCAGCGGAGCTGTTCCGGGTGGTGTTGGGGCTGGTCAGCCCGGCCTCCCTCCGCATGGACGGGGACTTGTCCCAGGCCCACTGTGAGGAGTTTGCCATCTACTTTGCAGACAAGATTGCTCAGATCCAGAGTAACTTTGACACCGGATTGGAGGCAGTAGGTGAGGAGCATGAGGTTATGGAGGCACCGTCTGGTTTACCTTCTTGGGATGAGTTTCAGGAAGTGACGCCAGCCGATGCGGTGGATGTCCTGGGGTTTGATAGAACCACCAGCTGTGAATTAGATCCATGTCCGTCCTGGTTGGTGAAAGCCTCCAGGGAGACTTTGGGGACGGTGCTGGGAAGGGTAGTCAATGTGTCCCTTCGGCAGGGGAAATTTTCACCCAGTCTCAAGGAGGCTGTGGTGTGCCCCCTGCTGAAGAAGCCATCTTTGGATGTGGACGCACTCACCAGCTACTGACCCGTCTCTAATCTTCCCTTTTTAGGAAAGATTACTGAACGGGCAGTGGCAATACAGCTCCAGGCGCATCTGGATATCATCAGTTTCCTTGACCCTTTTCAGTCTGGGTTCCGTCCCGGCTATGGTACTGAGACAGCATTGGTGGCCTTGGTGGACGATCTCCACTGGGAGATGGATGCAGGATGTTCAACATTTCTGATCCTGCTAGATCTCTCATCTGCTTTTGACACAGAGGACTGTGGGCTGCTGCTGAGATGGCTGCGAGACCTGGGGGGTCTGGATGGGACTGTCCTTGGGTGGTTCCGGTCATTCCTCTTGGGGAGAAACCAACGGGTGGTGCTGGGGCTGAAACATCAAGCCCCTGGGCCTTGACCTGTGGTGTTCCGCAGGGTTCGATCATGTATCCGTTATGATTTAATGTGTATATGCAGCCCTTGGGGGAGATCGTGAGGGGGTTCGGGGTGCGATGTCACCAATATGCTGATGTTACTCAGCTGTACCTCTCTTTTTCAACTGACCCACGTCCTGCTGTCTTGTTACTTTCCCAGTGTTTGGAGGCCATGGCGGATTAGATGTGGCAGAGCAGACTGAAGCTCAATCCCGACAAGATGGAGGTAATGGTGGTGGGCAGGACGAGGGAGGTGCTGGCTCCCCTTGTAGGGGGGGTTCCGCCTCCTGTAGCCCAGCAGGTTCGGAGTCTGGGAGTGTTTC
This sequence comes from Sphenodon punctatus, assembly GCA_003113815.1. Classification (NCBI taxonomy): domain Eukaryota; kingdom Metazoa; phylum Chordata; class Lepidosauria; order Sphenodontia; family Sphenodontidae; genus Sphenodon; species Sphenodon punctatus. The sequence goes on along the minus strand of QEPC01006944.1, from coordinate 595,309 downwards.
TGGACTCAGACCTCCATCTGGATCGACAGGTGGAGGCAGTGGCTAAAGCCGCCTTTCACCAGTTGTATCTAGTGCGGAGGCTGCGTCCATACATTTCCGGGTCTGATCTGGCCACCCTCACACACGCCTTCATCAGCTCGAGGCTAGACTACTGCAACGCGCTCTACGTGGGGCTTCCCTTGACACTGGTTCGGAGGCTGCAGCTAGTGCAGAATGCGGTGGCCAGTCTCTTTACAGGGACGAGTCGGCGGGAGCACATAATGCCTGTGCTCCGTACTCTGCACTGACTGCCTATAGCGTACAAAGCCAGATTCAAGGTGTTAGTGTTGGTTTTTAAAGCCCTGCACAGTCTGGGCCCCTCATACCTCAGGGACTGCCTCGCCCTCCATGCCTCAGATTGATCCCTTTGGTTCACTGGGGGTGCCTTTTTGGAGGTCCCCCATGTAAAACGGGGCTACAATGGAGAGGGTATTCTTGGTGGCCGGGCCACGACTGTCAGGACGCACGTTCTCTCGGCTGGGGGTTCCGGCACAGAGGGCCTGCTAACCCGGAGGCGGGCCCGCCTCGGAGGCTCAGCATGAGGGATGGGGCTGGCGCTGAGGAAATGAGGGGGTGAGGCCATGCAGCGATGAAGCGTGCTGCTGGCCACGCCCCCAGGAGCCCCAGAGCGGCATCAGGTGTGGAGGCGAGGCAGCAGGGCTCTGCCCTGAGCATGCAGGGCGTCTTCAGGGGGAATAGCTATAAAAGGTACCGGCGGGGCCTGACTCCCCCGCCGGTAATCATTCTTGAGAGACTGGTCCCTTGCCTTGGAGATCCCTAAGCCTATTCTTGTATTCAGGTGGAGTGAATAGTCCTCGTGTTCCCCTTCCTTATTGTGTGAGAGGTTTGAGAGTGAGTACAAGGTGTGTCTTTTCCATATTTGTTTCCTGCATAATTGGGTATTGATCTCTAGCCGTGTGGGATACCTTTGTCCTTGATCCATAACCTTGTCAGCCTTCCCTTCCCCCCTGTTTTCCTTGCACGTATCTTTTGTGAGAAAGTCAGGTCCCCCACTCACCTAGCTCCTTGCTCCCCTTCCCCCCTTTTCCTCTCCCCTCTCCCTGGAGCCCTTCCCTTCCCCCTCTTCCCTTCCACATAGCCGCACGGCGCCCTGGGCCCTGAATAGTACCCCGAGCGTGTAGATTCCCCTGGTGTTCCTATGTCTTTGTTTTCTGAGGCAAACAGCTACCTTTTCGCCTTGTCCGTATGATGAAAAGGGTTGCCTTCTAATATTGAAGGAAAGCCCACCTTCCACCCTGAGGGATCCTAGCCTTACCGAGCTAGGTATCTGCGTTAAGGGTAGTTGCCTCTGGTTGTCCTTACTTGTAACCTGTCTGTGTGTCCAGAGAGTGTGGGGCTCCCCCTCTTCCCTGCCCCTTTCCCTCTCCTTCCCATACCTCCGTGACAGCGACTTTGGAACTCCCTCCAGGAGGAAGCCCACCTGGCCCCAGGTCTGCTGGCTTTTTTCCGAGTCTGCAAAACCTGGCTGTTTGCCCAGGCCTTTGGAGGGGAAGGGGGTAGTTGGGGGGTAAATGTGGAGTTTTTAAGATATTTTTTAAATGTTGTACTTTTGGTATTTTTATTGTATTTTATTATTATGTATCTTTGGCTATTGTACGCCACCCCGAGATGCCATAGGCATGAGGGGGGCAGCTAATAAATACAAATAAATAAATAAAATAAAGAAATAAACTTCAGCACATGAGTGACGCCACCGCCACTCTAACTGCCGGCCTTCCCGCTTCATCCACCACAGCTCCTCCATATACCATGGGGACCTGTGTTGTCGGCAGTTCAGGAGTGGATGGCTGGGAACCACCCGGTTGATGGCCTCCACCAACACGGAATTCCATATGGTCACAAGGAAATTGAGTGAGCTTCTATCGAGATCAGAGGATACATCCCCTAGAGCAGTCTGGAACCTTCCAGGTTCCATAAGCCGTTGCGGGCAAACCATCCTAACTTGTTCCACACCCTCCTGGGGGCTGACATGCACCAAGATACCAGCCTGGAGGAGATAATGATCCATCTATGACAAGGGCACTGATCACACCTCCCCCACTAACGGATCCCCTGTCTCAAGGCCTGTGAAAATATGTCCAAGGTATGTCCTCCAACATCTGTGGGGCCCACCATTCTATGAAACAGGCCCATGGTAGTGAGGCCATGAACTCACGCTCTGCCCCTCCAAGACTGACATCGGCATGGATGTTGAAGTCTCCCAGGACTATCTCCCTGGGGGACCACAAGACCACCTCTGACACAAACTTGGGCAGTGCGTGCAAGGAAACTGCCATATAAGTAGGTGCCCGGTATATCAGCAGTATCCCTACTCTGTCTCCAGCCAAATCCAACACCAGATGAAGACCCTCTATACCCATGATAGTTTGCAGAGGAAATCTCCTCACAGAGAATGTATCCTTAAAAATAATGGCTATACCCCCCTGGTCCCTGAGCCGAAACTGATGCTGTACGGAGTACCCAGCCAGAACAAGGTCAGCCAGTATAGGTCCTGACTCAGTGTCCAGCCAGGTCTCAGTAATACATGCGAGGTCGGCAGCCTGGTCCAGGGTCATCTCCCAGACCGTAGTTGACTTATTGGCTGCTGACCTCATATTTACCAGCAGCAAACCAAGGCCAGGGGCCCTCTGATTCCCAATCACCTCACCATCTGCCTGGGGGGCTAATGAGAGGGACAGGAATATAACATCTGTCCCACCTCACAGATCTAATTTGCCTTCCAGAAGGACCATAATTCCCCCGGCCCACAAGAACCCCTATAGCTGTGGACTCCCCCCCACGGTCCATCCCCCCCACACAGAGGCCATCCTGCCAGTCCCCCAAGGGAAACCCCCACCCACTAATACACCCCGTACTCTCCTCTTGCATAGGAGGTTACCCCCCTTCTCAGGGGGTTGTGCCCCTCCCTCACACCAAGGGGAACAGCCCATCCCCCCTAATCCAGTCCCCTCACCCCCATCCCACACACCCCTTACCCTCCTCTGGCCCAAAAGCCCTGGGAAAGTCCTGGCCCCGCCCCCCTCTCTTCCCACAGGGGAAGAGGGGCAGAGTGTCACCTGGGGCCTGGGCCTAAGACTNGGTTGTGCCCCTCCCTCACACCAAGGGGAACAGCCCATCCCCCCTAATCCAGTCCCCTCACCCCCATCCCACACACCCCTTACCCTCCTCTGCCACAGGAAGGTAAACCCCCTCCCCAAAGGGCTGCACCCCTCCCTCACACCGAGCAGACCAGCCCCTCCCCCAACCCAATCCCTTCATCCCTCACCCACACAATACAAACAAGCCATCCCCTCCACCCCCTCACCCTAAAACAACTATACCCCTTACCCACTGCTAGTACCCTCCCGACCCTCCCAGTCCCACTAAGGGCCACATCTAAGGGTCCTTTGACAGTGGCCCTTAGGCGTGTGGCCTGCGACACATGCCTGTGGCTCCACCAAGCAGCAGGCCTCTTATCTCCCTCCCCTGGCCCAAAAGCCCTGGGAAAGTCCTGGCCCCGCCCCCCTCTCTTCCCACAGGGGAAGAGGGGCAGAGTGTCACCTGGGGCCTGGGCCTAAGACTGGGCAGCTGGAACTCCCAGAGGAGGGGCAAGCCCAGGAAAGGGCTCCCAGCCCCTGCAGAGCAGGCAGGCAGACAGACAGCAGAGCGGCGGATGGTCTCACTATGAGATGTTTGTGAACCACCCTGAACTACCTGAGGCAGGAAGGGTGGGATATAAATATATAAAATAAATTAAAAAATAAATAAGAGCAAGAAGGGACTTGAGGATTGGCGTAGGGGTGGGCACCAGACCACCATTTACTTATGTGGATTTTGTTTTTCATTTTTGTTATTCAAAAATGTTGTTTTTGTTATTGTTATTAACGACAATGTCATTATCGTTTTTATCATTTTCATTATCGGTATTCATTATCAATATTCATTATTGATATCATATTTGTTATCAATATTCATTATCGATATGGGTACCATTTCAAACAAAGATTTTATTGTTGGTATCCATTATCAATTCCCATGCACAACTAATATCTATCTTAATCTCAGGGAGACAAGGGAAGGGAAAAGGAAACTATTATCTAATCAATTATCTATATAACTATTCTAAACTAATCTATAAGTCTATAATATATATATATATATATATATATATATATCTAATCTATACTACCTATCTATAAATAATGTACAGCGGGGAGAAGGGCAGGGAAAGGGAGAAGGTAAAATGTTGGGTATGAGAAAGGAAAGGTATTGGTGGTAATATAATAAGGACTAGGGAGGATTTTTTGTGTGCAAGCACCACAGTTTTTTTAATGTAACCTGAAAAGCAGAGCTCTCACAGAATGGAGAGAAAAAGGCAGCCCCTCCCATTATAAAGGGTTGCAGTGCCCTCCCCCAGAGCTCCCCTGATTCGTTGTGGGAGGCAGAAGGCATTGAGCAATCACAGAGTGCCATGAAACGGCTAGGGCCTGCTTGCGCTGGTCATTGGCCAGTGATACATCCATCAGATACTGCTGAGCTGCTCGCCTCTCCCAACACAGGCACAGTTCAAGAGTTCAACCCTGTTTTGGGATCCAAAATGTTTGCTCCCGCCTCCCCTCTCCACATTTCCCCTCCAAAATCCAACTGCCACAGCACGAATAATAATGACAACGATAATGATAGTGTCATTTTTGTTTCTCGTTATTGTTTTTATCATTTTTTGTTATCGTTATTGGTATCATTTTGTTATCGTTTTTGTTATTGTTTTCATTATCGTTTTCATTTTTGTTATCAATAGCGATACCATTATTGGTATTCTCAGTTGTCATTTTTGGTATTCTTGGTTTTCATTTTTGTTATTGTTGTCGTTATTTTCAGTTGTTATTTTTGTTATTGCAATAAGAAAAATGTCATTTTTTGTTATCGTTATTATAATAACGAAAATGACATGCACATCCCAAGATTGGAGGTCTTTTTATCTAGTCAACTCCTTAGTGAGAGTTTCATATATTCAAATGGTCACAACATCTGAGCCAAATGAAAGAATTAGGTCTTGTTCACAGTAGCCTCTTTTCCAAAAAAGTTTTAGGGCTGAAATGAGAATCAATTTGTTTTGTGCAAAATTTTCACAAGAATCGAGACTCATTACTGAGATTAGGGGATGATCTTTGTAATGGTTCGAGATCTTAGTGAGAATCTTATCATAATTTACTGTTTACCATGATTTGCCTTGCACCATATACCGATTTACCATGTACTGCTTACTGTGTACCTCATTTTCCCCAGTAATGTGCATACACAATATGGCCACCACAAATGTTCTGCACATGTACAGTCCTCTTCCTAGATGGTGCCAGCAACATTGCCATCATTTTGGAAAAGTGCAGTTATTTTGCAAATGCTTATTATCGTGACAAGGTATGCAGAACATGGTAAGTAGTGTACTATAGGGTCTATGGTACATGGTAAATCAAGGTAAATGGAAAACGGTAAATTGAGAAAAATTCTCAGCTAAGAAAGTGTTGAGAACCAGGGGGTTTCTCAATTATTGATTCTTTCTAAAAACAAGTCGAGAACCGTGATTCTTAGTGAGAACTGAGAGAAAATTGAGATCGAATTTCCGCCCTATTTTTAATTTCTTTCAGGGATATGGGGGTAACTAACTACTGTGCCCTATCCTTTTTCACATATTACTTCCCCCGAGTCAATTTTGCCCCATATATTGACACAGCCACTGCTGGAAATCCCATATGCTCTGTGACTGCTTCTGCAAGGTGCATTTGTTACACGTGCGGCATATTAGTCCCTTTCAGTGTTACCAAAAATGCACATTAAGCAAGGAGAACAATTGTTAAAGCTTGGTTTTCAAATTAAACATTTTCATAAACACATCTTACACTCAAAACACCCTGCAACCTCATCTTCTTATACATTAAAAAAGGGGAGAAAGGGATTTTTGCAACTTAGCATCTCATATGAATGCAGCCTTAGACATTAAATAAAATTTGTAAGACAACAGAAAACTTCACCACCAGAGCTGAAAGAAATAGCTGCAACAAAAGAAGAAGACGGGAAACTATTCTTCATTATTACAAAGGGCAGGATTAAAAATAATGAGCTCAAATTTCAGCAAGATAGATTATAGTTATATATCAGGAAAACCTTCCTAACAGTGAAAGCTGTTTAGCAATGAAGCAAGTTGCCTAGGGAGGTTGTAGACTCTTTCACTATAGATTTTTTTGTTTTTTTAAATGACCGGACAGCCATCTGTTGGGGATGTTGTAGTTTTGGGGGCCAATCCTAAACCCCCACATGCATACACACATGTGCAAGTGCATTATATTCCCCAATTCAGGGGATGTGTGCAGGTTTCTTGTCTGCTGTGCACATGTTGTGCACACATCACAGGGCTTAAGATTGACACCATAGTAGTTCTGTATTCAAATGGGAGATTGAACTAGGTACTTTAGGTCCTTTCCAATGCTGACATTTTATGATTCTATGAAATACAACATCCAACAATTTCACCTATTTGAAATCTGGTCCGACAAAACAGGTACAAAGCACTATTCATTTCCACTTCATTTTTCCTGTTTTAGATATGAATTTCATTTTGGGAGGGGTTAGTTTTTTCAGGTTATTTTGGTTGTTTTGTTTTGTTTTGCTTTGGACAGTCACTTGAGCTAAAATGACTGGAAAAACTGTAGTATCCAAAAAAAGTATCCAAATATCTTTATAAACTAATTTAGTTTCAGTGTAGATATTTTTTCAGATATTCCAGTTACTAGGGGTGGGAAGTTCGCTACACCCGGTATCCGATTCTGCCGGTATTTTGCTGTACCGGCAGTATCGGATTACTCCGGTATTTGGGGGTACAGGTACCAGTTCCCCGTGCCAGATATTTTTACATTGCGGCCATTGAAATGAATGGCTGCAATGTAAAGAAAGAAACAAAAAAAACCCAACCACTTTCCCTCCCCAGTCCAGGCTGCGCGGGTGGAAGGGGGGACACCACCCACCCTGCCCAGCCTGGATTAAAAAAACCACTTTTTTCCCCTGAAGTCCCTGCTAGTGCAGGCTCTGGGCCACCACCGGTGACCCAGAGCCCGCACCAGCAGGTAGGTAGTGGTACTAGGGTGATCCCTGGGGTGGGGGTGGGGGTTTAACACACACCCCACCCAGGGATCACCCTACCCCCCCACCCAGGGATCGCCTACCTTTGGCACTCCAGGCAGTGGAGGCAGAGGCGACGGTGGCAGCACAGTGGACCAACGGCTTCAGTGCTGGATGGTGGCTCCAGCGCTTACTAGGCCTTCCGGGGAACTTCCGGGTTTCCCCGGAAGGCCTAGAAAGCGCTGAAGCCACCAGCCAGCGCTGAAGCCCCCGGACCGCCATGCTGCAGCCGCAGCCGCTGCCTCTGCCACTGCCTCTGCTGCCACCGCCGCTGCCCGGAGCACCAAAGGTAGGCGATCCCTGGGTCGGGGGGTAGGGTGATCCCTGGGGTGGGGGGGTGTTAAACCACCCCCCACCCAAGGGATCACCCTAGTACCTGCTGGTGCGGGCTCTGGGTTGCCGGTGGCGACCCGGAGCCTGCACTAGTAGCAGGGACTTAGGGTAAAACATTTTTTTTTTTAAAATCCAGGCTGGGCAGGGTGGGGGGGTGCCCCCCCTTCCACCCGCACAGCCTGGGAGGGGGAGGTATTGTTTCCCCCCCCATTGATTTCAATGGGTACAGTTCCCCATTGAAATCAATTGAATAAATCTGGTACCGGTATACCAGTTTTAATCCGGTAAACTGGGATTTTGTAAACTGGTAACCGGTAAAACCGGTAACCGTTTTTTTGCCAGATGTCCCACCCCTACCAGTTACTATTGAAAAATGTGAATAATATCCACAAATAATAAACAAATCCTCTATGATTCATATAACCTCTAGTTATCATATTCAGACAATCAGTAATTGAAAAGATGGGAGTTCTCAGATTGTGGACTTTCAGAAATACATCATCAAGGTATGATCCTGAAAGCACTTATGCAGATCCTAGCTTTTCATATATGAGTAGTCCTATTGGCTTCAAATTCTGAAGTGCCTAAAGCAGAAGTTCCCAAACTGTGGGTCAGGAACCCAAGTGGGGCTGCATTTGGGGCTGAAGTCTCATTTATATTTTGATATATTTTCCTGCTAATATTGCTTTCAATGTGTTTTGTTGTTAGAGACTATGGAATTATGTTTAAGTCTCAATGGATTCACTCAGGCTAGTTACCTTCCACCCCCCCCCCCACCCCCTTCGGCTGCCTTATTTATTTGCATTTTCAAATGTTTATTGTTTCGACAAAGTCACAACAAAAGAAACCAACAGTAAAACATTACCAATAAAAACCATATATAATACATCAAAATAAAAATAAAAATTTATCAATAAGCTACTACATACTATCCCCAACAAGGGCTATATTTGCATTTTAGTTGCCCTTTCCTGAAGGCTCAGGGTACAAAAATAGAAAATACAATTAAAACATTAAAATACATTTCAGAAAAAAACAAAAAGCAAAAGAAACATACGCCCCAACTCCAGTCCACCAACCCTCCCATCTAATCCCTATCCCACCGGATCCCTATCCCCACCAGCCAAATGCTTTACTAAAAACAAACGTTTTGCACCACCCCTGACAAACACCCAGGTTCGAACTCAAATGAACCACCAGGGTGGAGTACCACAGGACTGGGGCAGCAAGGAGTCCAGAAGCAGTCTAAGGCTGTGAACCTGAGTGACCAAAGTGGGTCAAACCACATCAGTAATAGGAGTCCCCATCCACACCAAGTCACAGGGCCAGCCAACCATCATCACTTCAGTCTTGTCAGGATTCAGCCTCAATCGGCTCATCCCCATCCAGTCCCCAACAGTCGCCAGGCATCGGTTAAGCACCGAGACTGCAGGACCTGGGTCAGATGAAAAAGAGAGGTAGAGCTGAGTGTCATCAGCATATTGATGACACTTCACTCTAAACCTTCAGATGATCTCACCCAGCGGCCTCATATACATGTTGAACAAGAGGGGAGACGAGGGAACCCTGTGGGGACGATGATCAATTGCCCATCACCACCCACTGAGACCTCCCCAACAGGAACGAATGGAACTATTCAAGAGCAGTCCCATGCACTCCTGTCAGATCCTGCAGACATGTTAGCACCTCATGATCAAAGGCTGCTGAAAGCTCTAACAGGATCAATAGGTCATTTCTGTTACTGATTTTTCAGTTTCTGCTTGGTAAATTGAGACAAAAAACTGAAGAATCTAGACAGAAACTTGAAAAATTGGGATGAGAAATTGATATTCTGGGACATTAGGTACCCAACCATTTGTAGGTCAATCTGAGGACTGGAAATTCAATGAGTATACCCATTTTTGCAAGCACTCATTTCAGCTCTAGTTCTGAGGCTTCATGTATTTAATGTATTTATAAAATCATTTAATACTCCATCTCTCCTGCTCCAAGCAGCCCGGGGTGGCTTACAGTGTTAAAACATATAAAAATCGATAAAACCATAAAGCACAATAAAAAGGGAAGGCATAAAACCAAACCATCCCCCTCCCCCCATCCCACCCTACACCCCATCCTGCTCGCCAAACCCAGGCAGAACAGCCAGGTTTTACAGAAACGACTGAAGGAGGGGAGATCTGGGGCCACCCGATCCTTCACTGGAAGGGAGTTCCACAGCCTAGGTGCAGCCACGGAGAATGCCCTCTCCATAGTGACCCGGGGGGGGCACACAGGGGACCGCAAGAAGGGTGCCCCTAGCAGACCACAGAGGTCGCTCCAGAGCATGGAGAGTGAGGCGGTCCCCCAGGTAAATGGGGCCAAGGGCGTATAGGACTTTATAGGTCAAAACCAATACCTTGAATCGGGCCTGGAAGACTATAGGCAGCCAGTGCAAAGCCCAGAGCACTGGTGTAATGTGCTCACAGTGACCTGTCCCCAAAAGGAGAAGGGTCGCAGCATTCTGCACTAGCTGCAGTCTTCGGACCATCACCATAGGTAGCCCCACGTAGAGTGCGTTGAAATAATCCAATCTCAAGGTAATGAAAGCATGGATGATGGTGGCCAGGTCACTATCTGAAACATACGCCCAAAACTGTCACATCAGATGTATTTGGCGAAACACACTCCACGCCACAGCCCCCACCTGGAGATCCTGGAGGATCAAGGAGCACACCCAGACTATGGACCTGGGATACCAGCGGAGGGTGGACCCCATCAATGATGGGAACCGCCTCATCCACTGCCCTTCCCACCACCATCACCATCTTGTCGGGTTTCAGCTTCAGTCGGCTTGCATGTAACATTCACAAACCAATGTAACATGCTCTTTATGATACAACCCCAGACCTATGCCCTCCACTGTGCCAATGTGGAGCATGTAGGGATCTGCGAATGCGGTTCGGCCGTTCGGTGTTCAGCCTGAACTCGGCCCATTCGGCCGGCCGAATTGAACCACCGAACTGAATGCGGAAGTGGCCGAACAGTTCGACCGTGTTCGGGTGAGTTCGGGCACGTTCAGGCGGGAACAACATGACTGGAAGGCCTGGGGGGGGGGACAGCTTAGGAGCAGACTTCCTGGCACCAGGGATGGAGAGGCTTGGAATAGCAGCCAGCCTGCCCAATCACCATCCCTCTTTTCCCTAGACCACTGGCTTCGCATTCTGCGATTGGCATGGGGCTAGGCTGAACAGAACCAATGGGGCTTGTTGTAAGGAGGGTGCAGCAAGTAACAAAAGTCATTTCCCTCCCACCTTTCAATTCCTTCTGAGCTAGTCACTGATCCTGTCAGCAGGCATTTTCAGAAGTCTCCCTCTCCCAGCAGTTTGCGTTCCTAATCCGTTGCCATCCTCCACCTATTTCACCCATTCTCACATATTTACCTTCATAGTTTCATTTATGTAAATTAGATTAGATAGATTTAGGTGTTATTTTTATTTTTTTACCCCTCCCTGTGTTTTTTCTCCCTCCCCTCCATTGAATCCTTCCCTCCTCCCATTATATATTCCATCCCTGATTCCCTTCCCCTGTTTTTGGATTTATTTAGAATAGGATTAGATTGATTTAGGTTTCATTTCAGTTTTGTACCACTTCCTGTGTTGTTTGTTGGGAGCTGTCTGTGTTCCTCCCCCCCATCCTTGTGTATATATAGATTAGATAAACAAAAAACCTACAGATTTACAAACTTAGTTTTTATTTATTTAATTTATTTATTTAATTACATTTATACCCCACCCCTCCTGAAACAGCTCGAGGTGGCTTACAACCTCATATATATATAATAAAAAAACCTAACCCCCCCTCCTCCCCTCCCCAAAGGCCTGGGTGAACAGCCAGGTTTTGCAAATACGCTGGAATGTTAAAAGGCTTGGGGCCAGGTGAGCTTCCTCCAGGAGGGAGTTCCAAAGGCGCGGCCACCGAGAATGCCCTCTCCATTGTAGCCCCCCGCTTAACACAGGGGACCTCCAAGAAGGCACCCCCGGTAGACCGAAGGAGCTGCTCTGGGGCGCGGAGGGCAAGGCGGTCCCTGAGGTATGAGGGTCCCTGAGGTAGTTAAGGCAGATTCATACCAAGCAAACTTCAACAAACCTAGAAATTGTGTGTTAAGGGTCCCGCCTTAACTTCCACACCATGTAAGCAGTAAAGATATTGTATGGCTTTGCATAGTGTGCTTGTTTATAACTTAGGCTCCATGCGCCCACACTTTACCTTGGTCTTTCAGCTCCAATCCTCTTCCTTTGAAGGTTGGGGGCAACACTAAAGCTGAGCAGAATGCTATGTAAGTGTTTAATAAGAATTTGGGTACACGTTGACATTAAATGCATGTAAAGGCCAATGGAAGGAATGGAGGAAACATTAATCCTAATTTGGAATTAAATTATATCTCATTAAGTGTTTCTGAAATAATACAATGGAG
>QEPC01006944.1:538135-556607 GCA_003113815.1 Sphenodon punctatus | reverse complement strand
CAGTCTCCCGGTATAAGTCTGCCCCCGGCAGGGTGTATAACTGGTTTGTTTGGTTTGCCCTTGGAGGCTTATGGAACTAGAGCGGTTCTGGAATGCTCTGGGGGATATACCTTCTGACCTCGATGGCTGATTGTTCAGTGACCTCGTTGCTTTTTGGAACACCTTGTTAGCCAAGGCCATCAACCAAATTGCTCCCAGGCATCTACTTCTCGAGCATAGGCAACGCTGGGCTCCATGGTTCACGGAGGACCTGCATTGGCTAAAGCAGTTGGGGAGACAGCTGGAGCGACGGTGGTGCCGTACTCATACTGAAGCTGACCGATTGTGGCATAGAGTGGCATTGAAGGTGTATTCCATTGGTATGCAGGCAATAAAGAAGAGTTTCTTTGCTACCATCTTATCCTCTGCAAAGTCTCATCCAGTGGAGCTTTTCCAGGTGGTGAAGGGGCTGGTTAGTCCGGCCTCTCTCTCCGCCTGGAACTAAAATCACTCGTATCCACCACTATTTCTATTCTACATTTGATGTGGGAGGAGTACCCAAAGCTATGGATGTCCCGTCTTGTCCAGTTTTAGGGGATCAGTTTCAGCAGGTATCACCTACTGATGTGGTGGAGGTGCTCGGGGCTGTGATGGTCACAACTTACAAAGTGAATCCTTGCCCGTCCTGGCTGGTGAAAGCAAGCCAGGAGACATTGGGGCCATTGCTGGCAGGGGTTGTCAGTGCCTCCTTTGTGGAGCGCAAGGTTATGGGGTGCCTGAATGAGGCTCTGGTGAGGCCCTTGCTCAAGAATCTATCTCTTGACATTGACTTCCTTGCCAGTTATTGGCCATTCTCTGATCTTCTCTTTTTAGGGAAAGTTATTGAATGGGTGGTGGCCCAGCAGCTCCAGGGGCATTTGGATCACATCGGCTTCCTTTATCCCTCACAGTCTGGATTTTGTCCAGTGTGACTGCACTTGTGGCCTTGGTTTATGATCTCTGCCGGGAGGTGGACCGAGGTCGGTTCACTCTTTTGATTTTGTTAGATCTGTCAGTAGCTTTTGATACGGTTGACCATGAGACATTGGTGACTTGACTGTGGGACCATGCTGGGGTGGACAGAACTGTTCTTGAATGGTTCTGCTCTTACATCATCCCCCCGGGGTCTCATGTGTGGAGTTCTGGAGGGATCTATTTTGTCCCCTCTCCTGTTAATGTGTACATGAAACCTTTGGGTGAGATCGTGAGGGGGTTTCAAGTTGGGTGTCATCAATATGATGAAGACACCCAGATTTACCTCTCATTTTCATCTGACACAGGCCTGGCAGTCTCAGTGTTTACCCGGTGTCTGGCTGCGGTGTGGGATTGGATGAGGGCAAGCCGTCTGAAGCTGAAGCCTGACAAGACGGAGGTGATGTTGGTGGGAAGGGGCAAGGGAGTGGAGGTCCCTGTCATTGATGGGGTGCATCCTTCTTTGGTCCCCCAGGTTTGGAGCCTGGGAGTACTCCTTGATTCAGAGCTCCACCTGGATGCTCAGCTGGCAGCTGTGGCAAGGAGTGCGTTTTGTAAGTTACACCTGGTCCATCTTCTTTGGCTTTATATTTCAGGCTCTGATCTAGTCACCATCATCCATACATTCAGCACTTTGAGATTGGACTACTGCAAGGGGCTACCCTTGGTGACAACCTGGAGACTGCAGCTGCTGCAGAATGTGGCGGCCAACCTCCTGAAAGGGATAGTCTGTCATGAGCACATAACACCAGTGCTCTGTTCACTGCACTGGCTGCCTATAGTCTTCCAATCCAGGCATGATTCAAGGTGTTGGTTATTACGTTCAAAAGCCCTTTACGGCCTGGGATCCACATACCTGAGAGACCACCTCACCCCTTGTGTTCTGGATCGGCCCCTGCTGTCAGCCATGGACACCCTCTTGGAGGTCCCACGGGTATACCGTGGTGGTGGTGTTTGAGAGGGCATTCTCGGTGGCCTCCCCTCAGCTGTGGAAGTCCCTCCCAGTGGAGGTTCACCTCTCTACGGATCTCCCCTCCTTTAGCAGAAAATGTAAGACCGGGCTGTTTTTCCAGGTGTTCAGTGAGGGGGATGGGTAGTGGGTGAGGTTTTTTTCTTGAGGGGGTAGGGTTATTCGGCCACATTTTTTTTAATTTTAAAATTTTTAAGGTTTTATATTGTATTTTATACTGTATTTTATAGTTCTGTTTATTTGTTGTATGCCACCCTGAGCTGCCATTGGGCAGGATGAGGTGTGATATAAGTTCTGAAAATAAATAAATAAATAAAGAAAGTTCTCTGGTCAAAGGAATTTTCCCTTCACATTATGTGAAAGGTGTCAGAGAAGAGAAAACAAAATGCTGGTTTATAAAATTAGAATATGATTCAGCAATCGTCTATTAATAAGAATTCTCCAGCATTAAGATTCCATGGTCAAATGCCAATATAATATACAGAAACACTACACAATTTAAAACTTTCCTGGGAATGTCTATGCCCAGTTGCACACAAGGGGAGTTGCCCTTGCTAACGTCCAGTTAAAAAGCTCTCAAGGCAAGTGTGTAAAAATAATTCCAAATAAAGGGGTTACTTTACCCACCATAGATTTTTGCTCTCCCATTCCATTCTCTCAATGATGTAACAAGGTTGGAATGGACCCTGGTGCAAAATATGGAATGGGGCTCCTGTCCCCTTCTCCTATGGCAGGGTATGCAGCTGCACCAGGGAGTGTGGGCCTTTCAGGATCAGGGACCCCAGTACAGCTGCACCACCTGTCCCTATCATAGCTACACATAGCATTCTCTTCACTTTACTACAGAGTCTGTTCTCATTGCTCCATTTATACACATAACTTTGAGGGAGATTGTGTTCCACACTGGTCTGGCCACACTTGCCTCTAGATGAAGGGAAATGGCCTTCTCCCAATTCCATGCTACCTCCCACTCACTTTTGGGAACTGTAGCCATAGCTGCACCAGTCGATGCTCTGCCTCCAGCCCCTTTATCTTGACCTTCACCACCAGTCTCCTCTCTGGATGCTTCTGTCTCCATCTGGCTCCCTCCACCATTGCTGCTTGATCTGACTTATTCGTACGTGGCACTGGATGCCACCTGTGCCAGCACACCCCAAGGAATTCAAACACCTGATAGTCTCTCCGTCGGGGGCCAGTTTCCACAGATCACCAGCGCTGTGCAGCCTGCAGCGCCGGTGTTTGTAGTGTTAGCTCCACCCTCCTGTCGCACCCGCAGGCGTGGGAAACGGCGCAGCATTGTTGGTCCTTCCCCTGCACCGTGCACGGCTGTCAGGGGCGGACCCATGATGTCCTTCTGTTGTGACGTTGCCTTGGCAACACCCAGGTTCCCAGCTGCGTCTTGCAGCGGCACCAGGGGTGACGTGGAGGGGGCGTACGCCATTGAAGGAGTCCCGTGCCATGTCGGGCGGCTCTGTTGCTGCTGCTGGCGGCCCTGGAATTTCGGGGGCAGCCTGACAGTAACCATTACTCTCCATACACTCTCTGTCACCCACCAACGTATGTCCTTTAATTCACTGCATACAATTTATAAATCCTCCCCCATTACTTGCCTTCAAGAGTGGTTTTTTTGTCCACAAATTAACATGTCATCACCGCATAATTAATTAATCAATTCATTAATTAACTATTCATGCATTATGTAATTAACTATCATTAAATAATTAATCCATTCAAATATTAATTAGCTCATAATCCATCACACAACCGCTCAGTTCCTAATTCGCTCCCTTTATAATGCATCCAGGCCATCAGACCTGCATGGGATGGTGAAGAGGGACACCCCCTGGCCAGGCACCTCCGTCGGGGTTTGGCGTGGTACAGTGGCAGCAGGTGTTCACCACCTGGATGTCTCCACCGTTCAGGCAAGCATCCCCTACACTGGCTGCCTGCCCATTAGCCCTCTCCTGCACCCTCGCCCTTTTGGGCACCAGACCTACTTCAAGAGGGTGGGGGCTGAGCTGTTCCCTGATGGCCTGAGTGAACAGCCCAGGAATTCCTGGAGGACCACACATCCCCCATCCTGACTGACCATTTGTGCCCCTTATGAGCCCTCACCTCCAGCATCCTGTCAAGGCTTCGGTTCTTGCTCACCGACCCCCAGCTGTGGCTCTGGCCCTCAAGGCCCATTGCTCCTCTTGGCAGCCTGGTTGCCTGTGGATCACCTCCTTCTTAGCATTTTACCTGCTCAGCAGTGCTAGAGAGAAAACACACTTCTGTTAGAGTAGCTCACTAATGTTATGGGGAGGGGGTAAGGTTGGTGCAAGAGGGTTAGATAGAGATCGATCAGGGGAGGAAGGACCACACGCACTTGCACACAGCAGGGCCTCAAGATCACTGTAATCAAGGAAACCTGAGATGAAATGCCCGTCCGGATAGAATGGTAGCCCAATACTCGATCGGAGTAGTGGCCTATATCATCATAGGGTGCCAAGTGGTTTGTGCTGGAGGAACCCCACTTCACTTTCACCTGATGCATACACAGACTCACACTGGGAGGGGAAGGGAAAGGCAGTGAAGGGAGTGCAGGCTGGAGGGGGGAACCGCTGAGGCAGGTGAGGAAGAAGGAGGAACTAGCACTGTACTCCTGGTAAGGGGGGGACACCCCTAGGAGGGGGGAAGGCACCACCCACTCACCCACTCACACATTCACCCTCACTCACAACCTCTTGGGAAATACAAAGGGTTAAATGCACTCACACACACTCACGCGTCTCCAGGCACATTGTCAAATCTCTCCACACAACCGAAGGGGGGTATGGATGGGAGGCAAGGACCAAGGAAAAGGAATTCAAACACCTGATAGTCTCTCCGTCGGGGGCCAGTTTCCACAGATCACCGGCACTGTGCAGCCTGCAGCGCCNGGAGGCTCCCAGGGAGAACTGAGTGGAGCCTCCAATTATTTGCCTTGGCAGATATGGATCCTGCAATTACAACAGTGGTGGCTCACTTTCTGATGCGAGCATTTAAATTGCGGACTTTGTTTGTAAACTTCAAGCAGCCTATTGACGGTTAGCCTTGGGCCTGTATTAGGAGTCTTACTGGCAGATGGTCAAAATTATTATTATTATCTGGTATCTTTTTTTAGTCAGTCAATGAGGAAATTGGATATTTGGCAATTAGTGCAATTGGGTTCTGGTTGCTGGGGAAATTAGTTATATAGGCTGGCCCGGGTTGTTTTCTTTTTCCTTATGATTGTATTTCTTTAGATGTAGATTGTTGTTTTCATGTTGTATGTCTTACATTTTTATGTGTTCCTGGCTTTGGCCGCAATAAATATTATTATTATTATTATTATAATTAGCTCATAATCGATCACACAGCCGCTCAGTTCCTAATTCGCTCCCTTCATAATGCATTATTATTTTCATAAAAAAATAAATATATTATTGTAAAACAATAATTCTTTCATAAACATGTAAAATTGAAAGTGAATAATTCAGACATCAATTCACTTGCCAGTACTATATGTGTACTTCTAAATTTATTTGTGTGGCAACAGGGGGCGCTTATAAGTTTTCCACACCTGACCCAACACACAATGGCCGCCACAGCTACGGCATGCTAGGGCACATATGCACCCACGTTCAAGATGATGGCACCTAGGGAGACCATGTGACCCTATTCTGACTGACTGCCCTGCCACGTCATGCAGCACACATCCACCCTGGCAACGAAGCCCCCGCAGATGGTGCACTGATGTAAATAGATTGCCCAATCATCTGGGAAAGATGGGAATGTGGCCTCTGCCCAGTGAGGTCAATCCAAAGTCCCCCAGTGGCCATGGATAGGCTACCAATGAGACAAAAACCTAGCCGGGGCCAACTCCCCTTCCCTCGGTGCCAAGCCAGCACTCCAAATGCAGCTGGTGGGAAGGAACTGCAGAAAACCCCAGGATGCCCTGGTGGGAAGCAGAGCTGATGATATAAAGGCCCTGACAGGGTCAAGCCACCCCTGAGATTCAGCCAGTTCTGCAAGACAGCCAAGAAAAAACCCAGGGACACACTGACATCCATCAGAGGCCACTGCTGGTCCCTGCACCAACAAAATGGGCCACTGATGGGATAAAATCCCCCTCCCCCAGTCCCCTTGCCCCAGCCGGCCATGCGAGGCAGTCAGCAGAAAATCAGAGGCATGACCCTGCAGGAGCCTGCTACTGGACCGACACCCCAACAGGGGTTGAAAGTTGGGGTAAGCACCCACCTCTGGGCCACACTAAGGAAAAAACCGACCCCCAGGAAAACCTCCCAAGCAGGGAACACTGTAAAAGTGTGTGGGAGGCCAACCCCTTGGATGCCCCCATGGACGCCCACCCACATCTCCCCAGTGAAATGAGACCCTGGGGGTGGGGGGCAGACCATCAGTACATGTGTGGCCACCCCTCCTGGATATTCCCCTGTATGAGCCACAGCTCATTTGTGGTGACTGGGATCTCTGCTTAACTTGAGCAGCCGAACAAAGGACTGCCCAGGTGGGGCCAGGCTATTTTAGCTGGCCCAGAGCCTACCCACCTCATGGGAGATTCCCCCACATGTCCATAGGTTGCAGGCGGTCAGGGAGGAAGTGCAGGCAGGGACCTCCTTGTGTACTTGCCTCTCAGAACTCCTAGGGATTCTTAGCCCTGCTGCTGCAAGGATGCCACCTGTTGATAGAAAGGAGTGTTCCTTTCTATCACCTCTGCTGGTGCTGGTGGCACTGCTGAACTATGGCTACCTCAGGAACTGCCATGTTGTCACTGCTCTGCTCCCCAGCTTAGATAGTCTGAACCAAAAGTCTCCCCACCACCCAAAAAGGACAGCTTCTTCACCCATTTCATCCACAGAAGTGGATTGGCTGACTGGCGGCATTCAACAACCAGAAGTCATGAAGTCAAAAGCGGTATGAATTACCATTGTTTAAGAATAATCCCACTCTAGTCCAGGGTAGTATAGGCGGGGATTTCAGCCACAGGAGTGATATCACCCTAAAATTTGAGAGAAGGAATCTCCTGTCAACAGAGATTCCAGGGGGAGTTTTTCTCCTTGCTTCCTGAGTCTACATTCAGATCATCACATATGTTAGTTGTAAAGACAACACAATTCCCAGGTAGACTATTTCAAGATGCCTACACGTGTTAGCATCATCCTGCATGTTCACAATCTTAAATCAGCAAATGGAACTTGCATTTTTTGTTTCCCAAACTATCTGAACTAAAATCCCGTAAAGAAAGAGTCTGGCCACTTTTAAACAAGGCACTGAAAAGCGCCTCCTGAGCCCCGTGTTGAGAAAAAAGCTGCGCGGGGAGTGTTTACTGTTGGAAATGCAAGGACTGTGAGATCATTGCATCCATTTGCCCAATGCAGAGTTTACAGAGGAGTGTGAGTAGCTAATCATCAATAAGCAGGCAGGAAGCATACTTAAGCTTAAGTAGCTTTATTAGGAAATACATGTAGGATAGGAAAGGCCTACATCTATGCTAAGTCCTAAGACTAGGTGTGTTCAAGAGGGAGGAAGGAAGCTCTCTGAGACACAAAGAGATGAGAAATCTCCTGGGGGAGGAGATTGACCAATCAGGTCCTGACAGGAGTAGGACAGATAGGATGGGGGAAGGGTTCCCTGATCTGTCTGTCTACTCCTGGTGTTTCTAGCAAACAAACAGGATGAGGTGCTTAGGGGGGATGCAACCAAAGGAATGTATTTCCAACACCCCTTCTCATCGTCCCGTGCACCGAATCATTTATGTGCACTGCTGACAATTCCCAATGCTTCTCGTAGCCTCTGGAAATTGTCTCTGGGTAGCGGTTTGGTCAGCACATCCGCTATCATTTCCTCTGTAGGACAATAAATCAGTTCAACAAGTCCTTTTTCTTGCGCTTCTCTCACATAGTGACGCTTGGTGTTGATGTGCTTCGACCTTGGCTTTATCTTTTCCATTTTCGTAAGCTGAATGCAGCTTTGATTGTCCTCATACATCTCAGTTGGCTTTGGTTCGTCTATTCCAAAGTCCTTTAGTAGTCTGTGTAGCCATACTACCTCTTGACATGCTTGAGTGGCTGAAATAAATTCTGCTTCTGTGGATGAAAGGGCAATTAATGACTGCTTCTGGCTAGTCCAACTGATTGCTCCGCCTCCATACAGAAATACATTTCCACTCACAGATTTGCAGTCAGTCTTGTCTCCGGCCCAGTCCGCATCCATATATCCCATCAATCTGGGGTTCTCGCTTGCTGGTAGTTTTAAGTTTAAATGCATTGTGCCCTTCAGGTACCGTGCTATTCTCTTGACTGCTATCCAGTCCCTTTGGGTTGGTGCACTTACTTTTCTGCTTAGTATTCCTACAGCAGCGGCAATGTCTGGCCTTGTGACGGTGGCTACATACAACATTTTGCCAATTGCAGTTCTGTACTGGTTGTCCTGTGGTAGGGGCTCGTCGTTGCCTTCCTGGCTTAGGAAATTTGTTTCCATAGGTGTCCCCACTTCATTAGCCTCTGTCATGCCTAGGCATTCTAAAATGTCCTTTATCTTTTGTTTTTGATTGAGAAGGAAACTTCCATCTTTTTCTCGTTCTATTTGTATTCCAAGATAGTAAGTGATACCTCCCAAGTCTTTCACCTCTATTTCTTTGTTCAGATTCCTGACGATTTCATCACAATCTCGTTTGTTTTCATGGCATACAATCAGATCATCCACATAAGTTAGAATGTATGTCCTCCTTTTATTTCTGAACCTTGAGTATAGGCAGGGGTCAGCTTCTCCCTGTATGAACCCCTCCTTAAGGAGCAATTGATTCAATTTTTCGTTCCAGGCTTTCGCTGCTTGCTTTAAACCATAGATACTCTTTTGAAGTTTGCACACAAGTTCCTCCTTCCCAGGTTCTTTAAATCCCGGCGGCTGCTGCATGTAGATATCCTCTTTGATATCACCATGTAGGAATGCAGTCTTCACGTCTAAGTGCTGCACTTCCATTTTTCTTGCAGCTGCTATGCTGAGGAGTGTTCTTATTGTGGTGTGCCTTACTACTGGAGCAAAGGTTTCGTCGTAGTCTTCGCCGTATTTTTGGGAATATCCCTTGGCCACTAATCTCGCTTTGTGGCGCGTGATTTCCCCTTCTGCATTATGCTTGGTCTTGAAGACCCATTTGCATCCAATGGCCTTTTTGTTTTCAGGTAGCTTTGTGAGTGTCCATGTTTTATTTTCATTAAGAGACTCAATTTCTTCCTTGGCAGCATCTCTCCATTTGCGCGCCTCACTGGTTTGCATTTTTTGAATGTCTTGCCATGTTGAGGGCTCCTGTGGTTCCTCCACTTTTGCCGCATAGGAGAATCTCGCTGCTGGCACTCCTTTGTTGTGTCTTTCAGAACGTCTCACTTCTGGTTCTGGTTCTGCTTCGGCTTCAGTTTCAGTATCAGCATCAGTGTTATCTTCTGGTTCCAGTTCTGGTTCTGCTTCAGTTTCAGCATCAGCATCAGTGTTGGTGTCAGTGCCCCCTTCTGGTTCAGGTTGATTGAACATGGTCAAATCAAATGAAACTTCAGCTTCCTCTTTTATCTGCAGTTCTGCAGTCTTTTTCTGTCTTGATGAACTTGGCCTCATTAGGTCTGGCATTTGATCAGTGCTTCCCTTTTCATTTTCATCAAAATAGACCACACTGCTTATCTTCACATTTCCAGTGTCAGTGTCCATTACTCTGTATCCCTTGCATCCTTGTGCATAGCCAACAAGTATCCCTTCTTCACATCTGGTGTTAAGTTTGGTCCTTTTGGCCTTTGGGATATAAGCATAGGCTTTAGAGCCAAACACTCTAATGTGCCCCACACTGGGCTTGTTCCCATGCCATAGTTCATAAGGTGTTGCTTTTGCACCTTTGGTTGGGAGCCTGTTCTGCAGGTATGTGGCAGTCATTACTGCTTCCCCCCAGTATTTGTTTGGCAGATTCGCATCCAAAAGCATACATCTCGCCATCTCTATGAGAGAGCGATTTTTTCTTTCTGCTACTCCATTTTGTTCTGGTGTATGCGGGATGGTTGTCTGGTGTTCAATTCCTTTTTGCTTCAAAAATTCTTTCATCTGTTTTGAAACATATTCACCTCCATTATCTGACCTTAGGATCTGAGGTGATCTTCCAAACTTATTGCTGGCTCTTGCAACATATTCCTTAAATTTCTCCAGCACCTGACTTTTCTCTTTAATCAAGTAAGTGAACGTGAACTTGGAAAAATCATCTATGAAAGTCAATGCATACTGGTTTCCTGCAATTGTTTTTGTCTTCATAGGACCACAGATATCACTATGAATGAGCTGTAGGGGGTGCTGTGTGGCTTCCTCCTTGCTCTGATGAAAGGAGGGCCTAGTTCCCTTTCCTTTTACACAGCAAACACATCTCTCATCTTTAGTTGCACATGAGTTCATTTTAAAATGTTTAACTAGGTCTGGAAGTGCATGCAACACATCTGCATTTCTATGGCCCATCCTTCTGTGCCATTTGCTTTCACAGTTCTTATGTCTGCAATCTTTTGCAGCATTTGCATACTGATCCTGTTGCAAGCAATCTACCTTGAATAGGCCATTTGAATCCAGCATTCCTCGCATAAAAAGCTCCTTTTCCTTTGAAATTCTGCAATATTTCCCTTCAAAATGCACTGCAAAACCTTTCTGTACAGCATACTTGACACTTATAAAATTATGATCCAATTCTGGGACATATAGAGCTTCTTCAATGGTAACTTTCATTTCCTCACCATTTCCCAGATGACATATGAGTTTAGCCCTGCCTCTTCCTTGACAATAAACTTTCTCTCCATTAGCCAATCTTATAGGAGTTCTATAAGTCCTATCCAGATCAATAAATCTGTCTTTGTCCTTTATAAGATTTTTAGTTGCTCCAGAATCAACAAAGAAATCATGTGAAGCAGTCTCACATTCTATTCCTTCCACATTTTTAAGTTGAGATGCTTTTTCCTCAACCAGGCTGAAAGCCCTATCATGGCTCCCTTTGTTCTTTGCAGAGGAGCTGGGAACTTGCTTAACTGGTTTCTCTGCAGTATCTTGCTTCCTGCATTGATATGCAAGATGGGTGATTTCCCCACAATTGAAGCAACGCTTAACTCTCGCAGATTTTGCAAAAACCTCTTTATTTCCAGCTGCCTTGCAAGCAAACTCTGAAGGGATGTTTGGCTGTTCATTAGTTTGAGCCATATTAAATTCCTCAAGTTTCTGAATAACGACATCCAAAGATTGGTTATCCTGCATTTCTATTATCTGACATATTGTTTGAAAAGTTGGTGGTAAAGAGTTCAGCAGAAATGCCACTATCAATTCATCTGGTAAATTCAGCTTTTGATTTTCCAGTCTCCTGACTAGTTCAAGCAGGCCATTAACATGAGCTGAAAAATCTTCACTCTCATCCATTCTCATATTACAAAGTCTTTTAAGCATTTGTATCTTTGATATATTTGACTTCCCTTGATACAGTCTCTGTAAAATTTCCCACATATCTTTTGCAGTTAACTTGTCACGTATGTGCACATGTAAACGCTGACTCACCGACATTGAGATGATTGCCATAGCTTTGTCATTTTTCTCATCCCAGAGTTCTTGTGCTGCCCCTGCATCTGTAGGTCTGTTGGACTCCAGCATTTTCCTTAGGCCTTGTCCTCCCAGTGCCATCCTTGCATTATGACTCCAAGCTTCATAGTTTGTTGCTCCAGTGAGCCTCTCTGGAATGGAGACCTTCAGCATAGAATCCATGGTCACAGAGACTAAAATCTTTCTTTTCTTTTCTGCCTTTAAGATTAATGCTAGCACTCAATTTTACTCACTCTGCGCTGCCTTTTGGGTGTCTGGGCCCATAACCCTGTTGGAAATGCAAGGACTGTGAGATCATTGCATCCATTTGCCCAATGCAGAGTTTACAGAGGAGTGTGAGTAGCTAATCATCAATAAGCAGGCAGGAAGCATACTTAAGCTTAAGTAGCTTTATTAGGAAATACATGTAGGATAGGAAAGGCCTACATCTATGCTAAGTCCTAAGACTAGGTGTGTTCAAGAGGGAGGAAGGAAGCTCTCTGAGACACAAAGAGATGAGAAATCTCCTGGGGGAGGAGATTGACCAATCAGGTCCTGACAGGAGTAGGACAGATAGGATGGGGGAAGGGTTCCCTGATCTGTCTGTCTACTCCTGGTGTTTCTAGCAAACAAACAGGATGAGGTGCTTAGGGGGGATGCAACCAAAGGAATGTATTTCCATCCTCCGCGCACTGCTGGAAGTGATGTGATCCCCGTTGTCGGCAGTAGCGGTGGCTGGAGATGCGGTGTTTTGAAGAGGCGCATTCTGAAAGCCTCACTTTTCAGGCTTTCAGAACGCGCCTCTTCGAAGCACCGCATCTCCAGCCACCTCCACTGCCGACAATAGGGAGCATGTTACTTCCGGCAGCGTGGGAAGCATTTAAACACTCCCCCCACGTGGCTTTTCTCTCAATGCGGGGCTCAAGAGGGGCTTTTCAGCATCTCATTTAAAAGCAGCCTAAGATTTTTCATTCTAATATCACTTTTAAACTCCCTGTGCATTCCAGGAGATACCACAACACAGCGTAGATTTTCAATAAGACAAATGAAATAAATTAAATCAAATCATGCCTTCAGGCTGCAGGGAAGATAACCCTTTATCACTGGAGGGGAAAAAAAAATCAATCTCCCCCACTTTAGAGAGATGAGAGCAAGGTTGGCAGGCTCTGGCCTATGAGAGGATGTTCTTCAGAATGTAGACTAGTATGAATATATTTTGGAAGATAATGGAATCATTTTAAATCTACATTTATGACATGGTCTAGCTTTACAAAATTGGGAATATCAGCTTGAAAGAAATCAATTGGCCTCTCACTACCTATTACTTGTTTCCTGTTTCTTTTTTCCTAAGCTCACCAGTTTTATTGTATTGAATATTACTTCTTGGTCTGCTAAATGTCATATTACTCTAACCCTTTCCTGGATGAGAGAAGAAAGAGAGAGAGAGAAAAAAATCCCCTAAGGTATCCCTTTTAGAAAGGAATTTGTCACCCAATCAGGACCCCATATATAGTACCAATACCATTTTTAAAAATCCCAAATTCTGCAACCAGGAAACATAAATTCTGCAATCAGAACAAGTTATGCAAAACAAATTACGCAAAAATTCAAATACAAATGAATTTCCCCCTCATGCCATGCCCTTCCTTTTAGATACTTAGGAGCTGAGCCGAGAGTGATGAAATTTTTCTAACAAGCAAGCAGGTTGGCAACTTCAGCTTTGGATCAAGGTCACCACTATCGCTCCTTTCCAGCCAACAACTGAAGTCAGGTAAAGAATTAAGATGGGTATATGTGTATACCTTTTTGGAGAGGTGGGCTGATGAATTCTCTATTGGGCACATGGGCCACTCTTCTGCTGCAAATTGGCCAATTCAGATAGAGGTGAGAACAAGAGGTAGAGACAGAGAGAGATAGAGTCAGAACAAGATGGGGAGGTGAGGAGAAAAGGAAAGTCTGAGGCCGTTTTTAGACGTGCGCTGGGATCAGGCATGGGAACGGCGAAACAGCCGCAGGAATGGTGAAACAGCCGCGGCGCTGTTTTATACAAACTGGAAGCAGACATTGTGTGCGTGATTGGCGACCGCACATACTCTTCTGGCCGCATATGTCTCCCCCGAGAAATCAGGCCGGTTTGATCGCGGTCGGCAAATAATGCGCGGCCGCCAATCACGCGCACAACTTCCGCTTCCGGTTTATGTAAAACAGCGCCGTGGCTCTTTCGCCGCTCCCACACCTGATCCCCGCTGCACGTCTAAAAATGGCCTGAGAGAAGAGTTAGGGTTTTTTTTTGGGGGGGAGGATTTGGAGAGAGGGACGGAGGGAGGAAGCAGAGTGTATGTGTACAGGGAGGAGTACTAGGTATAGGGGGCAGCATGAGAGAATGGGCAATGCTGATTTAGGGATCAAGGGTATTTTCATATGTGATGGCTATTAGAGCTGCCACTCATTGATTCTGCCAGTGGTGAGAGCCCTTACCACAGACAGGTTCAGGCCTGGTCGCCGAACAATCATGCTGGTGACCAGGGCTAGGGAGGGTGTGGGGAGAGGGCGGGGGATGTGCAGACATGGGTTTGCATGGACCTGCCCACCGCCTGCTCAGCGCAACCCCGCCTCCTCCCTGATGGGTGGGTACAGGCCGCCTTGCCTGCCGGAGTTGAGTAGAACAGATCATCGGATGTCATGGTCCCCTCTACCACAGACAGAGGTTGCCTTCCCTGCACCGTGGCAGGGCTAAGTCCTGGATGTGCGCTGGCAGGGAGCCCAGCGCACATACTGGAGTTAGCCCTACCATGGTCTGGGGTAAACTCTGTTCACATGCACAGCAAATTCCTGCTCCCACACAGGAATCTGGTGGGCAGGAGCAGACATGCCACCACCATGGGTGGCCACACTGGAGTTAGTGTGACCACCTGTGGTAGTGTCATGTTTGAAAATATCCTAAGAGAGTCTAGGGTGATGACACAGAAAAAAAAAGGTCAAAAAGATAGGAAGGAGCAAGACCACACAACCTGGAAGATGGATGAGAAGAGGGAGATTGCAGCAGTTACTCTCATCTGCCTTAAGCCTTGATAAGGCCATCAGATTCCAATCATGTTTTTTTCTCTGAATTTCTATCTCAGCATCTATTTGGGACTCATCATCCATGATCCTTGTCCATACTGATGGGGTTTAGGCAAGGACCATCACACTGGGGATGTGTAANGTCCTGACAGGAGTAGGACAGATAGGATGGGGGAAGGGTTCCCTGATCTGTCTGTCTACTCCTGGTGTTTCTAGCAAACAAACAGGATGAGGTGCTTAGGGGGGATGCAACCAAAGGAATGTATTTCCATCCTCCGCGCACTGCTGGAAGTGATGTGATCCCCGTTGTCGGCAGTAGCGGTGGCTGGAGATGCGGTGTTTTGAAGAGGCGCATTCTGAAAGCCTCACTTTTCAGGCTTTCAGAACGCGCCTCTTCGAAGCACCGCATCTCCAGCCACCTCCACTGCCGACAATAGGGAGCATGTTACTTCCGGCAGCGTGGGAAGCATTTAAACACTCCCCCCACGTGGCTTTTCTCTCAATGCGGGGCTCAAGAGGGGCTTTTCAGCATCTCATTTAAAAGCAGCCTAAGATTTTTCATTCTAATATCACTTTTAAACTCCCTGTGCATTCCAGGAGATACCACAACACAGCGTAGATTTTCAATAAGACAAATGAAATAAATTAAATCAAATCATGCCTTCAGGCTGCAGGGAAGATAACCCTTTATCACTGGAGGGGAAAAAAAAATCAATCTCCCCCACTTTAGAGAGATGAGAGCAAGGTTGGCAGGCTCTGGCCTATGAGAGGATGTTCTTCAGAATGTAGACTAGTATGAATATATTTTGGAAGATAATGGAATCATTTTAAATCTACATTTATGACATGGTCTAGCTTTACAAAATTGGGAATATCAGCTTGAAAGAAATCAATTGGCCTCTCACTACCTATTACTTGTTTCCTGTTTCTTTTTTCCTAAGCTCACCAGTTTTATTGTATTGAATATTACTTCTTGGTCTGCTAAATGTCATATTACTCTAACCCTTTCCTGGATGAGAGAAGAAAGAGAGAGAGAGAAAAAAATCCCCTAAGGTATCCCTTTTAGAAAGGAATTTGTCACCCAATCAGGACCCCATATATAGTACCAATACCATTTTTAAAAATCCCAAATTCTGCAACCAGGAAACATAAATTCTGCAATCAGAACAAGTTATGCAAAACAAATTACGCAAAAATTCAAATACAAATGAATTTCCCCCTCATGCCATGCCCTTCCTTTTAGATACTTAGGAGCTGAGCCGAGAGTGATGAAATTTTTCTAACAAGCAAGCAGGTTGGCAACTTCAGCTTTGGATCAAGGTCACCACTATCGCTCCTTTCCAGCCAACAACTGAAGTCAGGTAAAGAATTAAGATGGGTATATGTGTATACCTTTTTGGAGAGGTGGGCTGATGAATTCTCTATTGGGCACATGGGCCACTCTTCTGCTGCAAATTGGCCAATTCAGATAGAGGTGAGAACAAGAGGTAGAGACAGAGAGAGATAGAGTCAGAACAAGATGGGGAGGTGAGGAGAAAAGGAAAGTCTGAGGCCGTTTTTAGACGTGCGCTGGGATCAGGCATGGGAACGGCGAAACAGCCGCAGGAATGGTGAAACAGCCGCGGCGCTGTTTTATACAAACTGGAAGCAGACATTGTGTGCGTGATTGGCGACCGCACATACTCTTCTGGCCGCATATGTCTCCCCCGAGAAATCAGGCCGGTTTGATCGCGGTCGGCAAATAATGCGCGGCCGCCAATCACGCGCACAACTTCCGCTTCCGGTTTATGTAAAACAGCGCCGTGGCTCTTTCGCCGCTCCCACACCTGATCCCCGCTGCACGTCTAAAAATGGCCTGAGAGAAGAGTTAGGGTTTTTTTTTGGGGGGGAGGATTTGGAGAGAGGGACGGAGGGAGGAAGCAGAGTGTATGTGTACAGGGAGGAGTACTAGGTATAGGGGGCAGCATGAGAGAATGGGCAATGCTGATTTAGGGATCAAGGGTATTTTCATATGTGATGGCTATTAGAGCTGCCACTCATTGATTCTGCCAGTGGTGAGAGCCCTTACCACAGACAGGTTCAGGCCTGGTCGCCGAACAATCATGCTGGTGACCAGGGCTAGGGAGGGTGTGGGGAGAGGGCGGGGGATGTGCAGACATGGGTTTGCATGGACCTGCCCACCGCCTGCTCAGCGCAACCCCGCCTCCTCCCTGATGGGTGGGTACAGGCCGCCTTGCCTGCCGGAGTTGAGTAGAACAGATCATCGGATGTCATGGTCCCCTCTACCACAGACAGAGGTTGCCTTCCCTGCACCGTGGCAGGGCTAAGTCCTGGATGTGCGCTGGCAGGGAGCCCAGCGCACATACTGGAGTTAGCCCTACCATGGTCTGGGGTAAACTCTGTTCACATGCACAGCAAATTCCTGCTCCCACACAGGAATCTGGTGGGCAGGAGCAGACATGCCACCACCATGGGTGGCCACACTGGAGTTAGTGTGACCACCTGTGGTAGTGTCATGTTTGAAAATATCCTAAGAGAGTCTAGGGTGATGACACAGAAAAAAAAAGGTCAAAAAGATAGGAAGGAGCAAGACCACACAACCTGGAAGATGGATGAGAAGAGGGAGATTGCAGCAGTTACTCTCATCTGCCTTAAGCCTTGATAAGGCCATCAGATTCCAATCATGTTTTTTTCTCTGAATTTCTATCTCAGCATCTATTTGGGACTCATCATCCATGATCCTTGTCCATACTGATGGGGTTTAGGCAAGGACCATCACACTGGGGATGTGTAAGGCCCCTGGCCGTGAACCCCCCAGGCTCCAGGAGCATCTGGCTGGCTGCTGTAGGGTTGCCAGGTATGCAATTTGTTACTGATCACTTATGAAATATACACATTACAGGACTGCATTGGTGACAGCGAGTGGTGGTAAACCCATAGATAGGCTAAAGCAACCATATGGGTTGGGAGTGGGGGGTAAGGTAGGAAACAGCTTATCAGGTGAAGTGAATTCACATATGAAAGGAACTGGGTTCACAGTTTATATATTTCTGACTGACTATGCTACATGACTGAGGAAAGGCCTGCGTGGTCTGAAGTTTTGCTCATTTTCACCAACAGCAGTGGTCCAATAAAAGATACTATTCAAACCACTTTGTAAAATACATGCTTCAGAGCTGCTTTGGATCCAGTGCAGCCCTGCATCATGTATTTTTTTATAAGCATCCTCTTTTAAAGGGGAGGTATGGCAACCCTATATAAAGCAACTCATTTCTTTAAAGGGCCTTTTCGCACGGACACCTCCCCTTACACACACGTGGGAGGGTGGGGTGGGGTGATGTCAGTGCAATCGCCATGGTGGGTGCGGGAGGGATGGGAGGCATCTGTGGGAACGCCGTGGCTAGTGGGTAGTGGTGAATGCGTGCTCCCGCGTTCCAAACACCTCCACCCATCACCCGTGCACAGAGCAACTGGCGCCAATGGCAGATGCTCCATGAGTGGAGGTGAGTGGGGGTCCATGGGAACGCACCCCCTGCACTACCACCACCACCACCACCTCGCACCACCACCACCCATCCCCCCACGCACAGCTGCCAGTATGGAAAGGGCCAAAGATGGAATACTTTCTTCTGTCCCAAATACCCTTCAAAAGGCATGGAGAAAGGTTATACATTATAGCTTACACATGGGGTGAAAACAGACATGACGCGAACCACCCTTTAACCACCCTTGGTAGTCATTTATGCATGTTTCAGGGCTGCATAGGGCACCAATACAGCCCTGCAACATGCATAAATAACCACCAAGGGTGGTTAAAGGGTGGTTAGCGTCATGTCTATTTTCACCCAT
>QEPC01006944.1:508621-533846 GCA_003113815.1 Sphenodon punctatus | reverse complement strand
CCCCCCCCCCCCCCAGCCTGACAGGGGTTGGGTCCAACAATATTTTTTTAAAAAAAAGAATAATTTTTTTTTTTAAAAGACAGTCACAGTGGGACCGGCCCTCCAGCCCG
This sequence comes from Sphenodon punctatus, assembly GCA_003113815.1. NCBI lineage: Eukaryota > Metazoa > Chordata > Lepidosauria > Sphenodontia > Sphenodontidae > Sphenodon > Sphenodon punctatus. The sequence continues at coordinate 533,736 of QEPC01006944.1, read as the reverse complement.
GCCCACCGGGAATCCTCCCAGTGGGTTCAATGGCCAATCCGCCTCTGAGTGTGTGGCTTCACAGCGCCAATGCTACTCTGTTTGGACCTTGCTCTTTTGGACCCTCTTTTACCCCAGCTCTTCCCACGCCTCCCAGATTTATGATTAACTGTCCATATATAAGGCCGCTTTTCGACAAGCGCGCAATGCGCTCACACTTGTTTAAAAAAATCCTACGAGACGGGATTAAACGAGATGCTGCCGTGAGTCACTCACATGGGAGGGGGACGCGCATTCTTTTCCGGCCGCGATTTGACCTGGTCGGAGCTCGAGGTGGTCAAATCGCGGCCGGAAAATAATGTGCGTCCCCCTCCCATGCACATGACTCACGACAGCATCTCGTCTAATCCCGTCTCATGGGATTTTTGAAAACAAGCACAAGCACACCGCATGCTTTTCTAAAAGCGGCCTAAGACTGGCTGGCAGAAGCAGGAAGTTGCATGAAACAACCGTTCTTCTAGTTCCTGTTCCCTGCTTCCTGACCTTGCACCTCCATCTTGCTTCCCCTTCTGCCTTGTTTCCCAGTCTTGCTTCGTGAGTTACTCCTCTTCTACCTTTGAGTCCCAGCCTTGCTTCCATTCTAGTCCACATTTGGACTGACTCCCCAGTTTGACCTTTGTCTTCATTTCCTGACCCTGTCTCTGGATTACCCCTTGGCTTCTGTTACTCAGATCCTGACCTTGCGCCCAGTCCCCAACATCCACCCTGGACATCCTGTGCCCTGACCCTTACACATGATGTGAAAAAGGACTGTTGTTTTTCCCTTTTTGATCTCATGATCACTTACCATCTTTAAAGTTATGGGCATCTCAGCTCCTTAATGGTTTTGCTTCACTCAGTTTCCCCAAAGTATCTTTTAAAATTTCATAGATAATGCTCTGTTGTTGTGCATTAGAGATTTATATTTGGTACACTAAAAGCAAATAACTCTTGCTCCCTACTAAAAACAAAACAACAACCACCCCCCACCCCCCTGCAACCAAATGAACACAACAAAACACCATCACCACCACTCTGGTTTAATACATAAAAGGTCTCTCTGACCTGCTCCAAAAAACTGAGTTAGTTAGAATATAACATAGGAAGAAACATCAAACTTGAAACTGAACTTTTGAACAGAATGTTTACTGAGGGATGACACCAGGAAGTAATCTGTTTTGATTTCCCGCCCCTCAACTGGCAATGTCAGTAAACTCTACAATTACTGAAGGGGAAACAGATTTGAAGAATTTGTATAAAAATTGAATGTATTCATTTGTAATAGCTCAGTATAGCTGGAAGAACTATCCACACTGAACACCTTATGAGACCAATTTCATTCCTTTTTCTGGCCATGAATTGCTTAGAGTTGTCACCAGTCCTGTGTTTGGATGCTAACAGATGTTGCACTAGCTACAGGGAAAATTAAACTCATGCTGGCAAACTCCTATTGAACAGATGTACCAGCTATTGGGTAGCTGCTCAAACATGCAGCACCTATAGCTGATATACAATAAAAGGGGAGGCAGACTTATTGGGAGTGGTGGCAGGTCCCTGGGAGTGGTCCCAGTACAGTAGTGGTCCCACTACTGCTGCTTCCTCCCCACACTGATTCAGAAGCTGCGGAGGGGCAGCCACAGCCGTTTGCAGCAGCGCATATGCATTAGGTTTATAATCCCACCTCCCAACCCCTGCAAAAAAATATGGAGCTGGCAGTGATGGGGACCCAGGCCTGCTTTGCTGTTACTATGGCTAACTTACCTTGGTGTCACGGATCATTGGTAACCCATGAACCACGTTTTGAGAAACACTGTCTTAGGCTGTGTGCTGTGGTTCTCAAACTTGCTGTGGTTCTCTGCTCTCAAACTAGAGAGTAAATAATGTCACAGGGATTATAGTAATTTTATGATAATCATTTTATGAGAAGAAAAGATGGCAACACAGTGTTTCTTCCTCTCCCCCGGCTCCACTTTTTTTTTTTTTTTTACTGTATGAATAGTTTCGGTTGCAAGATGTCTCACTTGCAATGCGCAATTTACCCACAAGTCTTACTGCACAAACCCAGGTTTAATTATCATAGGCTTTCCCTCTTGCGCCTTTTACGTAATGTCAGAAGAGATGCTTCTTGCTTTTGGTCCTCCAGAATCATAGCTCTGTGTGTTTTAGCACCCCACAATGTACCAAGCAAAAACCAACTGCACGGCATCATGAAATTGTTAGCAGCCCAGGGGTGAATTGAAGTTTTCACCCAGTTTCCGTCTCCAATGGAACTGAGCATTTCAATCAGTTGGATCAGAATTCAGATCAAACGATTATCCAGACTCAGTGAAAATCAAAATGGCAGTTTGCTCATGCACAAAATGGTGGCTGCTGTTTTTTGCAGACACAAAATGGCAGCCACTGTACAAGAAGATGGTCATATGTGCAAAAACATCTAATTGGAAATTGGAATTTGGACAGCCATTCTGATTTCATGGAACTTTTAGGCAAAATTGGAATAGCTGTTTCAGACCAGCCTATAAGGAAGGACCCAGGTTTGAATTGGTGCCCCTGGGCCCAGAGCATAGTGGCTGGTGCTTCCATGCCACTGAGGTGCTCTGGCTAGGGGGCCCAGGGCTGATGTTGTTGGCTTTTCCTTATGCCAGTCAAGCTATACCCCCTTAGCCTTGCTCCACACCCCCAGCTTCCTTACTGGCTCTGGCCTGCATATAAGGCCAGCCAACAGCCACACGATACTGGGTGGATCATCAGTCAACACCTTAGTTCCTATTTCACCAGCCTGTTTCTCTTGGGCTGTGCCTTGCATCAGGCTGGCTTCTGGACTTGTGCTTTGCTTCCTGATCCGGTTTGTTTTGTCCCCTTGGACTGGCTTAGATCTGTCTTAACTCTGTTTTGGACCTGTTTGACTTGTTTCTAGATCTGCTCGATTTGTCTGTTTGCTTGGTCTGCCTGCTGGCAGTCCTTCTGCCTTTTTGGTTTTGCCTGTCTGATTATTACCCACCTTGTCTCTGTTCTCTATCCCCTGTGCTTTATGCGCTAGCCCCAAATCTGTCTTGAACCCTGGATCCCCTGCGCTCTTTGGACTGATCCACTGCATGCACCAAGACCTTGAATCTGAGTCTGTGCATGAGCATTTGGTACCAATCCTGCATTCCCTTCCTGTACCTGACACAGCCTTACAGCAGCTGCAGAAATCTATATGGCAAAACTGAAAGCGGGGGAAGTAAACTGTGAAAAGAGGTAATACACAATTGCCCCACACACCCGGAAAGAAGACACAGACACCATCATTGTGGGGTAAATAGGCCGCACCAAACTTTATTAGCCTTAATCAGGGGAGGAGGGGGCTATGCCCCTCCGGGTCCTGTTAACCTTAACTATTAACTAACTTAACTATACTAAACTCAAGGCAGTCTGATTTTCCTCAGTACTGCAACAGTGCTAACTATAGCTGCTGCAATGTCACGCCTGCCCGGCCGCCCCAGCCGGATCAGGAGGCCATTGCCTGCTGTGACCCAAGGAAGGAGGTGACCACAGTCAGCGGGGATCCTGGACCGCCCCTGTCCTAGGGCCCACGACCCGGCCCCCTTCCTGGGTCCTACGTGACGCTGGCCGGGAAAGCTCTAACATTCACATGGACCCCATCTCGTAAGGAGATGACCTAGCAGCAGACTATCCCTACTGTCTAACTTAACTAGCTCTCAGGACCCCTGCAGTGCGACAATTATAAATTCATGTATCCCCTTCCCACCTGTAGCCAATTAAAATCAACCACTGTGAGGAAGGCGAAAAAAACGACCAGTACCTGAGCCAATAGTTCTGGTGGTCAAAATTCCTTCCCGACCCTGAACCCAAGTCCAGCAACCAGTGCTACCCACAGTGCCAGGGAGGGTGGGAGGGTGATCATTCACTGGAGCCCAGGCACGGAATGGCGGGATCCGTGCCTGGGGCAAGATGGCGGCTGTGAGTTCCTGGCTCTCGTAAGAGCTCGCTTCGCACTGCCTACTGTTGTGCCGTGTGCCCCCGCCCTAATGTCTTCTTTTCCGCAATGGCAGGGGGTGGGATAGAGCCGCTCCCCGTGCCGAGGAGGGCCATGGGGGCGACGTACCTTGTCCCACACCCCCGGAAAGAAGACATAGACACCATCATTGTGGGGTAAATAGGCCGCACCAAACTTTATTAGCCTTAATCAGGGGAGGAGGGGGCTATGCCCCTCCGGGTCCTTTTAACCTTAACTATTAACTAACTTAACTATAGTAAACTCAAGGCAGCCTGATGTTCCTCAGTACCGCAACAGTGCTAACTATAACTGCTGCAATGTCATGCCTGCCCGGCTGCCCCAGCTGGATCAGGAGGCCGTTGCATACTGTGACCCAAGGAAGGAGGTGACCACAGTCAGCGGGGATCCTGGACCACCCCTGTCCTAGGGCCCGTGACCAGCCCCCTTCCTGGGTCCTACGTGACACTGGCCGTGCAAGCTCTAGCATTCACGTGGACCCCATCTCGTAAGGAGATGACCTAGCAGCAGACTATCCCTACTGTCTAACTTAACTAACTCACAGGACCTCTGCCACTAGATACTATTAGCATTTCTTGGCTAGTCTCGCCCCCTCCCCCCTGATCCTCCTAACAGCTGGCTCAACATTCCCTGTAGGACCTTAAGATAGAGCTCAAGCTCGTCGTCTGATAAATGTACCCCGTCGGGCCTGAATAACTCTGGTCTCGAGAACCTAATATGAGGGTGTCTGATCGTGTGGCCTCCCAACTCAGTTATCAACTTGGCCACTTCTTTATTCACTTTTGTCCTGGCCCTATCTACTTTGCTTGGGTGCATGGCATTCCTCCAACGAATTCTCTCCAACATCTCAGACCATATGAATACTGTGTTCGGGAGAACCCATGCAGCCTCCAACAGGTCTCGCTTCATACTGGTGACCAGGTGCAAATCTGTTTCCACTGGCAGATTGTTCTCCCCAAGATGTAACACCAAGATGTCTGGATGCGTCTCTCTCACCAGTTCATGGACAACTGGCAGGAACTGAGCCCATCTCATCCTGCTTCGTCCTTTCCACTTTACTTCAGCCAGGTGTCCCAGGCCCAGCTGGGTTCCCCAATACGAGTGTTCCGCTCGCTTCCCAGCCCCGTATACCATACTGTGGCCCACGATCATGACTCTCTTCTGCCATGTAAGCAGTTCACTCCCTGTAAGGGACAAACAACCGTTACTCTACATCCCTGACCTCTCACTCACCACACTGAAACTCATCATTAGACCCTTACCTGCTACAGTTGCACCTTGCGCACATAGGAGTGGAAGGCACTGGATCGCCAATGACCAATTGCTTTTACCGGTTGGTTGGATAAACCCGCCACTGATGCACTGCTCGCTGCCCCAATTCTAAATGAGTGGAACTAAATAAGTGTGGTGGCACATTGGATTTCTTTAGGGCTTTCCGTTGGACCGCCAAGAATTGATATCTGGTGACCAAAGCTCCATTTGCATGGACAAACAGCTGACCTGGCTGTTTGGGACGCAGCTCTAAATAGGCCTCCAGCGCGGACACTGGGCAAAGTTGACGTTCCCTTATTCTTGACATTTTAACTGTCTGACTGTGCTGGCGCTGGTCCATTTTTGATCCTTTCAGGAGTACGGACAAACCCTCAACCCCCACAAGGACGTCATCTATGCCAACTACAATTCCACCTTGGACTGTGGATGTGGCGGCCGTGATTTCACTAACTCGAAACACCTCAAAGAAAGCAAGCTTAAACAGGCTTTTGAAAAGTGTGGATTCAAAGCCTGAGAAGTACACCTCGGGTAGCTGCCCACACATCTCTAGTAAGATTGCTTGTGTAATGGGCTGCCTAGTGTCAACCACCCTTGGGGAATCCCTATGCCACCCTTCTAGCATTTTTCTGACTAGGAATCCACCGCTTGGGGACTGAAAACCTGCCAGCTTTTGTAAAAAGCTAATGCGGCTAATTTGCCTGAAATTGTCCCAGGGGCCAGTCCCCTCCTTCTCAAACTAATAGCAAATTGGATTGACTGGGCCTCGGTTATCAGGAATTGAGTCCCCCATCCCCTTTCTTCCCTAAAGTTTTGACATTCTGTCAAGGCTTGTGCATATGCTGCCCTAGTGCGAGGCACCAGCAACCCCTGCACTGCCTGGAACATCTCTACCATCCAATGCTCCAGGTCCCTTGAGGCAATTCCTCCGACTCCTCTCTGACCTCCGGCGCCAACTGTCTGAACCGATTCATCTGCTGGTGAGAGAGCGCATCTGCTATCCCGTTGTTAACACCCGGTACATGCCTGGCTATGAATAATATGTTACTGCCCAGGCACTGGCGGATGAACGCTCTCACCAACTCCATCACCCTCTTGGAATGGGAAGACATCAGGTTCAGGACATGCACCACCGCGAGGTTGTCGCACCAAAACAGTATTGTTTTGTTTGCAAACTCTCTGTGCCACAGATGGACTGCTAGGACTATTGGGAAAAGTTCCAGGAAGGTGAGGTCCCTGGTTATTCCTTCCTGGACCCACTGCGCCAGCCACGGTGCTGCGCACCATCGGCCAGCCCAGTACAGCCCGAAACCCTGAGAGCCAGCCACATCAGACTGGACTTGCAGCTCAGCTTCAAGCAGCCACCTCTGTCTCCACATACTAATCCCGATGAAGCTCTGGAGGAAGTGCTGCCAAGTCCTCAAATCCTCCTTCATCTTGGCCATGATCCTAATGTGGCAGTGACCTGGTAAATTGTTCCCTACCTTCTCATAGAGCTGTGACAGAAATGCCCGACCCGGTGCCACTACTCTGCAAGCAAAATTGAGACTCCCCAATAATGCCTGCAGTTGCCTGAGTGTAACTTTGGGGCGCTCTAGGAGGCCTTCAATGTCCCTAACCAGGGCTCCTAACTTTTCCAATGGCAGGCGTGACACCTGCTCGTTGGTATCCAGCTCAATACCCAAAAATATCAGGACCGGCGCTGGGCCGACTGTCTTTTCGGGGGCAAGGGGAACCCCCAGTTCTGAAGCCATTTCTTGAAAACTTCTCAGCGCCATTTCACATTCTTTTGATCCCACTGCCCCTAAAAGGAGGAAGTCATCGATATAGTGTATTATATATTGTGACTGCGTCCTTTGGCACTAAAGCGTTCAAAGGCCGAACAAGATATCGAACACCCCATGGGCATCGCCTTGTCGTAATAGTAATAGCCTCCAAACTGGAACCCGAGTAGCCTGAAGCTCTCTGGGTGGACTGGCAGCAGGAGAAATGCCAATTTAATATCGCATTTTGCCAGCAGTGCCCCTTTGCTGCATTCATGGGCCACCTCTATTGCTGTGTCCAGAGATGCAAAGCGAACTGAGCAAAGTTCCGGGGGGATAGCTCATTCACCGACCGTCCCTTAGGATATGACAGGTGGTGAATGAGGCGAAACTCCCCCGCCTGCTTCTTGGGTACTATACCTAGTGGGGAAATGTGTAGATCGGGGAAAGGCAGGGTCGCAAAAGGGCCCACTATCCGGCCGACCGCGAGCTCCTTCTGAAGCTTGGCAGCCACCAAGTCTTCCTTTCCACTAACCGATTGAAAGTTCTTCACCCAAGTCCTTGGTTGGTCAAACTCAGCTGGGATCACGAACCCCTCCCTAAAACCTGCCACTACATATCTAACCTCCCCTACCATCGGGCAACCTTGCAGTACAAGCGCCAATGCGCTATGGCTGACCGGGTTTGGCGCCCTTGCTTCCCCCTTGCTGTTGTGGGCCCTGTGTTGCCGTCCTTCCTCTCAGCCTACCCCTAAAGGATGAATGCACCCTGTTACACTGGACCCCCGCGTGTCCCCACCAGCAATGGGAACAAGCGTGCTGAAAGCGGCACGAGGAGTGGGCACAGCCTCCTGGCTCATTAAAATCCCAGCAGGTCCCTGCTTTCGGGTTCCCATGGTGCCCGTTGGACTGAAAGGGATCATTCATTGGGGCCACTCTCCCCTTAGTTAAGGTGTGGCTGCTATCAGTCCTATGGGTGCCTACCATGTTGGACATTCATTCAAGCCATAGGTCCTGGGCATAAGTGTCCCATATGAGCCCTGGGGTGATTGCTGCCTGTTTTCGAAAACCTTCATCGTAGCAGAGCCACGCCCCCAGGTTACCGGTGTCGTAGGCTCGGCGCACGATGTCCTGGTACTTTATCAGCTCTGCTGCCCTGTCAGGCTCCACCTGCACCATGACCCCCATCAATACCGAGAAGGCAGCCAACCAGTTGGCCCAATTTCTGTCAACTTTCGGGTGCTTAAAACACTCCTTCTCTTTCTCCTTCTCGGCAGCGCTGGGGTCGGGCACCGGCTCAGTGTACAACAGGGATAACACATCAACATACTCACCTTTCCAGATCTTATCCTGGGTGTGCTGTGCTAAATGCGTGCCTATCAGTGCTCCCATGGCCGCCCAGACTCCAGGTTCCGCGTGGACCGGAAGAACCGGTGGGGGCCTGGGGTGACACACCGCGCACTCTCCCTGGCCCTGGCTGCCTACTGTATTACTCTGACCAAGCCTCCCCCTTGCCTCTGGTGCGGTCAGTGGTGTCTCGGGGGGTCCACCTGTCTCCTGTCCCGGCCATGGGACCCAGGACCCCACCCAACCCAAGCGTTTCTGAGCTGTGGGGCCAGCTGGTGTATGTTGCTCTCTACCCCCGGTGTCCCTCCCGCACCCGCACTAGCAAGGGGAGCACTGTGGGCACCTACCTGAGAGTTGTTGGCTGGCGCTTGCATCTGCGGTCACCGGCGACTCTAGGGGCATGGGCTGGGGTTCCATCCCTCGACTGTGGTCTTCTGGGTCAGCTGACACTTGCACCCTCCCTTGTGCCTTGCACACCTCTCTCCACCCGATCCGTGGTGGCTTGGCACCCTTCCACCATCTTGGCAACTTTTTTCTCAAGAGCTGCAAATCGACCCATGAACTCATTCAGGGTCTCGACAACCACTGCTAGTTGATCACCATGAGCTCGCTGGCTTGGTGGTTCTCCTTCCTCATCACTAGGGGGTGACAAATGGCGCCTCCCCCCCACCCTTGCGGGGAGGGAGGCCTTGCAGGGGGCTGCCCTGCCCATGCTGCTGGGGGTTGTCTCCCCCCTGCCGCGGGTGGCCTCCCACGGGAGGAGGGGTGACCTCCGGGTGGGCCTCTCCCTGTGGTCCCCTCCTCCTCTCTAACATGGGCTGGCAGTTGCACCGCTCGTGTGCTAGCCCTTATCCAGTCCTTGGTGGCTCCCTCCGTGCGTAGCCGGCGTCCGCCTGGCTCCCGCTCGACTTCTCCCTTTGTGCCAGCTCACTACATGCCTCACCCATTGCCTGGTCTGATTCCAGTACTGGGACATCCTCCTCCCTTGATACGCCCCCACCTGGGGGACCCCCTCCTGGTTGCACCTCCCTTGGGGGCCGAGCTTGTCCCCTGCTGGTGAGGCTGTGCAGGACCCTCTCGCAACCCAACATTTGGGCCTGCAGAGACTCCATTACCTCCTCCACCCGCTTCACCAGGGCCTTCTTGGTTGGGCCCTTTCCCTTTCTTTCCCCGTTTCCCTTTGCCATATTGCACAAATAGGCCGATTGAGCCCACAATACATGGACTCTTAGTGAAGGAGGTGGTGGTGGTGGGGCTGGTGGTGGGGTGGGGCTAAGGGCACCTCTGATCTCCTTCACCCCCAGTCCACACCCCTTGCCACCCAGGGACCTAGCGTAGTGCCCCTGTCCTTACTCCATGAGTTGTGGGGGGGGGGGAGGGCCAGAGCAGACCACCTGCTACCCCCTTCTGCGCAGGGGACTCTGTGCATACAGTGGTCCTAGGCCCTCTCTCCCTCCCCCTGGGTCAACACAAAAGGTGTGGGGGCGGGACTGCCACCCACCCACGCAGGAACTCCCTCACTGTTGGGGGCCTCAGGTCCCCTGCTTCGATGGGCTGGGGGGGAGGGGTTGGGGAAGGGCAGATCCTCACCGGGTGCCCTCCCGCTCGAGAGCTGCCTGGCTCAATGCCACTGGGAGTGTGAGGGGGGAGAACCCCACTACCTGTGTGCCCCCCACACAGGAACTCCCTCGCTGTTGGGGACCTCAGGTCCCCTGGTTCGATGTGCCGGGGGGGAGGGTTTGGGAAAAGGCAACCCATCACCGGGTGCCCTCTCGCTCCTGCGCCGCCTGGCTCGACTCCGATGGGACCCTGAAGGGGGAGAACCCCGCTACCCATGTGCCCCCTGGTCAGTGCTGCTGCGCTGACTGTCAGCTGAGGGGGAACCCCTCTTAAACTGCTGCCGCCATCGCCTGCTCCCTCGCACGAGCCACGGACATGCTACTCATTCACTGGAGCCCAGGCGCAGAATGGCGGGATCCGTGCCTGGGGCAAGAAGGTGGCCGCGAGCTCCCAGCCCTCGTGAGAGCTCGCTTCGCACCGCCTACTGTTGTGCTGTGCGCCCCTGCCCTAATGTCTTCTTCCCCGCAATGGCGGGGAGCAGGACAATAGCTGCCACCCTCGAGACGCTCCCCGTGCCGAGGAGGGCCATGGGGGCAACGTACCTTGTTATCTCCCACTGGAAATTGAAAAAGCACGAGAAGTGACTCTTGTGAATGCACTCGTAGAAAATCCAAAACTCTTACAATCCAGTCTGAGCTATCCAGCATAACACTGCTTTCACTCCAAGACTGTACAAGAAACCAGTTATAAACCTGTGACTTTGTACTGTGATAAATGAATGTGAAAATGTAACTGTTAGCATTCAGCTACTCCAATAAGATTTTTTTTTTTAATTATGTTGCAATTACTTTTATGTTGTAACTTATGAGCATGAGAGGCTAAACAATTCTGTACTTATTATCTATGGAGCAGACAGACACTAATCAATTAATCATTGTTTTTGCCTAGCATAAGTGCTCTGAAGAAATTGGTTTTATGAGATATGTATCACTTGCCAATCAGCAACTAGCCCACAGGATTAGAAACATATTTTTTTCCCTCCTCTATAAATAGTACAACAAACAGCAAAGGCAGTTAATCCTAGGCAATAAAGTTAAATTAACAGTTAGTAAGATTTTAATGCAGGCTTATTTCATGTTGAGCACCACTTATGATTCCTGTAGAGCGGTAGTGAGGAACGTCTTCCCTCCCATAGGTGATTTTGAAAATTAGTATAAGCTCCGTGGCCTAAATATGCGTTGAGGCCAGGGGCTTTTAAGAGGTGTGATTAGGATAGGAAAAGGAAAGAGCGGGTCCAGATCATGGTTCTGTGCTGTAGATCCATCTCCTTTCCTCAAGGGCATAACCCAAACAAAATTCAACAAAAACATGGTAGACAAAATTCATCTGGTCATAGCTGTATTGAAAACACTCACCAGGGATTAATTTGGCTCACTGGGTTTTTTAGATGGACAGGCTGCCCAGTGCTGGATGCTTGACCCCCCGCGTGGCCCATCCATCTTAGGCACCCTGCCAGATGTGCAGGCAGAGCAGATGTCACGGAGGAACATAGGGTCACACACGTGTTACACGGGACTACATGTACACTACAAGTCTGGTGAATGTGTAATGTCAAAGGTTCCACATGTTTGTAGTGTTGAAATTGAGAACTGCACAACTCGAAATAGGGCTTTGACATATCACCAGCCTACAGGAAATACAAAGAGATAACAAGATGTGTTTTGGGGGACACTTGACAGACAGACTGTTGATATGTAAATTGACTTCCAGGTTTGCCTGGGTTGACTAAGTGACCTGATACAGGATTCCCCAAAGGCAGGAAATCCGAGACAAAGGAAGCTAAAGACTATTGAAAGGAGCCAGTAAGGCGCAAGAGTTGATTCTTGCAAAGCTTCTTCCAGAGAACATCTACATATGAAAGACCAGCCTGGCAATGGCAGGCTTGGGGAAACATGAACTGAGAGACAGGATTTTGCTCTCTAAGTCAGTGCCCAGTCATTCGCCTTTATGACTGAGAAACCAGAACTTCTGGACCTTGCTAGGGTAAGATGCCTAATTTAGGAACTCAACTAGTACAAATTAGGAATGCGTTATGTTTACCTTTTATTTCTAGTTACCACTCTGTATCAACTATCTTGTTTATGTAATCAATAAACTTACTTTTTAACTTTTTGAAGAAGTGGCGGTGTCTAATATTGGAACACAAGTGAGCTACAAGAGTCCCCAAGCTCTTGAGAACCCAGAGAGTAAAGAGTCTGTAAACGGGAAGGATCGGGCCCTTGTGTGGCAAAGGGTTTCATTGTGGCACACTTGAATTAGCCAGAGAGAGAAGCTGATTCAAGAGAACTTGCGCAAGGGAAACTGAGTCACTCAAACCCGGGGTGTGGACCCCCAAACCCGTGACAGCAGGCGCCAAGCAGGCTCTGCCTGTGCTCTTGGCTACCCCTGGCAGTGGCACTCTGGGATGTTCAGTCCTTCATTAGAAGGTCATTTCAGACTGCTCCACTTTGGAGCAGGCCAGCCAAACCTTGGGCACTCACCCAAAGTGGAACAGCAGTCCATCAAATGCATGGATCTATGCTGCTGCTGTCCTTCTGGCTGACTGTTGCCCCAGACAACACCCCAGTGTTCGAGATGCTCTAGCCCACAACTCTATAGTGTGTGTGTGTGTGTGCACGTGCGCGCAGGGGAGGGGAGGGGCATGTGGGCAGACCGTGGGCTGGGGAACCCATTGGGTCCATCTGATCCAGACCATAGTAGAGCCTAGGAGCTGGTGGACATGGGAAGTGTTCAAGAAAAAAACAACTCCTTGGGAGCCATGATCATGCATGTTATAACTGAGGCTGCTTTCAGACCACCCCCCGGTGCACATTCTGGCTGCGGGAGGGGGGGGGAAAGGGGGAATATGCAGCCAGGATATGCGTGGAGATCAACCGGTCTGAAAGCCCCCCCACCTGACTTTGCCGGCAGACATGAGCAGGGATGGAAAGTTCAATTTCCTGCTCTGCATCCCTGTCTGCCAGCAAAGCCGTACAGGGGGACTTTCAGACCAGTCGATTCACTCGCATATCCTGGCTGCGCATTCCCCCCCTCCCCTCAGCCAGAATATGCATGGGGGGAAAAGGTCTGAAAATGGCCTAGGTCTCGCTTTATTTCATTATTTGGTCATTCTTCTGGCTTTCTCTTGCATTACACTACGCAGACATTCAACTCAATCACATTCAAATTCACACTGGAACATTTATTTTATTTATTTATTTCACTATTTTTCTATCCCGCAACCTCCTGCTCACAGAGCAGCTCGGGGCAGCTTACAAAACATAAATCAACAATAATAGCAAAACAAACACATAATATACAATTTAAAATTCATTAAAATGCTAAAAATATACTAAAAGGGCAGAACCAGCCCCCCTCCCCAACCCACCCTACCCGTCTCCCTCTCCAAAGGCCCAGCGGAACAGCCAGGTCTTACTCGGTCTTCAGAAAGAGGGGAGGTCTGAGGCCAAGCGGGCCTTCATCAGGAGAGAATTCCAAAGCCTGGGAGCAGCCACTGAGAATGCCCTCCCCATCGTCGCCACCAGGGAAACCTGGGGAACGTCGAGTCGGGCATCCCCAGCTGACCACAGGGGGCACAATACGATTTGGACCTGAGGCGGTCCTGCAGATAATCTGCGCCCAGGCCATTGAGGGCTTTGTAGGTCATTACCAACACCTTGAATTGGACCTGGAAGATAATAGGCAGCCAGTGCAGAGAACAGAGCACTGGTGTAATGTGCTCATGGCAACCCAGCCTCGTTAAGAGACAGGCTGCCACATTCTGCACCAGCTGCAACCTCTGGACCATCCCCAAGTAGAATGCATTACAGTAGTCTAATCTAGAGGTAATAAAGGCATAGATGATGGTGGCCAGATCCGAGTCCGAAACATATGGCTAGGGCTGTAGCAGAAAGTTCCAGCGGTAGTTATTTCTGTTGGAAACAGCATTTCCGCAATTAGTGGTATGGCGTGGCAGAGGCTTTCATTCCGCTAGTTTCATTCCACTACTTCCGCAGTTCCGCTAATTTCATTCCGCTACTTCCACAGGCTTCACAAATAGCAGAAACATGCCATTTTTGCTATTTCCGCCATTCTGCCAGCACCACAAAATAGCGGAACAGTGGTTTTCCGACAGTTTCTGACAATTCCAACATTTTTACGATAGTTTCCGAATTTGCAGAATGCTGGCGGAATTAGCAGAATGTCGGCAGAAAAGCTGCGGTGTGGCGTGGGCAATTCCGAAATGGCGAAATGGAATTGCGGCTTGGTAAAAGCTGCTGCCGCTTCAGCCCTACATACGGCCGCAGCCATTGTACCAGATGTAACTGGTGAAATTCTCCCCTGCCACAGCTTCCACCTGGAGATTCAGGTGGAACTGTGGGTCGAGGAGCACCCCCAGACTATGAACCTGTGTGGCCAAAGGGGGGGAAACCCCATCAATGACGGGACCCACACACCCCCAGCCCTACCCACCAACATCACCTCCATCTTGTTGGGATTCAACTTCAGATGGCTTGCCCTCATCCAGTCCCCCACAGCTGTCAGGCACTGGGTAAGCACTGAGACTGCAGGGTCTGCGTCTGCAAGAAAAGAGAGGTAGACTTGTGTGTCATCGGCGTACTGATGACAATGCACGCCAAACCCTCTCACAACCTCGCCCAAAGACTGCATATACACATTGAACAGGAGGGGGGACAGAATAGAACCCTGAGGGACTCCACAAGTGAGGTCCCGGGGAGATGAAGTACATTCCCCAAGAACCACGTGCTGAGTTCTCCCAGCCAGGAATGAGTGAAACCATTCAAGAACAATTCCGCCCACCCTGCCCTGTGCCACAGCCGAGCCACAAACATCTCGTGGTCAGTGGTATCAAATGAAGCTGACAGATCTAATAAAATTAAAATAGAAGATCTGCCCTGGTCTAATTCATGGTGCAGGTCATCAACCAAAGCCACAAGTGCAGTCTCTGTGCCAAACCCAGGACGAAAACCAGACTGCGAGGGATCAAGAAAACTGACCCGATCTAGATGCCCCTGAAGCTGCTGAGCCACCACCCATTCAATAATCTTCCCTAAGGGAAGGTTAGAGACTGGCCGATAGCTGGCTAGGGAGTCAATGTCAAGAGATGGTTTCTTGAGCAGGGGTCGTACTATCACTTCCTTGAGGCGGCTTGGCACTCTGCCTTCCCTAAGGATGGCATTCACAACCCCCCAGCAGCAATGGCCCTAATGTCTCCTGGCAGGCCTTAACCAGCCAGGACGGGCATGGATCTAATTCACAAGAGGTGGCCCTTACAGCCCCAAGGACATCTGCCGGATCAGCGGGCGAAACCCACTGAAATTGATCCCATGAAATCAGACAAGGCAGGTCCTCCACTACTTCAGGTTCACCGACTGTTATAAGTGTAGCATCGAAGTCGCAGTGAATCTGAGCGATTTTATCCACAAAAAAGTCAACAAACATGTCACAGCGGACACTGGAAGATTTCAGTTCCAGGTGGAGAGAGACCGGACTGACCAGTGGGAAAAAATAAGTGGGAAAATCTGCCAAATAGTGCTGCTGAATAACAAAAAAGAAGCTGGCACCCCACACAAGCAAAAAGTAAACAAAATACTAAGTTGAACTTCTGAATAAATAAGCAAAGCATTGAATAACCAAATAAACAAAAATACTTGAATAGGATTAATTTGAATTGTTACAGCTCTTTTCAATTGTAGATGCCTAACTATGGGCTTGGCAGTGTAACTGAAGAAGAAATCAGATGACAATTTACTTAAGGGATTAACATGAATACAATCTTTAACTATTTATTTTATCATATGCTGGTAGTTCCAGATACTGTCCCTACTTCCAGATGAGAGAGTCTAAAAAAGTGTCTTGATTTTACATTCTTACCATCATATTAGTTTTGGTCTCGTTTTAGATTCCTCTCCATCTCCCCCCACCCCCCATATCCAGTATGTCCTAGAGTATGTAAGAGCACATTTCTTTTGCTAGCAGTCTGAAATGACCTTCTAATGAAGGGCTGAACTGAATTTCAAAGCCAATTATGCTGTTAATTAAACTTCTATTTTCTCCTCTGTACGTTCTTTTAGCCAGCAGCTCCACACTTCTCGTATGCCCAGAGTTTCTACTTTTTTGTCCATTTGCAGAGCTACCTTCACAAGCTCCTCTGAAATAGCCTCAAGGCATTAACTTTATTAGATAATTCTTGAAACAGTTTTGTGCTAGTTTTAAGTGCTGCATTCTGATTCCTTCACCCAATACCCTCAGGACATACATATTTGAGTTTCTAAAGATATAACAGAAGTTTTCAAAAGAGGATTGAAGTGATCTTACTCATGCCTCTCTTATGAGGATTGCTGAGAGTTTTGGGTAGTTTGACGCTTGCAGAGTAGAGACAGTTATTTGCTACAAACAATTTGCTCTGCCCAGTCAAGCCTTTTCACCTGTTTGGGAACAGTCACAATCTTGATTAGTGTGCTCTTCATACAATGTTATTTGCCAAATATTTCTGCCTATACGGGCCATGGATGGTATATCTCACTAGGGCATAGGCCATCACCGGACCCCCATCTTCACCCTCTCTGCTGTAGAGCCTACAGGCATTTAGAGGCCTGAAGCTCCAGCAACATAGCTGTCTTGTGTTCCAGCTCTTTCACTGCTGGAAGGACAGGAGAGGATTACTTCCTCTGCTGGGGAAAAAAGGTCATGAGTTTGAATCTCATGTCACTGACATACCTTCCTACATGCATTCCTGCTTTTCAGCATCCAGTAACTGAGGCCTTGTTATATAACAGAGGTAGGGAACCCTGCCTGACAGCCTTTTTGCAGGAGGACAGTTCTTGCTCTGTCGGGACCCTCACCCCCAGAAATTCTGGGGCAGTGGCTGGGCCTGCAGCACCTCTGCTCTGACTTGCCTCTGACCCAGCCACTCCCCCAAAGAAGCCTCTCTCCACACCCCTCCTCAGGGCTTAATTTGTGGGGGTGCTTGCCAGGGCTCAGGCCTGGTGATTAAATTCAAGAGGGAAGGGACTGATCCCCAGGAAATACTCTCACTAGGAGAGTGCACCCAGAAATGTGAAAGGCCAGGGAAAGGCTGATATTGACCAGTTTAGGGTTAGAAATGAAAGCTAGAAGAACCCTGCATGGTTCATTTGGCTTTCATTCATGACTTCTGTGTCCCATCCCCTGTGCCGGCCATCATATCAATTCAATCACAAGAACTTCTGTTTTATATTCAGCTGTAGAGATGCAGGTTAGTCTAGTGATTAAACTACTAGCTGGAGACCAGGGTTCATTTCCTTCTTCTGTCAAATTCTGGGGCAGGAGGCATGGCTTGCAAGGCAGGTTTGGGCCCAGGCAATTCATTTTTTATAAATTAAGCACTACCCCTTCTGTTCATCTCCGGCCGTTGGCTTAGCTTCCTGGTTGGTTTCTGGCTAGCACATAAGGCTTGCTGGTAGCCCAGGGAAGCTGGGCGGAGCAACTCCCTCTTTTCTTCTCCCTCTTGCTTCCAGTTCCTTGTTCTTCTTGAGGCCTTACCCACAGCCTTCCTTCCCAGCCCTGATTCACCCCCTTTGACCCAAACCCCAAGTCCACCCACATCCTCGATGCCCCTCCTCATCCTACAACCCTTACATTGCGGCCCATGGAGTGATCTGCACTGGATGGGAAGGGTATGTTACCAGGGTGGACGAGTGGCTGTCACTGGGGCCACAGGACAGGCAGATGGAGGGGACATCTAGGGGTGTGTGTGTGGTGGAGGGAAACTGGGGTCCCAAGGGTGGGAGTAGGGTTTATCTGAGCAGGAAGGCACAGCATACTGGGTCATATTAAAGCAAAGAGGTGGGACCTGACAGGATCTCCTAAGCACTGTAGAGGGGTGGAGGAGTCTCACCATTGCATTCTGCTGAGCCCTGCCCCACCCCTTTGCATCCCTGTGTACCCCACCTTCCCAGCCAAGTGGAGAAAAAAATCTTACGTGCATGTGCAGAAGGTTTTTTCACTCATTGTGTATGTGCAAAATGGCATCGTACAGGGGAGCAAGGAACCGGCTCCACCTCCCACATCCCTCCCGTTGGAGTAGATCAGCAGAGACTCAGTGTTACACATTCGCCCCAGGGAGTTTGATCTCTCCAGAAAATCTCCATCGCGGATGGAATAGTGGATTCACTTCAGCCCTAGGCTGTGAGTGGTATCCCCAGGTTTTACACCCGTTGTGGCAGTGTCTAGTAAAACCATTGGACATATCCCTAACATGAGCATTGTTACAGTGAAGAGTTTGTTGTGGGGCTCACAATGCAGGCACTTCCATTCCCTGTTGTTCAGGTGAGAGGTAGCAACAGGTGTACTGCTGCTTTATTGTACTGCAGCTTTGGAGGGTTTATATTACAGTATTCAAACTGTAATATACCACACAATGGGGACAATTCCATGGCCCGTGGATCCTGCACGCGCACACACCCGTACAGAAACCGCACGCACCGCCATTGCAGGCACACTGTGCTGCGTGGAAACCGCACACATCTGCATGTGGAGGGGGTGCACATGGGATCAGCCCCACTTCCAAGAAAATTAGTTTTCCCAACGGTGCTGATATTCATAGCTGGAAGGGCAAAGTGCTGCTTGAGTAAAATGTATACTGTCCTATTTATTTAACTCTGCATAAACTGAATTTCTGCTAAGTCAAACTTTTGAGATCCAATAAAATCTGACTTAAAAACCTCACAGTATTCAACATCTCCAAACTCTTTGGGAGTTTCTTTCTTGAAGTTCTTTGCGGTTTAGGATGTATAATTGGCCATGGGATATTGTCTCTTCTTGCTGCACATCTGATGCTGTTTGGCCAGGAGGGGGAGTAGAGGTTTCTAATGCAATAGTACAAACCATGTGGAACAGTAGGAGCACCAGAGAGCCCCTAAGTATTGCCATTATTACCCTATGTGGGAAACAACATTACCAGAAGCCCCAACCCAGCCTGAAATAGAAAGTGTGACAGCTCTTTGGTGGTTAGTGCTCATTAGTTCTGTTTATTTGTTCTTTGGAAAGTCATTTCCAATCTCATGCTCTGCTGACAATTGCTCTCAGCCCTGTTGCCATTGCTCCCAAACTCATAAAGAAATTAGGCCAAGTCTTCAGCCTTTCCTGTATTTTGTGCTGCTCCAACAAGAAAGATTTTTCTGATGAAGCAAATCCTAGAATCACATTGAAATCTGTCTAGACGGATTTAGGACATCTGCTGCTGGCTAGCTCTGGAAGTCGGTGTGGCCAGAACATTTTGTGTTCTGGTAATTCTCAAATAGCAGAGATACCTCCCAACTACCATGTTATAGCAGTCCTTGAGCCTCATCCATTAAACTTCACTGCCTCATATTCATATGCATCTCTTAAGGATGCACACGTGAGTTGTGTTGATCATCCCAGCAATGGCAATGGTGTTGTAAGGCAGTGAGTCATGGGATGTCCTAGAAGGATTAGGACTGCTGCAGAGTTGGGCAGAATTGGAACCATTGCACAGTCATGCAATAAACCAAGACAACCATAGTGCAGTGTGAGGATTAGAGATGAAAGGGGTAGCAAATTTTGTAGCCCATGGATCCCATGTTCACCCCCTCCCAGCTAAAAATATCAGCACCTTTGTGTAAACTAATTATTTCTTAGCAGTATGCAGTTAAAATACTGTAGTGTAAAGCCTCCGAGCTTGCAAAAGTCTTTCCAAAGGTCCATGTTTTGTCATTTTCATTGTCATGCACACACATGTGGGGCCATGGAACAACAAAGGGATGAAAGGAAACAGAAAGAAAAACGGTAAATTGGTCAGTCAGTAAAATGATGCAAAATGGAACACTAACTGGGTAATGGTAACTCATTAATTCGGGAAACTCATCGAGCACTAAAACAAATATAATTTAGTGCTTGCCTTACCCATCCAAACTTGGGTTCAGGTGCTGCATATTTTGACAGTCATATTATACATGGTTTTGTAGGCACTCACTTTGTTTCAGCTCTCGTCAGGATGAAGTTCAGAGAGTCAAGTTAAGCCAAGCAACGCAACAAAGCCAAGAGTCAGATCTCTGTCCTGGCACTGATGGCTTGTTTTATAGACTCCACAGTCTAGACTGTCTGAGAAGGCAGCCTGTGACAAAGGGCTAAGGACCAAAACATGAGGTGGAAGCAAGACAGACACATATTCCAGACAAGAGGCCTTGGAAATAATTCCACCTAACTTCCTCTTCCTGTTGGGCAGTCTTTTATGCCAGGATGCAACCAATCAGATGAGCAAGGGGATAACTGAAGAGAAACCCCCAAGATTTAGAGCTGACTTTGGCCCTTTTTTAACGTGCGTGGGTGCGTGAGGGGATGGGTGGGCGGCGCAGTGGGTGGGTGGGCGGAGCATGGGGGTGCATTCCCACGGACCCACACCCACCTCCACTCAGCTCCACCCATCTCTATGCATGGAGCATCGAGCATTGGTGCCTGTTGCTAAGTCCATGGGTGATAGGTGGAGGTGTGTGGAGTGTAGGAGTGCACACGCACTGCTCATGGCGTTCTCATGGGCACCCACCGATCCCCCCTGCACCCGCTGCAGCGTTCAAAAGCCCTCCCCCATGTGTGTAGGGGGGGGGTGTCCATGTGAAAACGGCCTTATTCTTCCATAAATGTAATGAACTTGATGCTACCATCACAATAGGTTTACACAGAAATGTTTATCTGTGGCTAGTACGTTATGGCTGCAATATACAATCCACTTACTCTGGAAAGTAAATGCTTGTGGAAAGTGGCCCATGTAGAAAAACTAAGCAGCACACAAAAAGTTACTGCAAAGCATACTAATAATTTGCTACAAAAATATATATTTATACAATGAAAAACAATATCAAATACTACAGAAACACAGGAATAATATACAAATTCAATAAAACCAAATCCTACGTGTTTTGAGCATCAGCTCTTCTTTAGGGAATTTTTTTCAGTCATGATATAAAACAATATTGAACGTCAATAATTTAAATAGACCCAGTAGAAATCCTCAGGGACTCTAAATTGGCTAACAAAAGCTGCCACTTCTGTTTTGAAAATATCAAAGAGTGTGTAAGGAAACCTTCAAAAGCTCAAAATGACAGTCACTGACAGACGCTATGATATTTTGAAAACAGAAGTAGCAGCTTTTGTTTGATAGCCAAATTGGAGCCCCTGAGGATTTCTACAGGGCCTATTTATTGACCAGAGAAATTATTGACATTCAGTAGTTTTATATCATTACTTTGAAAAGATCTCTATGAAGAAGAGCTGATGCTCGAAACGTATCTGGTTTGGTTTTATAGAATCTGTATATTTATTATTGCTATGTTTCTATATAGTATTTCTAGTAAATTATTATTAGTGTTGTTTTGTTGCTGTTTGTGGCTATTACTGATTTTTACCCCTCATTTGTGCTAAATGTAGAAAAACTAAGGCCACAAGCATTAATCTATTATTCAATCAGATTAATTGATTAATGCATTGATTGCTGATTTATAAAGGACTCTGAAAACTATGGCCGTTTTCACTCAAGACACTCTCCAGCCACTACCCACCCATCGTACATGTTGCAGGGCTGCAGTGTTACCTTATGGGTGTCCTGTAACATGTATAGTGGGTGGGTAGTGGGTGGAGAGTGTCCTGTGTGAAAACACCCTACAAGACATTTTCAACTTCTAAAAAGTATTCTGAAACATTTTTTGTCAATAAAAGAATTAAATTTTAAAAAGATCCAAATTTCAAAAGTTAAACTATTTTTTTTAAAAAAAATCAAACCCTTCCTCCCACCCTCCCCCCAAAAAGAGAAGAAAACAATGGACTAAGTCACATAAAGTAGTGCATAGTGTGTGCCAGACTGTGCATTCTCTGCCAAGATCACAGAACAAACTGGCTGTAGAAGTGTAGAGGTGCTAGCCAAAGACTGTTTTTACATGAGACACACACACTCATGCTCATGCATGCCCATTCAGTGGACATGGGTGGGTGCATCCTGTTTGAAAGTGGTGGTGAGTAGGTGGGTGGGCGTGCACACTCCTGTGAAACACACACCTCAATCCACCACCACCCCCGGACGTGCAGCCGGTGAAAACACAGGATACTATGTGCGGTGACATGGGTGGGAAATGGGTGTGTGTCCGTATGCACTCCTCCCACCACCACCACCCTCGCAGTGGTGTAACCACGGACTGCCCCCCCTGGAAGGTTGGGCATCCCCTGCAGTTGACCAGGGATGCCCAACTCAAAGTCCCCTGGGTTTCCCGGGTGGCAACAATGGGGAGGGTGTTCTTGGTGGCCGCTCCTAGACTGTGGAACTCCCTCCCGACAGAGGCCCATCTAGTCCCGAACCTCCCTTCTTTCCTAAGACAGTGTAAGACCTGGTCCAGCGCACTGCACCAATGAGAATTTACCACACCTACACAATCTGCACGAAAAAATCTATCCAACAAGAAGAGTCTATAATTGAAATTGAAATCTCTAGTAGAGATTGGGAGTGACCAGGCCATATGATGCCTGAAATAAGAGGGAGCAATCTTTTACAAGAAAAATCCACATGTATCAAAAAAAATGAGCCACATCCACACTGCAGGCAAAGGTCAAACATTGTTAGAATCGACAGGCAATCTAACCTGAAGGAAAGTTCCTTCTCATCCCAAATATCATGATCAGGGGTAGATCCTCAGGATGTGTGCAGAATCCACCAGCCAGGCAGCTGATAATACCCAGGCACAGAACATCCCTTTTGTCCCACCTCCAGTTGTGGACAAGCTTGATGCTGCAATGCAGTTCTGGACTAGTCATATATATCAAATATAGGACTCTAGGCTACCAAAAAAGCTATTTTTCTCCCAACTTAGCAATGGTATGATAAGTATTGGTGGGAAAAGATATAATGACCTCCTTAACACCAACATTGGATGATGGAGGGATGGCGGTTGGAACGATGGTGGCGCTGTACTCATGCTGAAGCTGATCGATTGCAGCATAGAGTCAGTTTAAGAACCTATGCGGTGGCTGTGTGGAGAGCAAAGAAGGTGTTCTTTGCTGCCCTCATAGCGTTCAAGAAGTTGCATCCACCTGAGCTTTTCTGGGTGGTACAGGGGCTGGTCAGTCGGGTCTCCCTCCTCCTTGAACTGGAATCTTCCAGCGCTCACTGTGATATGTTTGTCAACCTGTTCATGGATAAAATCGCTCAGATTCACCACAACTTTGACGCCGCACTTATAGCAGTGGGAGAACCCGAGGTAATGAATTGTCTGGTTTTGTGGGATAAATTTCAGTGGGTGTCGCCCGCTGATGCAGTGGATGTTCTTTGGGCGGTTAGAGCCACTTGTTGTGAATTAGATCCATGCCCATCTTGGCTGATTGAGGCTTGCCGTGAGATGCTTGAACCGTTGCTAGTTGGGGTTGTCAGTGCCTCCTTTAGGGAGGGCAGAGTGCCAGGCCACCTCAAAGAGGTGGTGGTGTGGCCTCTACTCAAGAAACCATCACTTGACATTGACTCCCTCGCCAGCTATTGGCCAGTCTCTAACCTTCCTTTTTTAGAGAAGGTTATTGAACGGGTGGTGGTACGGCAACTGCAGGGGCATCTGGATCTGGTCAGTTTTCTTGATTCTTCACAGTACGGCTTTTGTCCTGGGCTTGGCACGGAGACCGCGCTTGTGGCTTTGGTCGACGACCTGCGCGGTGAGCTGGATCTGGGCAGATAGTTTCTTTTTATCTTACTAGATCTGTTGGCAGCATTTGACACCATTGACCATGAGATATTGGTGGCTCACCTGCGGGACCGGGTGTGGGTGGGAGAAATTGTTCTTGCATAGTTCTGCTCTTTCTTGGCCAGGAGAACTCAGCAGGTGGTGCTTGGGGAGTGTTCGTCATCACCCTGGGACCTCACGTATGGAGTCCTGCAGGATTCTATTTGTCCCCTCTCCTGTTTAACATGTACATGCAGCCCTTGGGTGAGTTCGTGAGAGGGTTTGGCATATGATGTCATCAGTATGCTGATGATACACAGCTTTACCTCTCTTTTTCAGCAGACCTACTAATACCACATTTATTTATTTATTTATTTATTTATAGCATGCTCCCTCCTGCTTACAATAGCAGCTTGGGGTGGCTCACAACGTTTAAAATACACTTCAACAATTTAAAATACAAATCAATGATTAAAATCAAAATGCATAATAATTATAAAACTTATTAAAACTTATTAAACTCATTAAAAGAGCAGAACCAGACACGGTCTCAGTGCTTACTTGGTGCTTACCCAGTGTCTGGCAGATGTGGGGGGTTGGATGAGGACGAGTTGTCTGAAACTGAATCCTAACAAGAAGGAGGTGATGTTTGTGGGTAGGGCTGGGGGAGTGGTGCCCCCGTCACTGATGGGGCTTGCCCTCAACTAGCCGCTCAGGTCCGTAGTTTGGGGGTTCTTCTCGATTCGCAGTTCCTCCTAGATTCCCAGGTGGAGGCTGTGGTGAGGAGCACCTTTTTCCAGCTACATCTGGTACAATGGCTGCAGTCGCATGTTTCAGATTCTGACTTGGCCACCATGATCCATGCCTTCATCACCTCTAGACTGGATTACTGCAACACACTCTACGCGGGGCTACCCTTGGTGACAGTCCGGAGGCTGCAGCTGGTGCAGAATGCTCCAGCCCATCTCTTTATGGGGACAGGTCGTTGTGAGCACATTACATCAGTGCTCCATTCTCTGCACTGGCTGCCTATTGTATTCCAGGCCCAATTCAAGGTGTTGGTGCTGACCTTGGGTGTTTTCAGACGTTACGAGATCACGCTCAACCACAGTGAATCACGCTCAATCCCGTGGCGTGGCCAAAGAGCCCTGAACGTCTGTTAGGCAGCCGCCAGATGTTCACCACGCTCAATACCCACATGGGGTCCATTTCAACCACGCTTCCCGGGCTCCCCGGCGCAAAATCTTGGGAAGCGTGGTCAAAGAGGTTTCCATCAGGAAACAACAAAAAGTAACATCTGGACGCCAATCCCCGGGCGGAACCAAAGAAAATGATCCCCAGCCGTGGACAATGCACGCAGCGTCACTGCCAGGCAACCAGCAACAAC
>QEPC01006944.1:485326-499629 GCA_003113815.1 Sphenodon punctatus | reverse complement strand
TTGAATGAAGGGCACTAAGTGTACCAAATTTTGGAAAGATTGGATAAAGTGAACCAATTTTATAAGCAGATGAATGTTATTTTAAGAAAAGCTGCATACACATTCCTGGCTACAACTTCTTTCAATCCAATTTTCATGACACCTAGAAACATTATGGATCTCCCAAAGATAACAAATCCTGCCAAATTTCAGAAAGAACGAATAAAAGGTCTTGATGTTATAAACCATTAGCTTGAAAGTGCATTTTTGGCTGTAACATTTTAATATTCCGTCCTGTTTACAAGACATTTGGCAGGAATGTATCCCATGCCTTCCCTGTCATCTCTGCCAAACTACAGGACAATTTGATAAAGGGACCCAATTTTATAAGCAATTGAAGTTGTCCCCTGGAAAACCATTATTCAGATGAAGAGCAGCACATGCAGTGCCAGTCAGAAGCAGGCACCTGGCATGGCAGGGGGAGGGAAGCTGTAGGAGGGAGGATGGGGAGCAACCCAACAGACTGACAGACACATTACCTGGCCAATTACTGCATGCTTCCAGCTTTACAGGACCAATCAGTAGTGGCTTCAAGGTGGGTGCAGGGGGCAGCCCTCAGGCGGGCATAGAAGGAACATAAGTGGGACTTTGAGGATAGCATCCCAGCAATGAGGAGACATGATTTACACATCCAGGCTGGCTAATTATCATCACAATCACATCCTGCAGCACTGTGAAGAAGACATAAAAGAATCTCTATTGACTCTTTCCTAAACAGATGCTTCCAACTTCCCAGTAACAAGGGAGGAAGAGAAGTTGGGGTTGCCTAACAAAACTTAAATAAAACAACTTAATCTTAAAAATAACAGGCATCCATAGGAGCCAATGATGGCGGCCAGCCATGGCGGACGTGATCCAGGCCAGGTCATGGCAAGCCACCACACATGGCAGGCCGTTGTGTCCCACTTTGGCCCAGTCAGGCAGACCTTAGTCCAGGCTGTGACCCCAGCGGTCTCCAGGATTACAGGCCAAGCTGACCACCGAAATAGCCTCAGGCTATCCTGGGTCAACATCTGGCAGTGCAGGTGATTTCCGGACCAAAGCATTACAGAGTGGGCCAAAGAAGCCCGCCATCATGTTGTTAACACCTTTGTGACTCTAGGGAAAACATTGCTCTTCCTTCCAATATTACAGATGGCTGCCCTATATTCCCATGCACTGGTTAGCTCTTCTTTAGACACCAATGTTCATTGTAATTAATTTCATCCTTTCATGACATTTTGGAAATAAAATCTTTGGAACATTATTATTATTGCACCATTCTGTACATTTAAATAACTGGATCAGGTTTAAGCTCCAATTGCTTTTAATCTAAATATCCCTGAACAGTTAATTTTTGTAATATTCAGATCTTCTTATTCCATACTAAATCCACCAATATCCATAATTACAGAGCAAATGTAGTTGGCGTTAGCTGCTTGATCTGGCATTGACAGCATGTCCACTTGTGATTTACCTATGTCTCTGCCTAGCAAATCTGATTGCAGTTGTAGAGTTATTGCAGTAGGCAGCACAAGAATGAGAGAAGATCGATGTAAAAGTCTTGAGCTTTAAACTTCTAACTTGCTTTTTTTAGTGTCCTTACATGTAGGATTGCCAACTTTCCCCCCTCCTTTTACCCCCAGACAGTTTAATGGGGGATTTTAAATTTCTGTAGATTTATATTTATTTTATTTATTTATTAAAGTATTTAATACCCGCCGTCTCTCCTATGGTGGCCCAAGGTGGCTTACATGTTAAATAAATACATTAAAAATATATAAAATACATAAGGGGCTTACCTATAAACCCTTCATGACCTCACCTAAAGGCTGCATGTACACGTTGAACAGAAGAGGGGACAGAATAGATCCTTGTGAGTCTCCACAGGTAAGATCCCAGGGAGATGAAGAAAAGTCCCCCAAGACCACCTGCTGGGTTCTTCTGGCCAGAAAGGAGTGGAACCATTCAAGAACAGTACTGCTCACCTCAATTCGGTCCCACATGCGAGTCACCAACATCTTGTGGTCAACCATGTCAAAAGCCATCAATAGATCCAACAAATCAGCAGTCAAATGCTCCTGGTCCAACTCATGGTGCAGGTCATTGACCAAGGCCACAAGCGCAGCCTCAGTGCCATAACCTGGGTGAAAGCCGAAGTGTCAGCAATCCAGATGCTGCTGAAGCAGCCGAGCCATCACCCGCTCATTAATCTTCCCTAAAAAGGGAAGGTTAGAGACCAGCCAATAGGGAATCAACATCAAGAGATGGTTTTTTGAGCAGGGACCAAACCACTGCTTCCTTGAGGTGGTCCAGCACCCTGCCCTCCCAAAGGGAGACATTGATCACCCCAGCCAGCAATGGCCCTAATGTCTCCCAGTTGTTCTTGACCAGCCAGGATGGGCATGGGTCCAGTTTACACATTGTAGCACGGACAGCCCCAAGGATATCCTCCACATTGGTGGCCAAAA
Organism: Sphenodon punctatus; assembly: GCA_003113815.1. Classification (NCBI taxonomy): domain Eukaryota; kingdom Metazoa; phylum Chordata; class Lepidosauria; order Sphenodontia; family Sphenodontidae; genus Sphenodon; species Sphenodon punctatus. The sequence continues at coordinate 497,140 of QEPC01006944.1, read as the reverse complement.
CAGATGAAAAATGATCCCACAAAATTGGTCAAGCCAGAGCATCCACAACCCCAAGTTCCCCTGCTGCATAAATCACAACGTCATAGTCATGGTGAATGTAAATGATTTAGTCCACAAAAATGTTTCCTGAGGTCTGTGTACCCATATCCTCACCACATGGACCAACCAGCCACCATTCTTGATGTAGCCAAGCCAAGCACTTGCACCTGGGACCTCGCATCCTCATGAACGTTACATTCCTTGTCTCTCCCTCTCGTCACCTTCCTTTGACTCCCCCACCCCNACCAAATTTTGGAAAGATTGGATAAAGTGAACCAATTTTATAAGCAGATGAATGTTATTTTAAGAAAAGCTGCATACACATTCCTGGCTACAACTTCTTTCAATCCAATTTTCATGACACCTAGAAACATTATGGATCTCCCAAAGATAACAAATCCTGCCAAATTTCAGAAAGAACGAATAAAAGGTCTTGATGTTATAAACCATTAGCTTGAAAGTGCATTTTTGGCTGTAACATTTTAATATTCCGTCCTGTTTACAAGACATTTGGCAGGAATGTATCCCATGCCTTCCCTGTCATCTCTGCCAAACTACAGGACAATTTGATAAAGGGACCCAATTTTATAAGCAATTGAAGTTGTCCCCTGGAAAACCATTATTCAGATGAAGAGCAGCACATGCAGTGCCAGTCAGAAGCAGGCACCTGGCATGGCAGGGGGAGGGAAGCTGTAGGAGGGAGGATGGGGAGCAACCCAACAGACTGACAGACACATTACCTGGCCAATTACTGCATGCTTCCAGCTTTACAGGACCAATCAGTAGTGGCTTCAAGGTGGGTGCAGGGGGCAGCCCTCAGGCGGGCATAGAAGGAACATAAGTGGGACTTTGAGGATAGCATCCCAGCAATGAGGAGACATGATTTACACATCCAGGCTGGCTAATTATCATCACAATCACATCCTGCAGCACTGTGAAGAAGACATAAAAGAATCTCTATTGACTCTTTCCTAAACAGATGCTTCCAACTTCCCAGTAACAAGGGAGGAAGAGAAGTTGGGGTTGCCTAACAAAACTTAAATAAAACAACTTAATCTTAAAAATAACAGGCATCCATAGGAGCCAATGATGGCGGCCAGCCATGGCGGACGTGATCCAGGCCAGGTCATGGCAAGCCACCACACATGGCAGGCCGTTGTGTCCCACTTTGGCCCAGTCAGGCAGACCTTAGTCCAGGCTGTGACCCCAGCGGTCTCCAGGATTACAGGCCAAGCTGACCACCGAAATAGCCTCAGGCTATCCTGGGTCAACATCTGGCAGTGCAGGTGATTTCCGGACCAAAGCATTACAGAGTGGGCCAAAGAAGCCCGCCATCATGTTGTTAACACCTTTGTGACTCTAGGGAAAACATTGCTCTTCCTTCCAATATTACAGATGGCTGCCCTATATTCCCATGCACTGGTTAGCTCTTCTTTAGACACCAATGTTCATTGTAATTAATTTCATCCTTTCATGACATTTTGGAAATAAAATCTTTGGAACATTATTATTATTGCACCATTCTGTACATTTAAATAACTGGATCAGGTTTAAGCTCCAATTGCTTTTAATCTAAATATCCCTGAACAGTTAATTTTTGTAATATTCAGATCTTCTTATTCCATACTAAATCCACCAATATCCATAATTACAGAGCAAATGTAGTTGGCGTTAGCTGCTTGATCTGGCATTGACAGCATGTCCACTTGTGATTTACCTATGTCTCTGCCTAGCAAATCTGATTGCAGTTGTAGAGTTATTGCAGTAGGCAGCACAAGAATGAGAGAAGATCAATGTAAAAGTCTTGAGCTTTAAACTTCTAACTTGCTTTTTTTAGTGTCCTTACATGTAGGATTGCCAACTTTCCCCCCTCCTTTTACCCCCAGACAGTTTAATGGGGGATTTTAAATTTCTGTAGATTTATATTTATTTTATTTATTTATTAAAGTATTTAATACCCGCCATCTCTCCTATGGTGGCCCAAGGTGGCTTACATGTTAAATAAATACATTAAAAATATATAAAATACATAAGGGGCTTACCTATAAACCCTTCATGACCTCACCTAAAGGCTGCATGTACACGTTGAACAGAAGAGGGGACAGAATAGATCCTTGTGAGTCTCCACAGGTAAGATCCCAGGGAGATGAAGAAAAGTCCCCCAAGACCACCTGCTGGGTTCTTCTGGCCAGAAAGGAGTGGAACCATTCAAGAACAGTACTGCTCACCTCAATTCGGTCCCACATGCGAGTCACCAACATCTTGTGGTCAACCATGTCAAAAGCCATCAATAGATCCAACAAATCAGCAGTCAAATGCTCCTGGTCCAACTCATGGTGCAGGTCATTGACCAAGGCCACAAGCGCAGCCTCAGTGCCATAACCTGGGCGAAAGCCGAAGTGTCAGCAATCCAGATGCTGCTGAAGCAGCCGAGCCATCACCCGCTCATTAATCTTCCCTAAAAAGGGAAGGTTAGAGACCAGCCAATAGGGAATCAACATCAAGAGATGGTTTTTTGAGCAGGGACCAAACCACTGCTTCCTTGAGGTGGTCCAGCACCCTGCCCTCCCAAAGGGAGACATTGATCACCCCAGCCAGCAATGGCCCTAATGTCTCCCAGTTGTTCTTGACCAGCCAGGATGGGCATGGGTCCAGTTTACACATTGTAGCACGGACAGCCCCAAGGATATCCTCCACATTGGTGGCCAAAACAGATGAAAAATGATCCCACAAAATTGGTCAAGCCAGAGCATCCACAACCCCAAGTTCCCCTGCTGCATCAATCACAACGTCATAGTCATGGTGAATGCAAGTGATTTAGTCCACAAAAATGTTACCTGAGGTCTGTGTACCCATATCCTCACCACATGGACCAACCAGCCACCATTCTTGATGTAGCCAAGCCAAGCGCTTGCACCTGGGACCTCGCATCCTCATGAACGTTACATTCCTTGTCTCTCCCTCTCGTCACCTTCCTTTGACTCCCCCACCCCTCCCCCATCTCTCAGATTGTAAGCCCTAGGGCAGGGACCGTGTCTATTCAATTACTTTGTAAAGCGCCAGGTACATTGCTTGTGCTATATAAATGCTTACTACTACTGCTACTACTAATAATAATGTCACAATGAGCATTTAATGACTTCAGTTCCAGGTGGAGACAGACTGGACCAACCAGACCTCTCACCACCTGGAAAAGCTCAGCTGGACTTGACTTTGCAGATGCTATGATGGCAGCAAGGAAAACCTTATTTGCTGCCTGCACAGCCACAGCATAGGGTCTCAAGCTGGCTGTATGCTGCAATCCTTCGTCTTCAACATGAGTACAACTCCACCGTTGCTTTAACCACCTCCCTTCCTGTTTCAGCTGCTGCAGGTCCTCCGTCCTTCCGTGTTATATGGAATAACATGCATTATATTTGTGAATTCATATACATTTATGCAAATGTATAATAGCCTCTGACAAAATTCAGACTTTGCTTCCTTGACTTTGTCCCGGCTGAAGACCCAGTCAGGTGGTATTTACTCCAGGGGTTGTGCTTTGGAGTAACAGAGATAGTCCATGCCCGACCCTCAGGGAAGATGGTTTTGAGGCATCCTTTCTGCCCTAAGCCCTGTCCAAGAGGGTTGAAACACTAATGGTCTACTTTATACAGGTCTTCCACAGTTCCTGCTTTCCTGTAGCTGAGGTCTGGAGTCTGTTCTATCCCCTCTTTGAGGGAAGGTGATTATTTATTTATTTATTTATTTATTTACCTAGATTTCTTAGCCGCCCACTCTTGCCAAGGCAGATCAGGGCGGCTTACAGCACAAGGCGTCTTACAACACATTATGGGTCTTGCCTCCTATGATGCAATCCCCTAGGGAGCTGAGCCAACTCCTGGCATGCCTCCCCCTTCTCAGCCACCCTGTTGCTGTAAACTGGAGCCCTGATATAGCCCCAGCTGGTACCATTCAGTCTGAATGATGACTTAATTGATCATTGTCACATCCGCTGTTCTTTGTGCCCGCTTGATGATGCATTTAGGGCTGAAGCGGAGACATGGTTTGTTGTTTTGTTAACTAATATTGAGGCTGGCTGGGCCTACAAAAGGGCGTATAAGAACTGCCATACTAGGTTAATCAAATGGCACATCTACACACGTATCCGCTCTCGGTAGTGGCCAGCACTAACGGGATAGTACAAAACCAAATAATATGGCATGATCCACCCCCTGTTATTCCCTCCCAGACTTCAGCATTAAAAGGTTTCATCTTCCAGCCAGCTTGGCTCAGAGCCATTTATGGACCAGGTCCATTAGGGGTGCACAGTTCATTTTCGTTACTTTAGTTACTAAAATGAAGGAAGGCCCATTCATTTTGGTAATTAAAATAAAAAATCGATGAGTAAGCAAACTATTATCATTTGATTTCATCCATTTTCATTTTAATAAATAACAAATAATTTTAAAATGTGCATGTGCAAAATGGCCACCAGGGCTGGTGCGCATGCATGCCCTTTCCCAAAATGGTGCTGGTAGTGTTGGTGCCATTTTGGAAAAGAGCATGCATGTCAGCCATTTTCCACGTGCACAGTGATTTTAATTTTTTAATTTAACATTTTAAAAACAATTTAAAAAATCACTGCATGGCCACTAGACCATTCTTCACATGCACAGCCCTTTCCTAAAACAGTGCTTGCAAAGTCAGCACCATTTTGGAAAGCAGCTGCACATTTTCAGAACAATCCAGCAGCCATTTTATGCATGTGCAATGATCCCCCCCACTCATTTTTAAAGTTAATTTTTAATAAAATAAACAACCTTCACCCAAAAAATTGTAGGTTCATTTCCAAAACCCCCGAAAGCAGAGGTTTTTTTGTAAATGAAAACTAAAACTAAAATGAAAATTATAGGGGTGTCTTCTGTACATCTGTCACAAAGGAACATGAGGCCACACAGGAGAGATACAGGACTATAGGTCTAACATATATGTAAAGTTAAAAGTCAAACATGGATGTAATGTTGAGAACTGACAACTCAAGCCATGTAATCATGTAGTGTAAACTGACAGTTGGGAAACTCCAGGAAGTGGAGACATTTAAAGGACACCAGATAGAATCCTATGGAGATGCAAATGGATCTTCCTGTTTACCTTTCTGCAGATGTGACAAACCTCAGATTTCCCCAAGGTGGGAAGAAGTACCAAAGACGTTGAAAAGGGTATTTAAGCAAACGGACAAGAAAAAGAGAGGCAATTAAGCCATCTTCTGTTACCTCTTGGAGAGAGCTCTCAGCTCCATCTTGCATGCCAGAAAGCGACTGCTGGAACAATGGATTGAGAGAGCGAACTTTGCTTGCTATCATCTAAGAGATCAATGCCCAGTCATTTTCACCACTGACTGAGAAGGGACTTTCTATAGGGTAAGCTTTATATAGGGGTTACCCAGTATAGAATAGGATGTGTTATATTACTTTTCATTTCTTTCGCCACTCTGTATCAAATATAGTGTCTTATGTAATCACTAAACTTTCTTCTTATCTTTATGAAGTAGTGTCTGTGGTCTGACATTGAGAGATCACAAGCTGAGCAACTTGAGCTTCCAAGCTCTCCGAAACCAAGAGAGAGAGTCTGAAAACAGGAAGCTTTCTGGGAGTTGGGGGTGGCAAAAGGATTCTCCCCTTTGTAGGACTGGACCAGCCAGAGAGAGAACCGGTTCAGGTGGGCTGCAAGTGAGGGAAATTGAGTCACCCAACCCAGGAAAGTGGGGTGTTGGACTCTCAAACCCGTGACAACATCCCTAATGTCCATGACCTTTTCTAAACAGTTTTCATCTCATATATACTATTGGCCCAAATCCTAATATCCCATGGCAGTGCGTTCTATGGTTTAATTGTACTTCCTTTTGTTTGTTTTAAATAATGTTGATGCCAGTTTAATTTCATTGATTTCTGCTACTTGAAGTATTATGAGAAAGGATAAAATAACTTAAATACTCTCTCCGCAACATTCATGCTTTTATAAACCCCTATCATATTCCCCCACCCCAGCGTCCCCGCCCTCCTTTGGTCATATCTTTTCAAAGATGAGGAGCCCTGATTTAGGTCTAAAATGAATATCCCTGGTGAATATCTTATTCAACACATTTTTCCCACTTCGAACCATATTGGACAAAGTGAATAGTAACTGCTATTTGATTTTCACTTTGTCAGATATCTGTTTTGGTTAATTTGGGTCAGATATTCAGTTATTTTGATATTATTAGTACCATTGCAATTGCACAATACCAACAACTGAGTAACAACCTATGTGCAGAAGGCACATTATTCATTTTAGTTTTAGTTTTAATTTTCGCTTATAACCCCCCCTTTGTTTTCAGAGGTTTTGTAAAGGACTCTATTGTTTTTTTTAATTTTGTTTGTTTGTTTTATTTTATTTAAAAAATAAATAAATCACTGCTCATGCACAAAATGGCCATCTGGGCCATTCTGTGCTTCCGCATCCTTTTCCAAAATGGCACCAGCGCCATTTTGAAATGGGCTGTGCGTGTGCAGAACAAACCCAGTGGCCATTTTGCAGCGTGATTTTTTTTAAAAAATTATTTTTATAAAATAAAACAAAACAAAATATGAAAACAAATGCAATCAAATGAATGTTGTTTGCTTGCTCATTCATTTTTGTAACCTTAGTTATGAAAACAAATGGCACTCAATTTTCACAGTTAATTAAAACTATGATTGCACTGCCCTAGAAGTAACCAAATAACTGAATAACCAGACAACTGGATAGGCAAATATCTGTTTAGTTGTGGATATTATTCAGACATTTGGATGGCTATCCAAATAGTATCAGCAAATACAAAATCCACTGCACACTTAAGCTCTATCCTAATCTTTTATGCCTCTCTTGTGTATGGAAGTTGTTAAATACCACTTTTCTTCTCTCTGGGCCTTTTCACACGGGTTGGTGTGTGCTGAGGTCTGTGTGCTCTGGGTGGGCGGGAAGTTCTTACGGGTGCACCCGGACCTCCCCCCACCGCTACCCATCATCCGCACACAGAGGTACCTCCGTTTTGTCCAGTGCCTCTGTTTATTGGGGATGGGTGTAGATGGGTGTGCATGTGTGTGTGTGGGAGTGCTCACGCATGCAACCCCACCCACCAGTCATGGTGAGGTTCAAATGAGATGCACCCACACATGAACATCCAAATTTCTGGGTGTTCATGCGCGGGTGCCACTCGTGTAAAAAGGACGTCTGTCTTTTACGTTTTACCGTACCATTTAGAGATGGGGGAATGAAATGTTTGGGCACACCATGGATTTACAATGGACCTTTCTGGCATTTTCTGTTCCTTTTCTATAAATTCCTAACATTCTGCTTGCCTTTTTGACTGATGTTGTACATTCAGCTGATGTTAATGTACAATAAATCAAAGGTGGTCGGTAATGTCCACAAAAACCCTGTAAGATATTAATATCGTGTGGGAAGACAGTATCTCTATTAAATATAGGGTGGTTATAAACTAGTCAAATAGTTGGCTGGAATCCATTTTTGGTCCATGCAGCCCTCACTCACCCCCCCCCCACATGTTTTAGTGTGTAGAGTTAATAAACGGGCAGCCCCCTGATTGCATTTCATGTACTGGTTGTAGATGCACCAGNACCTGCCTTTCCATCATGCTTTCCTCTTGCAGCAGTGTTCCTGCGCTCCAGAGGCAGCAGTAGGAGAAGGTCCTTCCTGCACCCCTACTCTCTGCTCTCTCTTCTTGCAGCTGCTTCACAGCTGATCACTCTTTTACAGCCGCCTGAGCACATGATCGGCTGTGAAGAGACTGCAAGAGGAGAGAGCGTGTTTGGGTGGCTACAAGAGAATGCTCAGCTTTAGAGTGGCTGCAAGAGGGGAAAGGAGAGAGCAGGTTTGCATGAAGGACCTTTTCCTCTTGCCCCCCTCTCTCCTCTTGCAGCTGCTTCAGTGTCTAGCAAACCACGCTAGTCATGACTCTATGGTGCTGGTGGACCTGGATGTAAGTGAGACTGCGGGTAAACCTAATAAATGGGAGGTGGATCTGTGGGTGCGCATTAGCATGCACTAGCATGCTCTGGCCTGCATAGTGGGACTGCAATGTCCTGGAGTGGGGAGTGAGTAGGGGCTGCATGGAGGTGTGGGCAAAGATCTCGCAAGAGTCTCCAAAAAATGTAAATATGCTCTGCACGTGCACAAAATGGCCACCAGGGCTGTTCTGCGCATGCATGGCCTTTTCCAAGATAGCATGGGTCATGTCAGCACCATCTTGGAAAAGGACAGCTGGTCTGCACATGCACTGAACCAGCTGTCCTTTTCCAAGATGGTGCTAACATGGGCCAAATCATCTTGAAAAAGGGCCGCACATGTCCAAATGATCCCAGCAGCCATTTTGCATATGTACAAAGAATTTACTGTGTGTGTGTGTGTGTGTGTGTGAGAGAGAGAGAGAGAGAGAGAGAGAGAGAGAGAATCTTACGAGAGCAATGTTGGAAATGGGAGATTCTCGGCTCATTCTCAATCTCAAAAATCTCATTGAGAACTGGGTTTTCGACGAGATTCTCAAGACAAGTGAAATCTCATTTCAGCTCTAACCACAACACAATGGCTAAAGACCCGGTTTAGACAAGGTCCAGGTATTTCTAGCAGGTAAATATGTTGCTGTAAAACATAAAATATCTTAAACCTTAGGTCAGCCTCCAAGAATCTATGGGGAAATTTGCAGTGGCACAAAAGGCAGGACAAGGGAATTCCTCTTGCAGCTCAAAATACAGGGTATGTCTCCTCAGTTTCACAGCCTCTTGTTTTTACACCCCTGGCACCAAAATCTACTCCCTTATCATCCCACAAATGGGCAGGGCAGTTCATTTCTATTCCTCCCCTACTTTTTTTTGTAAAGAGAATTTGAATGAGATCCAGTGGTGTCAGACTCAATCCAGAGAGAAAAGAGGTAACGTTGGTTGGCAGAATGAAATGGTTCTAGGAACCAAAAGCAGAGTTCTGAAATGCCTGTAGGAAAAAGGACACAAATAGTGTCATCTAACAAATGCTACCTAAAAGCAACATAACAACAGTTCTTAACAGACTCCCCCTCTCCCCCCCAAATTGGCATTTCAGTCTATTCAAGCTATTAGAGCAGAGGCTTCCAAATGATGTCCAGATCCTCTGTAGAGGTGGTAGTCACAATCTCCGTTGGTATAGATATACTTTACATGAATTTGTTGCTATCTAAGGGTGACAGGATTCTGTATAGAATAGATCTTAAAATATCAAAAAGGCAAAATGGTGGAAATCTATTTATTAGAGGAAGAGACAGGGTGGATAACTTTGGAGTTAAATATTCTTAGTATTGTATGTTACTAAACCACAAAGGGTGCCATTCACATGAGCCCTTTTCCCTACCTATTACGTTTTCTAAATCAGATTGTAATTATGGATTTTAATTTTCCCACATTCGCTTCCTGCTTTGAAAATTACCACTGTGTTACTGTGAATGCTAATTAGTGGGGCTTGCATCCGTAATGTTTTCTGTTAACCACGTCGTAACAAATGTTACAAAAATGAAGGAATAAGCAATAATTGTCATTTGCTTTCATCTGTTTTCATTTAAAAATAAAAAATATAAGAATAAAAAAGCTGTGCATGCACAAAATGACCACCGGGCCATTATGTGGATGCTCTCCCTTTTCCCTAATAGCACCGAAGCCGCCGGTGCCATTTGGGGAAATAGTGTACATGCTCAGAACAGCCCCCATGGCCATTTTTTGGCATGCACAGTGATCTTTTTAATTTAAATTTAAATTTTTAAAAATGAAAAAACACCCCAAAACTGTAGGTTCATTAACAAAAATCACCCCAAATGAAGGGGATTATGTAAACAAAAATCAAAACTAAACTAACAAGAGTAGGGGTGATTTCTGCACACCCCTGCTAATTAGATATCTCATGATGTTGCACGCCTGTCCCCAAAATACATGACTATAGGTCACAGATGGACTGACAGCAGGATTAATCCCGTCACACATTATGAAAAATGCTCATAGGGAATTACCACGATTGTTAAACCTTGGTTACTGAGCCGATTAAACACGCACTGCACGACATTAAAAAAAAAAGCAGTGTAATGTGAGTTTCACAGATTTAGTATCTCATGTGAATGCAGCCAGAGTTAACAATTTCATTAGCAGGATGACCTTCTGGCGACTTTGGAAATGATTGATCAGTTCCACACATCACTTTCTTCTTTCTTTCACCATATTTAGCATTGAGCGTCTTTTTGTTCTGCCAGTTTCTGTCCTAGTTTTTAGAAGGGGCAAAACCTCTGTTTAAGCTGTGAGGGGGGAAATAATAATAAAAAAGCTTCAATAAGTCCTTCTTCAAAGGTTTATCCATTTTTAGTTTTACTAGGCCTCCCATGAGAGTTATTAGGGAACCCAGAAGAAACGCAGCATCACTGTTAGTCTTCTCTCCACTACGTCCACGTTGGAAGGCCTGAGGTAATAACGTGAGCCATCAAAGTCAAAGGATCAGAAGAAAAACAACACCTTACCAGCTTAATGTTCAGTCATTATTAATGCTCTGAAGTTAGATTTTTACAACTAATTTGTGGCTTTAAAAAAATGAAAGGGATTCCTTTCTGAGGGGAAGGCAGCATTACAGGCTAAAATCCAGCTTAAGAGAAGATTTGCAGACAAAGGTCGACATTTATCTGCTATCGAGAGCTCCACTGAAATTGATGAGACTTAGCAAAACCAAGCAGTCAGTCAGTGGTTACCAAACATGTTGTCTGTGTGATCCCATTTTGAGATTTAAATATAATCCCATGACTCCAGACAGCAACAAAACCATACAATGTGTATCAATCAAAATCATGATCTGATCTACTGATGGTTTGAGCCCAACCAGGGCTGGCCTTTGAATTTGAGTGACCCAGAGTGAGGTCTGAGCCAAGGAATATTTGGGGGGGAGGAGGGGAGGCACAGAGGCCACGGGATATTTGTGAGAGAGGGAGAGCTCAGCTTACCTAGGTGGGACGATTGGGGCCCCACAGGTGGTGCCTGCTCCAGGACCCCAGTAATCCAGCCACCACTCCTGTCCTGAGGGGCCCTGGGAGCCCAGCTGCTACAAGCCCCAGGAAAGGCACCAGTGGGGTCCTGGGAGCACCAGGATTTATGGAGAACCAAAGGACCCTAAAGTAGCACAGAACTTAATATTTGTGTAGGAGACCAACTCTTAACTAGAAGGTGACATTTCAGATTGGCAACCCTCTTTTCACCACACTCTTGTTTTGTGGAATTAGCTCAGCCTTTGGGTCAGATACCACCACCTTGGTTCCACACTTAATACTGGGGACAGGCTACAGTCAGCTATGATCTATCATTTTACAACTGACTACCTGAGCTTCCTGGTCAGCTAACTCTTATAGTTCCAGAAAGGGGTGTGATCAAGAGAGATAGGGTATTTTCAGATGTTATGAGATCACGCTGAACCACAGTGAACCATGCTCAACCCCGCGGTGGGGCCAAAGAGCCATGAACGTCTGTTTGGCGGCCGCCAGATGTTCACCACGCTCAATACCCACGCGGGGTCAATTTCAACCATGCTTCCTGGGCTTCCTGCACCAATTCCCGTGGACATGTGATCAAGGAGATTCCCGCCCAGGATCAAACAAACGTAATGTCTGGACAGCAGACACCACCCGGGATCAAAGGAAATGATCCCCAGGCGTGGGCAATGCACGTAACGGCGCTGCCAGGCAACCGGCATCAACACACTCAC
>QEPC01006944.1:469118-481297 GCA_003113815.1 Sphenodon punctatus | reverse complement strand
TGTCCCCCCCCTTCCCTGTCTTTACTATCCTCCGTTCCTGCGTGTGTGTGTGTGGGGGGGGATTGGGCCGGCATGTGCTGGTGCTGTGGGTGCCCCCGAGTCGCTGGTGTGTGCGTGCGTGTGTGTGCTTGCTGTGTGTGGAACCTGTGCGCTTGTTCTCCATCTCCCTCTCCCCCCTCCCTTCCCGTTTCCCTTGTGTGGGCGTTCCCTTTTGTGCCTTTTGGATTCGTTTGCCCTCCGGCGGCCATGTCTGTGTCCCGCCCCTTCCCGGGGGATTCCTGGTGTGCTTGCCATGGCTGGGAATCAGCGTAACGTCTGTTGCGCTGCCCCGGTCTGTGATCTGCCGGCCGGATTCCCATCCGTGGTCCAGGCCCCGTCATGTCTGTTCGGGGCTTTATTTGGCCCCGGGAGGTGGTTGTTCTGTTCACCCCCACCGGGAATCCACTGTGGTGAACCGCCCACCCGTAACATCTGAAATCACCCATAGTCAGGCTTATCTTGAAGGGGCCAGAGTCTGCTGCATCTCACACTGTCCTGCACCCAGTTCTGTCTTGAACTCAAATCTTTTTACTGTGTGAGTGGGGAGGGAGTGCTGTTTGGCTTTATACTGAGTGCCACAGCTTCTGTGATAATTTGTGGGAGTCGAAGTATTTTGGAGAAATCTCAGGAACACTTGGGTCCCATCCACACTACACTTTAATTGAGTGGTAAGCGGTCACGTCAGTCACCATGTGTGTCATAGCAAAGTGTTTCTACAAACCTTGGTAGCATTGAATGGCATGTATAGTGCTTGCATGCAACCATCATAGAGCAACCTTTACTTTGTAAAGCGCCAGGCACATTGCTGGTGCTATATAAATGCTTGCTAATAATAATAATAATAATAATTAATAATAACCTGGCAGGAATGGTGGTGTATTTGCCAAATCCATAGAAACTTACCCTTAGTGAGTCCACACATACTTGTGGTCTTTGAAAAACAGTATAGTATATAGTACAGCTGCCTCATGGATAAGGCCTTAACACCTTTCGAAAGAGAAGCCTCTGAAGTGACACTTTCAGACTAACTTTTCCTTTCTTTCACCCTGTGTAACTCTGAGCCCCTAAAAATACTTCAGTGCATTTCTTCCCTTCCATGCCTATTAAATTTCTCTCATGGCTTGTGGAATTCTCCATTCTGATCTATTATTTCTGGTCCTTTCTTATTTATTCCATTACGGAGTAGGTAGAGCAGAACAGTTTATTAGGTTAATGAGTCAAGACATCACAGAAATCCCCACTTAATTACAGTAGGCAACACCCGGAAGTGAAATATAACACTTCTGCTGCAGAGAGATCTTGCAGGACACCTGAGTCTTCAACAAGCATTCCAAATTTCTTGAGGAAACCATTTGTGATTGTGCAGCAGATAGAGTGACTGTGGAAGAGGCAGAAAAGAAGAGCCCTAGAAAACTGAACTCATATTTAGTAATAGGAAAAGTATGGTCTAGGCAGCAGTGCCAGATCCAAGCACTTCAGCTCTGTGGGAAATGGTGGTGAGGGCCTGCTCCTAATAGTGACGTTTGCTGGTTAGACACACATTGATTCACACATTAGAAAATGGAACATGTTACTGTGATTAAGTTTTCATATTCAGTTGAAGAGAACATCCCTTTCAGAGGCCTAGACTCCCTGTATTTCAGGCCCATATGTTGTGAACAAGTTATTTCTAGTTTATTCATGGGGCACATGGCTTGGGTGCCTGAATTGCTGTGGGTCCTCTGCAGGCTGGTGCTACTATCTGTGTTTGAGGTAGGGATGGGTGAATGCGGTTCGGAAGTTCGGACCGAACTCGACCAGTTCGGTTGACCGAGCCGAACTTCCAAACCAAACTCGATTTTTGAACCGAACCGAATTTCCAAACTCGGCTCTGTTCACTCATCCCTAAATGATAATATTCCATTTAGTTCAATGGGGTTTGAATTGCCGGTCGACCGAAACGAACTTCCAAACCGAATTTTCGAACCGAATTTCTGAACTCGGTTCTGTTCACCCATCCCTAGTTTGAGGCTCTCTGAGCCTGCATTTTACATCAGTACTTCTCACAATCAGGTTGTCATTTCAGGCTTATTCATGGGCCCTGTGGCCCCCCCTCCGAACACATGGAGCCCTGTGCATGGCCTGCACTCACCTGGATCCAGCCTTGCTAGGCAGCAGCAGTGTGTGCCACCTCCCACCCACCCCGCCCGCCACCCCCCCTCTCTCTCTCTCTCTCTCTCTGTGCCAACCCAATCTCTCTCTCTCTCTCTCTCTCTCTCTCTCCCAACCCAATTATTTTACAGTAGGGGTTCCTAAAGTATGGGTGACAACCCCACTTGTGGTCATGGCATCTGAGGATGGGTCTATGCAATTGGGCTGCCATTTTCAGTCCCCAGGATCCACTAGCCCTGTCAGGAAGGAAAGCAGCTGGCATCTGTATTTCACAGCTTACGGAGTGGGTGTAACCAAACCACTGTCAATTCTTCCTAGTGTCAATTTGCCCTCAGAGGCATCCTTAGGGCAGGGCAGAGGGGTAGCTGCCCTGGGCCCTGTGCTAATTTAGGAGGAAAAAAACAAAAAAGAGGGGCCAAGAGTGATGTGGATCTTATATGCAAAAAGGTATTTATATGTATAAAAAAACCCCAAATACAAGTATATCAAAACACATCCAACTGAACAATACAATTTGTACAAATACTGAACTCGAACTGGAAACGAATTGACAATAAATAGCAATACAAAATGACAGATCCCCGGAGGGGTAAATGAAGTCCCCAGTCTATGATCGCTGATCTGACATGTAGAAGGTCTGTCCACAAATGTCAATCGCCAAACGCGTTTCGGGGGGAATACCCCCCTTCTTCAGTGACTGGTCTGGTAATAAAAAATGAAATGGAAAGGAAAAATCCCCATTATTAAGCACTTATATGCATATACACCATTGAAACACATATAGAATATAATGAATATCAAGGCTTGTTGAAAAAAGCCTTTTTGAGGGTCTCATAACTCCTCGTGATACATTGCAAAACAGGTCTTTGCTTTATGATTACCACAGCTTCCTTGAGGATAGCAATTCTCATGCATTGACGTTCAGTTCTAACATGGATGCATATACTCGCTATCCTGAAATATACAATTGTGCATCATGGGTGGGTCTGCTTGCACCCAAAGGGAAAAATACGAAGGCTCAATATAGTTCTTTTTCACAGGCATACTCTTTTACAAAACCTCCCATAAAGTTTCCTTTCTTTTTTCCTTCCCATTTTCTCCCCATCATTAATAAGTATTCATACATCTACATACTTACACTCAGAATGATTTTTCAAGAAAAGGTGTAGTCAATCCTGTATTTGTTGCTGTTTCTTATTTCTATGAAAATACTGCTGAGGAAAACTCTGGGGATTTGAATCTCTTCCTAAGTATTTATAGGTGCCTAGATCTCCATGTGACCACTGGGAAGCCCATCAAAGGAGCTCAAATCAGATGGACCAACTTTCTTTCTCTCCCAGGGCTGGCCAATTTTCTTAAGTAAGCACACTTGTGTCTTCATTGGCTTCAGCCATTGGCCCCAGTCCTAAGCTTTTACAATCCTATTCTTTTCTACAGATCAATTTTGTATGTATCAATTTTATGGTGTTCTCTGGTGTTTTCTTTTTCCACTCTTTCTCTCACCCCTCCAGTTTTTCAGAGGCTAAATCAAAAGGGGAGAAAAGGGGGAGAAAATACACCATATATTTCTACACTCCAGCATATTCAACTATATTCCTCATACAGACTAAATTGCTGCATTGAGCTAACACTCATACTGATCTGAATTCCTAGATGAATGCCATTCCCTATTGTGGACATGCCGCACAAACCTGTATTCATTCATTCATTCATTTTCCAAACTATATATAGGTGTATTAGAGGTATGTAAACCCCATATCTCAATAAAACATGTTTCCACCTGATAACTCCTGTATTCCAGTTCCATTATTGATTGCTTAAGAAACATACATATAACATTTCAAAACAGAGCACCCATATGTATCTAGGCTCTGAAATACAACACATTTTATGCCAAATAACCAAAAGCACCATGGCCAATGATGAGTTCCCATCCCAACTCTATGAATAATTATTCTTCTCACAGGAAAACTGCCCATGAATTATTTTCATTCAAACCATTTGGAATTTGTGTGTCCAATCTGAAAATCCAGAATGCTTCTCTTTTCTGTAATCTCTTGGTACAATTACTCCTATTTCCCTGAATTCTTTCTAAACACGTATATCTCCATTCACATGCCTTGTGTTGCATGGAGATAAAGTGTTGTTCCTTGATATTCTTCCTCCTAATGTTACCCACATGTTCTAGTATCCTCACCTTAATTTTTCTAGTGGAGTAGCCCACATATAATACAGGGACATACAATAATGTAAACCGCCAATTCAGAATAGCATGCAGAGAAGTGTTTCATGGGAAATCTTTCACCTGTAATTGGATGTATGAATTCCTTTGTGGACAAGCTGTACTGGCAGGCTTCACAGCTGCCACATTTAAAGTGCCCCACAGGAGGGGGGAGACCTGGTAAAGTTCTACAATCACATTTATCTATATTAGTCCCTGTGTGAACCAACATATCTCAAATTGATCTGGTCTTTTTATATGCAAACATGGGTCTCATGGTATATGTTCTACCAGATGCCAATTTCTCAATATGGCCTTCTTTATATCATTAACTCCTGGATTATAAGTAAGGGGGCAAACTATTCTTTCACATGGTTCTTTTTCTTTAGGGATTAGGAGTGATTCTCTTGTGCACCCCAGTGCTCTAAAAAAGCAATTCTTTAGGACCTTTTCAGGATACCCCCTTCTTCTCAGGTCTGCCATGCACTCATTGGCCTGCTGTATGTACAGGCCATCGCTACTGCAATTTCTCCTAATTCTAATCATCTGACTGTAGGGCAGATTATTCCTAAGGTGTTTGGGATGGTTGCTGTTATAATGTAGGAAGGAGTTGGCATCTGTGTCTTTCTTGTATGTGTATGTAATCATCCTCCCTTCTTTCCATTCCACACACACATCCAAAAAATGTATCCTACAATGGTCATATTTGAGCTCAAATTTGATATTAGCCATGCACTCATTGAGATACTGGTGGAATCCCTCAAGTTCTGTTATAGTTCCTGTCCAGATGAAGAATAAATTGTCAATAAATCTTTTGTACAGGAAATCATGTTTTTTAAAAGGATTTCAATCTATATCATAGATGTAGTGCTCCTCAAAACGCCCCTTGAAGAGATTAGCTTTCTCTGGTGCTGCTGCACAACCCATGGCTATACCACTTTTTTGTAAATAGAATTGGTCTCCAAACTTAAAGCAGCTTCTGGTGAGAACTATCTCTGCTAATTGCACAAGAAAAAAAGTGGCTGGATGGATGTTATCACTAGCATCTAAAGTTTCCTGAATGACTTCTAGAGCCACTTCTTGGGCTAATATTTGTATATAAGGCCGTAACATACATAGTCACAAGGATAAGATCCCTGGGGGCAAATTGCCAGTCAACATCATTTATAATATTTTTAAAAGCCTGCGAATCCCTAAGATATGAGGGAAGCAGGGGGATCAATGGTTTGAGAAAAAAATCCAAAAACTGGGAAAGGGGTTCCAATATGGACCCATTTCCTGAAACAATAGGGCGCCCTGGTGGATGGCTCCTGTTTTTATGGATGTTTGGTAAGATGTAAAATAATGGAGTTCTGTCTTCATTCTCTATCAAAAATTCATATTCCTTCTTGCTAATGTGTCCTTCCATCCATCCCTCATACAAAATGTCTTTGACTAATCCCTTGACGGTGGTCCAAAAATGTATGTTCACTGGCTCATAATGAACTCTGTCCTGTAATTGTCGAAATACTTCCTGTTGATAATAGGCCTTATCCAGGATCATGACAGCCCCACCCTTGTCCGCTGGTTTAATAACTATATTGGGATCTTTCCCCAGGTCTATTAAAGCTTGTTTTTCTATTTTGTTTAAATTATGCCATACATTCTTAGGAGACTGGTCTATTTTTACTAATTCTTTATATACCCGATCTTCAAACACTGTGATACATGGGCTATTGGTGGGTGGTATAAAAGTGGATTAGGTGCCAAAAGCGTGCCCCCCTGATCTATCATTATTCTCAATGCCAAACCAGTCCCGTAATTTAATCTGCCTGATAAATTCGAATACCTCTATTCTGCTATTGAGTTTGTCATATTGTGGTGTGGGTACATATGATAATTTAGGAGGACCCTGCAGGCTGCTGCAACTCCTTGGGCTCCATGGACCACATCAGCACTCCTGGAGCTTGTGGCTGCTCCTACGCCCGCTAGAAGTGATGGCAGTGAGGCTCCTGGGGCCCCTCCGGATTCAGAAAATGTGGATGTTTGTTGGCTTAACATGGGCACGTTGGACATGTTTTTACTACTGGTTGGGGTTGCAGGAGTATTTAAGTACAGCTTTTAGGGTAGGACAGTTCAGGCTTTTTAAAGGTATTTCTTTTGGTGATACAGGCACTTTCCATTTCCTTTAGCAGAATCCTAGTAGGTTTACATAGGGGAAACTGCACAAAGGACAGATAGCTTCTGTAATATAATTTATGGAGCTTTCAATATAATGTAGTATGAGTACCACCATAATAGTCTGAATTAAAGCAGAGAGACTCCCCAGCGAACAGCTCAAAGCAGCCCAAGCCCGAGTATCTTTCCTTTATACTCCATTGCTTTGTACTGTTTTGCCAGCAAGCTATTTTTAGCTTGGCTCCGCAGTTACACAGTTGTTGCTTAGATTTTGTCTAAAGGAAGCAAGCTTGCCCTATTGAGGCTTTGCCCTTCTCTCAAGGGTAAATGAAAATCCATTACACTGAAACACGTACCTACTGTAAACCCAAGTACATTAGTGGTTGCAACAGAAATGTCATGGAGTTATTTATAAGACTGATTTGGGAAAGGGAAATAAATTGGTGCACAGGCAAATTGCTGCTTATTAATTGGGTGTTACCAGATATAACACTATCTGCTCAGTTTTGACCTTGTTCCTGTGTTAAGTCTGCAGGTACAAACATGTGTCCCACTATGTGTTAAACATGGATTTGTGACACTCATTTCAGGTGCCACAAACACTCATTTCCTACTAGTTTATAGCTGCTGTTACATCTAGAGAGGTGAACCATCCTACCTCTGGTCTTTGAACATCCCAGAAACCACACAACCATGTGTAACAGGGTTGGGAGGTGTCTGGAGTGAGTACTGGCAGGATGCCACCCAAGGAGTCACACCACACTGGATCTCTTCTTTCCTCAGTGTTTTTATTACTGCATAATGCCCAGTAAGTTCCTGGATGCATTCACACACACACTGCCCTGAGGCAGCCTAAAGTAGCCGCAGGTGTAGAAGTGACCACAGCTGCCTGGAGCAAAGCAGTTTACCAGGAGAACTTTTTACACACAAAAGTTCTGGGAGAAGTTCTATGCAGAACTTCACAGAGCCAGATGTTTAAGATCTGGATGAGTGATTTAGACACACAGAAAGTTCAGGATGTAACAGCAAACATGCAGGAGAAATGTGTGTGTAAAAACACCCACTATTATATACAGTACTCAGTCCCTTTACACCCTTGGCCAGGTGCCAACACTGACCCAGGTCCGGTCTAGTAGGCAGCCCTCCTAGCTGCTGCTCTCCATTAATCTCCCTTATATAGACCCTTTGCTGGCACAAGTCCTCTGGTTCAGGTGCCTCTTCCACCAGGGATAGCCTTCTGGCTATGGACTGGGTCAGTCCCTGGTGGGCAGGGCTTCACCTCAGCTCCTGCCTATCACCCTGGTAGGCACTCTCAGACAGAGCTTCCCCTAGCTCTTGCCTCTTCCTTGTTTACCTCCTCCTGACTCAGCCTTGCTCATGCTCCCTGGACTCTGGGCTGGGCCAACCACAACCAATCCCCAGTGTGAAGCATCCAGGCACTTCAGCACGTGAGTCTCAGATAGTGTATGCAACTCCCACGTTGGTGTTACCTCCCTTAAAGGGCCATCAGCCCAAATAGCCTGCTCCTTGCTACAACTCTCCCCCTTGAGGAGATGGGGCATGGGGCTACTCGAAACAGATCTAACTTCAAGCCGTAATCTTATAGAAGGGTGCAGCAAGGATACCATACATCATAGACACAAAATAACAATCAATCATTTAATGGCAGGGTCCCCGGAGAAGCCTCCCTTGGCTCTCCTGAAACTGTGACCCTACATACAACATTTGATTTTCTTTGCCAATTTAAGGGACTCTAACCCCCAGCCCTCTGAATCACAATTAGACTATCAGCTCTGTCGCCTTCACCCTGTAGCCCTGTATAGCTCTTTGACATGTTGGGTGCTAGGATTCTGGCTTCTACCATCCCCATATAGCCAGGCCAAACCTTCAGTTTTCTCCAATGTAGAGGACTCAAACCCCATTTAGGGGACTGTAACCTCTCAGCCTGGCCTCCTCCATCCCCATATAGCCAGTCTATGGCTACAGCCACTCAAGGCATCTTTGGGCAATCTTACCCCACATTGGTAACCACTGCCATGTGATGCAGTGCATTGTATGCCCAGCACCTGCCAGATAGTCATCCCACTGTGGGGCGGCCAGCTGGCTGCTATGTCTTGTACCCTTGGGAAAAGGCCAGGGATGTAGTGCATAGCATAGTAGCCTTACCAAAAGTGGCATAAAGCTGCCCGTAGTGCGCTCCCACTCATTAGTCCGTTCCTCATCTGTCCCACCCTGTGGCAAGGTCCACCATGGGGCTTTGAGCAGAGGGCACTGTCACTATTACTGCACAGCCACAGTATGGCCATGGGAGGGATAGTGGGTGGGTGGGGCAGGGCTGGGTGCCTGCACATGTGGTTGGTGTTTTGTTCTGCCCCGGGGCATGGTGGAGCTTCCGATAGTGGACTGCCTGGCTTCCCTGCAGGGGGTAGCCCATCTGCCCGCCTGATCTCTGAGCTGGCCCTGCAGTGTGGCAGCTGCAATTGCCCTCCGTGGGCCACATTGTGAAAGGGGATAGGGTCCAATATAGTAGGCACTGGCAGCCCTCCTAGCTGCTGCACTCTTTTAGCTCTTTTATCTTCCTTATATAGATCCTATAGGTACAGTTCCCCTGACTCAGGTGCCTCTTCCACCAGGGGTAGCCTTCTGCCAGTGACCTGGCTCAGCCCCTTGTAGGCAGGACTTCTCTGGCTATAGTGAGGAGCACTTTCCGCCAATTACATCTGGTGTGTCAGCTTCGTCCAAATGTCTCAGTCTCTGACCTGGCCACTATCATCCATGTTTTCATTACCTTGAGACTGGACTATTGTAATGCACTCTATGTGGGGCTACCCTTGGTAATGGTCTGGAGACTGCAGCTGGTGCATAATGTGGTGGCCCACCTCCTTACGGGAACCGGTTGCCATGAGTATATAACATCTGTACTTTGCCCTCTGCACTGGCTGCCTATAGTTTTCCGGGCTCATTTCAAGGTGTTGGTTTTGACCTATAAACCTCTAAACAGTCTGGGCTCAGCTTATCTGAGGGGCTGCCTCACTCCCCGGTTCCTGGATTGACCCCTGCGGTTGGCTGGTGGTGCCCTGTTCGAGGTCCCCCTGGTGCCACATTTGAGAGGGTGTTTTCTGTGGTGGCACCACAGCTGTAGAACTCCCTGCTGGCTAAGGCCTGTTTGTCCCTGGATTTCCCCTCCTTCAGGCACTGTTGTAGGACCTAGCTATTCTGCCAGGCTTTTGGTGGGGGAGATGGGTAGTGTGTGGGGGTGGTGGGGTGTTTTATGCCTTTTATGAACTCTCCTGCATTGGTTTTTTGATCTTTTAATATTTTTTGTAATTTGTTATTTATTAGAATGTTGTTATTGTTATTTTGTTGTGAGTCACCCTGAGCTGCCAGAGGCAGGAGGGGGCAGCATAGAAATGAAATTATAAATAAATAAAATAAATTACCCCATTGAGGGGTCAATATTATTAGCCCTACAAGGGGCAGTTATCATTTGCCCTCCGAGAGAAACCGAGGACCAGTGTGTGTGTGAGATGGGTGAGCTAATTCTCTAAGAGGCTTCTCACAACTAGTAGAGCCTGACCAATCCACAGTGGTCTTTTGTATCTGTGATCAAGCACCAGAGTACTAACTGCTGAAGGCCTTGGGGCCATGAAGGCCACCACATTTTGTTTTTCTCTTTGGGCTCCAAAAATTCTAAGGCTGACCCTGCTGTTTGGGAGGGGCAGGGGCACAGAGTACTGCAATGTGACTTCCATCAATTGATGTGGGCACAAATCAGCTGACCTGTGATGAGTTTAGCCCTTTGCCTGCCTTTCAAGGTGACAATGAGGGTCGCTTGTTGCACCCCTGAAAAGGAGTGAGACAAGGTGGGGATGGCTAGCATTTACCTGTTTCAGCTCTGTAGCTGCAACAGTTTCTATGTTTAAAGTTAAAGCCTGGAGGGCCCCTCCCTCCTTATCTTGCCAGTACTAGGTGCACTGCAATTGGCCTTTCTTTTCCGGGCCTAGCCTGCCTGCTGTGCGAGACACCCCCACCCCCATTCTTACTGATGGGAAAGCAAAGAGGAAGGCCCCAAAGAGGCCAAAGCCATGTGATCCAGCTCACTGGCCCGACTCTCCCCCCCGCTGCCGGGGTAGCGAATGCCCTACCAGGCCCAAGCAGCCTTTAGCCTGCGGCCACCCCTAGCCCAGGGGCGATGGTCCTGCTCTCAATGCAGAACTGTTTCATCCGATGTGAGCCCCTCATGCAGTAGATGGCTGTGTCCTGGGCGGGTCACACCCAAACAGCAGCAGTGGCACAGATGGCTGGGCAGCAGGCACAGTCATAGGACCCATGAGGCTTGCCGCTGGACCCACCAGCGGCCCACTCAAGGGGAAGAACGGGGATTGGACCTGCCCCTGCAGTCCCAGGTCCATCTGGGATCCCACCCAGGAGGGATGGTAGGCAGGTAGCTCCCCCGTCCCAAGACAGAGATGAGGAGCCAGTAACAGCTGGGCCATGTAGGTGCGGCCTGGCCCTGCTAGCCTCGGGGGAGCTGGGGAATGTTAATTGGGACCTAGCAGGGGACCCAGTGAAGATAGGGCCTGTGCCCCCTGCACCTGGGCCTTCCCGTATGCCATCCCATATTGGGCCCCCTGTATTCTGTCCCAGGAGGGCCTGGCAAAGGCTGGCCCCACCTTCTCCCCACAGGTTGGAAGCTCCTCCACCTCGGTGCCCACAGGAGGAGCAGCTGAAAGAGCACCTGCATGGTTCCAAGGAACTAGAAGTACAAGGAATGTTGCAGAGAATCAGGGCATTGGAGCGTAAGTTCTGTGCCCTGGTCCAGGACTACCCACTGAATCCCCCACCCATGTATGACTCAGGACCGATGGCAGTGCCATCAGCAGGTACAGGGACCTAGAAGGGGTGAGCTTCCTGCCAGTGCAGGTCTTGGGCCTGCTTGGCAGAGGCCCTAGGACCTGGGGGGTATACTCCTTCCCTTTGTGCACTGGGCCTTCCCATGCCTCATGCTCCTGCCAGTGCCAAGCAACAGGGGTGGTGGGCAGTGGAGTTGCCATACCCTTGCAGTGAAGGGAATGGGCTAACCCCTTGGGGGGGAGTAACAGATTTGAACCCCCGTGCCTTTGGTGAAATGGGGCATGGGTGCAGGTAACGGGTTTCAATTCCTCACCCTGCTGTACGTAGCAGGGTGCAAGCATTGTGGACTGGCCAGTACTGACCCCGCCTCCCAGCACAGGGGGACAGGGATGGGGTTCAGAGCACACAGGCCCTACGATTTCGGTACCGTAGTTATTGCAGAGGATCATCTTGGGGCTATGGATGCCCCGTCCTGTCCTGTTTTGTGGGATCAGTTTCAGATGGTGTCACCTGCTGATGTGGAGTCCTTGTTGGAATCTGTTCGTGCCACTACTTGTGAGCAAGATCCATGCTCGTCCTGACTGGTGAAAGCTAGCCAGGAGACGCTACGGCCATTGCTGGGGTGGTTAGTGCCTCCCTTCAGGAGGGCAGGGTGCCTGATTTCCTAAAGGAGGCTGTGGTTAGACCCCTGCTCAAGAAACCATCTCTTGACGCTGATGCTCCTGCCAGTTATCGGCTGGTCTCTAACCTTCCCTTT
>QEPC01006944.1:452093-468633 GCA_003113815.1 Sphenodon punctatus | reverse complement strand
CAGCTCAGCCTGGAATCTCAGGTTGTGGCCGTGGCAGGGAGTGTATTTTGGCAGTTACATCTTGTCCGGCGGCTTCGGCCATATCTCTCAGACTCCTACCTCGCCACAGTCATCCATGCCTTCATCACCTCGAGGCTGGATTACTGTAATGTGCTCTACGTGGGGCTGCCCGAGAAGCTGGTCCGGAGGCTGCAGCTGGTGCAGAATTCTGCGGCCCGTCTCCTTATGGGGGCGGGCCACAGGGCGCGCATGACACCACTGCTCTGGGCTCTGCACTGGCTGCCTATAAAGTAACGGGCCAGGTTCAAGGTGCTGGTTTTAACCTTTAAAACCATTCACGGCCTGGGCCCTGCTTATCTGTCGGACTGCCTCACTCCCCATGTGCCCGTGCGACCCTTGAGATCGTCCGTGGGAGCCTTTTTGGAGGTTCCCCAGACAAGGCGGGTGGGTCACCGATGTTAGATCTTTTTCAGTGGCCGCCCCTGTGCTGTGGAATTCGCTCCCAGAGGAGGCTCGGTTGGCTCCCACTCTCCTGCTGTTTCGGTGTGTATGTAAGACCTGGCTGTTCCGTCAGGGTTTTGGCGAGGAGTAGGAGTGGGGGGTGGGGTTTCCCCACATATTGTATTTTAAATTGTTTTAAATGTTTGAATATTGTTTTTATTGAATGTTGTTCGCCGCCCGGAGGAGCGGGATATACATTTTAAATAAAATAAATAAATAAATAAATAAATCTGTGCCCAGCCTCTGTCTTTGATTATCATGAGTTGTTCAGCCTTTGAGAGGTTCAGCTCCTTAATTGAGTAGGTGGTCTGGCAGCATACAGAGATATTACAAAATAGCTAGATGATTTTTTGCTCATAGACACTGTCAGCATGGGCAAGTGCATTGGACTGATGGAGACTTTCCAGAGGGTGGAAGCCGATCTGGGTATCCCTCTAGTCCTGGAAAAAATGAAAGGCCCACTACCACCTTGACTTACCTGGGCATTGAGCTCAACACTGTCCAGGCCATCTCTCATCTTCCAGGTGATAAGCTAGTGGTGCTATTAGCCAAAATCAACAGCTGTCTTGCAGCTAGGAAGGTAACAGTCAAGGAAATGCAATCCCTGTCAGGGAGTCTCAATTTTGCCTGCAGGGTGATTGTACCAGGCTAGGACTTCCTTCATGCCTGTATGCCGAATTAGGGGGAACCCCACCTGTGTATTATCACATTAGAATGGCCTAGGAGATGAAAAATGACCTAGTGACTTGGGCCCAATTGTTGTACGGTTTCAACAGGGTTAGTTTTGGTGGGAGCGGCTGTTGCTGGAAGTCAAACAGGTTCATTTTGATGCAGCGGGAGTGGCCAGCTTTGGGGTGTATTTTTGGAACAGATGGTATGCGACCCCATGGCCAGAAGACTGGGTGGAGCTGGGAATTACTTCAACTTTTTGCAACTTTTCCCCATCATTGTGGCCATCCACCTCTAGGCCGCCGACTTTTTTAAATGCTCTGTTCTGCTGCGATAACATGGCGGTGTATTCGTTATCAACTCTCTGTCCTCAAGATCCCCCTGTATTATGAAGCTGGTTAGGGTGTTTGTGCTGGCCTGCTTACGAAATTGTATTTTGTTTGTGGCAAATGCCTGTGCCTGGCGTGAATAACAGCATAGCTGATGCCCTCTCTTGCTTCTAGATAGACTGGTTCCTCTCACTGGTACCTGGAGCCAGCCTGACCCCCAAGCCAATGGTGTGGAACCTTGGATCCTAGAACTCTTAGATACCATCCAGGGATCTTCGTCAGTGCGTACTAGGGCAATGTATACCAGGGCTTTCAGAGAATTCCAAGCATTCAGGACCCCACATTAGTGGGACGACAGCTTCCCCATCCCTGAGGCAAGGGGCACAGGTGCAGGGACTACAGCCAGTAAAGTGTCTGCCCTGGATTTCATGAGTGGTGTGGCTAGACACCCTTCTCCTGACAGGAATTTCTTTGTACGTAGAATTTTGAGAGCTGGGTCTGGGAACCGGTCAACACAGGTGGTATCAAGGCTCCCATCCGCCCCCCCACCCTCCACTTCTCCTACAGATTTGCAGAACCCTCCCAGCCATTTTTAATATATATATATATAACTGTGAGGTTACATTTTTTTCTGCTGTTTTTAAGGTAGCTTTCTTTGGGACTTTCTGAGTGAGCAAAGTAGTAGCCAGTTCGGTGCAGGAAGGCACAGGCAGAGCTCTCACTGTTGACATCAGTGCAGACCACCAGTTGCTGTGCCTTAGATTGAGGCATTCCAAGACTGACCAGAGGGGCAGGGGGCAGACTGTTACACTGTTCAGGGCTCAAGCCATCGAGGAGCACCTTACAGTCTGCCCCTCCCCCCCTTCCCCGGGGTATTAGTATGGCATGAGTGTGGTGCATACCTTACCAGGCACCAAGTCATAGCAGTTCTCCACTGTGCGCTAGGTCACCTTCGCCTCTCTCCCACCCCCACCCCCTGCCGATTACAGCTGCCATTCCTTCAGGATAGGGGCGGCATCCTTTGCCACATCTTCTGGTCTGTCGAAGCATGACATCTGAGCGGTCGTCCACTGGCGATCCCGGGCCTTCGGCATGTTCGCGAGCCCTCATATTAACCCCTATTATTATCGTTTACACATCTAGGTACTGGAAGGTCCCACCACAGATGCCTAGTGTGAATTGTCAGCTACAGTCTCTTTTGGTGGACTGCCAAGGCGGCTGGGCAGACACATTGGGGGACCCAACTCACTGAGATCTTGTGGAAGGGGCACAGCAGTATGTGATGGCATCAGCTGCTACCAAGCCTCCGGGTGACTGAAACTGGATGCCTGTCGGACGTGAGTGTGATATGCTTTGGCAAGAATGACATTCCACAGACAAAGGGGGTTAGGCTGATCATTAACATCAAAAAAGACCTGCTAGAGGTCGAGAAGCTTTTTCAGGCAGCATCCATAATTTGGACTGACTTGGTGGGGAGGATTAAGTGGGATAAAGAAAATTCCCCTGGAAAAGTAGATAAG
Source organism: Sphenodon punctatus (assembly GCA_003113815.1). NCBI lineage: Eukaryota > Metazoa > Chordata > Lepidosauria > Sphenodontia > Sphenodontidae > Sphenodon > Sphenodon punctatus. The sequence goes on along the minus strand of QEPC01006944.1, from coordinate 465,614 downwards.
ATCAGACATAAGGTTAATAGGGATGTGGGGAAGTGGATCAGGAACAAAGGGGGCCTGCGGATATCGCATCAGGAGATTTTGCACAGAAAGCCTGAGCTTTATCGCTCTGATGGAGTTCACCTGTCACTTTAAGGGGTGGATTACTACCTACCTAGCTACATTGAAAGCCACGTTAGTTGAGTTTCTGGGTTCTTTGTTTGACTTGGGTGGGGGATTGGGCCTGTCCAGTTAAAGACTGGTGACCCCTTAGTGGCAGGGGTCCAGTACTGTTGTTGTTTAAACAGAGAAATAAGTAGATTGGGAGTCATTTCCCTATGAGATTGGGTGGCAACACCTGGCACAGAAGCAGGGCATGGCAAACACTGAGGTTGCATCCCTGGGAGGGATGCTTTGCGAGGCAGGCAGGCAGGGACAAGGACGGTCTCCAGCTTTCAGGCACCCAACTCCTTGCTGCAGTCTGAAAGGACATTGTCCCCTTCAACCATGGCAACATGCCTGGGAATGAAGGAGAGACACTAGTTGCTAGAAGTGGGAATGGGACTGGAGGGCACATCCAGGCCATTTTCCTGGTAGTTATTGCTGTTGATCTGTTCTTGTTTTGCTATTGTACTGGAACCAAATTGCCATGAGCAACTCTCCACCTAGCCTTGATTTAATTTGAATAAAGAGTGCGGTGTTAAAACCCCAACACTTAGTCCGTGTCTCACTCCAGCTGCATCGACAATGAACACCAGATATTTGAGCAAGGGTCAGGTGCACAAAACATAGGACATTCTGGGTTAATTTTAATAGATCCCTGTGCATAATAAAACCTCATTTTGCTTCAAGGTGAATGGTACTTAATGGCCAGATGGAAAGATCACAGACAGCGAGAGAGAGAGAGGTGATTTTCTATTGTTCAAACCACTTTTTAACAAACTTCCAGGAAGGTGAAGTGTTCATACCATATAGCACAGAAAAATTGCCTGGGAAATGATTTGCTTGAAGTTCAAAGTGTAAGCTGTCACATTTCCATGGCTATTACAGTCACTAGAAAGCAAACACCAAGTGCTATACATAAACCAGACCTTGAGAGAGAGACACAGTGGGATGAGACAGACAGGGGAGCAGATACTAAGGGCAGCAGGCAGTTATGGGAAGCAAAGAGAAAACATGCCAAGAGGTAAAAGAAAGGGTGTCAGATCTTGTCTGATTGCACAAAGCTGCATGAATTCAAATAAGTTACTGTATTTGATAAAGAAAAACAACTAACCTTAGCAAGCAAAACTGCTTTTTGATATAGCCTTTTATCCCATGACAGGCATTTCTTCTGACTCTGCTTCTTGATTAGATGGTCCCAGCAATTTCTACAGGCTACTTGATATAGAGCCTACATAGTGCTGAGATACATATTTGCAGCCTCTTCCCCATTACTCCCACCTCTTCCGCTCATGCCACCACCCTCACTTTGCACCCCCCGGCTCAGAATGCCCCTTCCCCACATGTTGGCCCCAGTGACACCCCTCTCCTGAGCTGATGAAGCATCTGCCAATGTTGGCAGCTTCCTTTTACTATAATGCTTCTCCCCATGACTCCAGAGCAAGTGAAAGAGCCAGTACTCCATGAAAGCTGGCAATAGTGCTTGTGCCTTCACCCGCTATGGAGCTATATGGAGTGGGATTTTAGCATAAAATATCAGCCTGGGAGTGGAAACAGAGGCCTTGCTTACCACCTATTATGATATGGATTTGGTTATGATGTGGAATGGAGTATGGCTCCCAAATACCACATTATAATGGGGGAGCAGTTTATTAGCACTATTGTGCATGTGCAGTAACCGAAACAAAGTAACCAAAATAACTAACTAACAGAACTACCTGCAGCTGTTTTGATTATGGATACTATTTGAATATTCAGGTAGTTATCCAAAATTTCTACTAATATCTGGTTGCAATCTATATATATTAATGCTGAAACTCGGTATTCAAAATTACTTGGTTTTTATTGAGTATATCTTGGTATTTGAATCGGTTTTACCCAGTAACCGAGGAATCAGCCCAGTAATTGGTACTTGGAGAATCCTTGAATGAGCAACATACGGGACTTTTCCTGCCCCTATACAATGGTACTCAGTACTCAGAAAATACTTGGTACTCAGTTTTATTTTACTGAGTATTTTACCAAGTTCCCAGGGGTTGAACACACAGAGCCGGACCTTTGAAACTCAGAAACACTTGCAAAATATTTTTTTTTACTATTTGGTGCATCCCTAATATATATGCTTGTTCTTGGTTAATGTATTTTCATTTCAAACTTATTTCTATTATGCCATTTTTAATATACTAAATTATGCACAATTTTTACATGTATTATACATGGTTTCCCTGCTACATTTTGCAATATATAAGGTGATATTTATACCTAGCATAGACATTTTTTCTTACTTGTTTTAGTCACACAAATTAGGGGGGTCATTTTCTTGATTTACTGTGGAACTGCAGGATCATGAAACTAAGGACGTCTTTAGAGGTAACAAAAATTGGGTGTCAAAACCCCTAAGCACATGTTTGACCATTGTGTGTAAGCACCATAACAATCCCAACACCAATTTGGCCACCCGTTGAGCACACGAAACGCGATGTGAACACCATTGCATCATAAGGACAATTTGGATGTTTCCGCTGAACACGTGACCAACATTGTGTCTATTGATATCACGTAGCATGTTATCAGGTACAACACAGGGAACGAGGTGGCAGTGCTTGCATGCGGAGACCGGGTGGTGAGGAAAACACCAATTTGCCCCAAGACGGGCTGTGTGTCTAAGCAGCGCCACATGGTGAACACAGGACCAAACCAATGTTCATATCAAGGTCAAAACACACATTCAGACACCCGTTGACATTATGTCTAAAGATTGTAGAAAGGACTATTTGCATTCAGTGAAGCAAACCAACAGCTTTTTATGTTTCCTATAGGACTCCTTCTGGGGGCCACTGTTTTGAGAATTGGCCACAGACAGTGCCCCATATGTGAGCTATGGCAGGGAGAGTGTGTAGACGGAGGAGATTCTCAGACAGAAGAACTATGGGTCGGGACACCAAATGGGTTAAGCTATTTGCAAACAGAATTGCAATCACAATGGATATCTGATACACTTTGCAAGTCTCCATTGCTTTGGGGATTAGATTCCATTTTCTGATGAGGTTATGTAGGTAAAAAGGTTGGGAACCACTTTCTTAAGATGAAGACATTCTTGTGTTACAGCAAGGCTAACTTGGTTCTGTCTGCTATTCGAATCATCGGGGCAGGGATAGTTCATACAAAGTGTAGGGCAACATGTATATCATACATCTGTGTGACTGTCTACAGCTTAGTGAGAAATCCACCTGCAGAGGAATTGAGTGATGGCAGTACCGCTACTGCCCTCTGCTAGGAGACGACAATGTTAAACACCAGCTGAGGTACAACATAAGGCTGAAATGGATATTTACAGACTGGCCCACTTTGATTCAGGTCCAGAGAAGTGGATATGAACAGTTATTCCTTCCTTCTTAATTAGGTATTCATTTTGGTTATTCTGGTTTGGTTATTTCAGTTACTTTATTTCAGAAATCGGCACTGTTAGTGCTATTGCACATGCAAAATAGCCAAAATGAACTAGACAAAACACAGAGAAAACCAAACTGAAATAAACAGGAATATCCAAATAAGTGGCTATGTGAATATCTGTTTCGTCTGCCAATACCTGCTGTTTTAACCGGAGACACTCCCCTGCATGGGCACCCATCGTCCACATGGTGCAGCATCCCATGTAACTGTGGGAGTGCATGGGTGTGTACTCCTGTGACCCATGCATCTCCATGCTCCCCCCACGCTTGTAGAAATTGGCGACAATTCAGGTTGCTCCATGAGTGGGGATGGGGGGGATGAGTGTGCACACGCCCTCGCGCACCGTGCCCACGGACCACCTCTGCTGCCATGGCCCATTTAAAAAGGGCCATAGTTTGGAAGTTCAGAGGTGTATCCAAAAATGTGAATAACATTCATAAATAATAAATGTGCTATTTGTTTTGCTGGTAGTGGATTGAGCTAAAGTGAATTCGGCATCCTGTAATTGCATATCAAATTTGAGTTCAGTAGAACCCCAATATCTGGACATCTTCCCGGATATGAATTTTGCTTTACAGAAGGTCTGGGCATGTGAGGAAGCAAAGGCACATCTGGAATGTAGGTAATCCTGTGACCTCAGAAAGCAAAGATATGCAAAATATGTTGAATATAAGCCAGGATAGTGACCTCCTTCTGCAGATTGCATGACCCCATTTGGTATGATGCAGGGGTGTGCAATTCTTTTTCATTTTTTAAAAATTTCTAAATAGAATGAAGCCCCATTCATCTTAGTAATTAAAATACAAAACAATAGGTCCAGGTAAAAAAAACCTGATAAAAACGAAGAAAAAGGGTCCGTTTTCATTATAAAAATAAAAAATAACACTGCACATGTGAAAAGGGCAGCTGGTTTGCGCGTGCGCAACTGCCATTTTCTGAAATGGCACTGATGCTGCTGGCACCATTTTGGAAAAGGGCTGCTCCTACAAAGAATGGTCTGCTGGTCATTTTGTGCAAGCCCAGGGAGTTTTTAAAAAAATGTTATTTTTAATAAAAGTAAACGGAAACAAGTGAAAAAATGAAAAGAAATGTTTTTGTTAATGAAAACCCCGAAACACGAGGAAGGTTTTGTAAATGAAAGTGAAAAACAAAAATGAGCAATGAGCCTGAAGCACACCCCTAGTATTATGACCCACATTTTGGCAACCTCTGCCTCATATAAAGATGTTATGTAATGCTGAAAAAGGAATTCCAAAACAAATTTGCATGAAAACTTTGTAAGTCCACCCAAAAATCTGAATGTTCACTTTTAAATTTGCAAAAGAAATCAAATTTAAATTTGGGCATAAAAAATAGTCACTTGAGCTCTAGTATTGAATTGTAGTTGTCCAGATTCACCCCTAAGTAAGCATATCTCTCTGCTCATATGATGACCTTGTTCTATCTCTGTCCTGTTATTACTATATAGATGAGACACACCCAGAGAGGACTAGAACCTCATTGAACAGAAAGCAGGCAAGCAAACAAGTCCCAAGGCTTCGCTCAGGAAAAGGAGAGGTCAGATCACAGATCTGTGTCATGAGTCTGTCCCCTTTTGTTGAGTGATTTCTGTTTCCTAAACTTGAGCTTCTGGGGGGCAGGAATGGGAAAGGGGCCAGATAAAAACTAGGCCCATTTGAAACCTGAATCTGTGGTTCCCCACCCTGCATCAGATGCACAGCCATTTCATGACAGAACTGTTGGCCTCTTAAGAATGCACAGCTGCCCTTGGGGTTGAGGCTAATGAAGGTGTACTTCTATCGTGCCTGGTCACAGCAGCATCAGCACCTCTTTTGAACTTAGCTTCTCAAGGGTCTTGTGATTTTTAAGTGCTTTTAAAGTTTCTAAAACTTGAGGATTTCAGCTTTCAGTTAAAAAATCCTCACAAATTTCTCACTTGTCTGTCTGTGAAGGGATACTTGAAAACATGACTTTAGCGTACCCTCACATCAGAGAACCCAAAAGTCAGTTTTAAAAACAAAAACAAAACATTATTATTATTGTTATTGTTATTATCCAATCTTATGATTTTAAGAACCTGACTTGTGGATTTGTTTTGTGGTGTGTGTGTTTTTAAAAAAAAACAACAACATTTGGGGTTACAACCTGCTTGAGCTCCAATGAAGCAAACTATGATGTCTGATTCCAGCACATATACCCTCGCTGAGGAGACAGACACCATAATGGAATTAGAGAAGGCAATGACAGCAGGCAGGAATTTGGGAGTTTTGCAGTTGTGCACCATAGCCACTAGGTGGAGTTTTGCAATTTAGGAAGATGATCAATTTAAAGCATGAGATAGAGACACACTAAAACTTAAAAGAGTATATTTTGCAAATACCAACTGTGACAAATTGGAACAATTCTTATTCATTTTTTCAAAAATAATTTGGAGGTCAGTTCAAATCTATTCATTTGGGCAATTTGTATTGGTTTTTACTTCAGTTGTTCATCACTTTGGTTCATGGTACTTCCATTACTTTGCCATTTGGTACTAGAAATTTATAGTTACCCAAAATTCTGGTTGTCTAATTGGTTAGCTAATTAGTAACCAGATACCACAGCAGTTGACCAAGTAACCAGAATAATGATTAATGTCACTTAATTGTTACCACACAGTTAACATACTGCATAACTTGAGTTACCATTTCCCTGTGTTCCATCATTTCCAGTTTACTTTTAGACCAATAAAAAAGCTACATCTAGCATTTTTTAAATCAGGAATCCAATGGGAAAAGGAGTTAAGCTTGAAAGTAGGCTATAGATGATAAAAGAGGAAAGAAACTATGGGCAAATGGAACTAGCCAGCAATGTCAGAACTGTCGGGAAAATGGAATTGAGCAGCGTGGTAAACAGCACAAAGCAGTAATACAGTAGTGTGGTGTATTGGTTCAACCATCAGATAATAAATGGATTCTGCTCTGTACTGATCATTGTTGGTTTGGACTGGTGACTGCAAATCTGATGATTACTGCATTTCAGCTCTAATTCATTGACTGTCTTCAGAATCAGCAGTACTGTTTACTTGCTGTTAACGCTGCCATGTTATTTTGTAATGTCTTTGTGCTATATTTGGAAGGAATCTTTTTAAAAATTTATTTATTTATTTATTTATTTATTTATACATTTGTAACCTGCCCATCCTGCCACAGGCAGCTCTGGGCAGTGCACAACATAAAACATTAACATTAAAAGAACTTTTAAAATAGACAACAACAGGGAGGTATAAAAAATCCCCACCCACCCACCCACCACCTTAACCCATTCCCCTCACCCTACACATCCTCCCCCCTGAAAGCCAGGTGAAAGTCAGCTACATCTTACAGCAGCATCGTAACGAGGGGAGATCTGGGGCCAAATGGCCCTCCACTGGCAGGGTGTTCCACAGCTGTGGGGCGGCCACTGAGAAGGCCCTCTCCATCGTGGCCCCCCCGTCAGACTTGGGGGACCTCCAGGAGAGCACCCCCGATCCACCTTAACCCATTCCCCTCACCCTACACATCCTCCCCCCTGAAAGCCAGGTGAAAGTCAGCTACATCTTACAGCAGCATCGTAACGAGGGGAGATCTGGGGCCAAATGGCCCTCCACTGGCAGGGTGTTCCACAGCTGTGGGGCGGCCACTGAGAAGGCCCTCTCCATCGTGGCCCCCCCGTCAGACTTGGGGGACCTCCAGGAGAGCACCCCCGATGACTGCAGGGGCCGATCCAGAACCCGGTGGGTGAGGCAGTCTCGCAAATAGATTGGTCCAAGGCCATTTAGGGCTTTATAGGTAAGCACCAAACACCTTGAATCGGGCCTGGAAGACTACAGGCAGCCAGTGCAGAGACCGAAGAACCGGTGTAATATGTTCCCGGTGGCCCAATCCCACCAGGAGACAGGCCGCTGTGTTCTGCAGCAGCTGCTGTCTCCGTACCGTCACCGAAGGTAGCCCCACGTAGTACGTATTACAGTTGTCAAGCCTGGAGGTGATGAAGGCGTGGATGATGGTGGCCAGGTCAGAGTTGGAAATATACGGCCAAAGCTGACACACCAGATGTAATTGGCAGAAGGCACTCCTTGCCACAGTCTCCACCTGAGCATCCAAGCAGAGTTGCGAGTCAATGAGCACCTCCAGACTCCGAACCTGGGGAACCAGCAGAGGACATCCCCCATCAATGATGGGGGCTGTTACCCCTGCCGCCTTACCCACCAACATCAGCTCCATCTTGTCGGGATTTAGCCTCAGTCGGTTTGCCCTCATCCAGTCCCCCACAGCTTCAAGGTAGGGATGGAAGAACAGAACGCGGTTTGGATGTTCGGTCGTTCGGTTTGAAACCCGAGTTTGGGTTCGGTTGTTCGGTTCGGTGGAATTCGGTTCGGCCGAATTTAGCCGAACATTCAAAAATAGCGCTATCAATACTGATACCGATACCGAATTTGAATATTTTTGTTGGTATCAGTATCATTTGACCCTAAAACGACCCCTGGTCTCCACCCCTGGTGCCAGGAAGTCTGCTCCTCAGCTGTCTCCCCCTTCCAGTCACCTTTTTCCCACCTGAAGTCATGCTTTTCCAGCCCCCGAACTCATCCAAACTCACCCGAACATGACCGAACTGTTTGGCCGTGTTTGAGTTCGGTTCGGACGTTCAGTTCAGACCTCCGAACAGGCCGAGTTTGATCTGAACTCCGAACATCTGAACCGTGTTCATCCATCCCTACTTCAAGTCACCTATTAAGCACCGAGACTGCTGGGCTTGGGTCTGATGAAAAAAAGAGGTAGAGCTGGGTGTCATCAGCATATTGATGGCACTGCACCCCAAACCTTCTGATCACCTCGCCAAGCAGCTGCATATACATGTTGAACATGAGAGGGGACAAAACAGAACCCTGCGGGACTCCACACAAGAGGTCTCGGTGTGATGAAAAATAATCACCGAGTACCACTCGCTGAGTTCTTCCAGCCAGGAAGGAGCAGAACCAGTCAAGAACTGTACTGCCCACCCCTGAACCATCCTGCAGGTGTGTCACCAGCATCTCATGATCAACAGGATCAAACGCCACCGACAGAGCTAATAGAATCAGCATGGCTGAATGTCCCTCATCTAATTCTCAGGGAAGATCATCAACCAATGCCACAAGCGCAGTCTTGGTGCCATATCCTGGACGAAACCCCGACTGTGATGGATCAAGAAAACCAACTTGATCCAGATGCTCCTGCAACTACAGGGCCACTACCCGCTCAATAACCTTCCCTAAAAAGGGGAGTTTAGAGACCGGCTGATAGCTGGCAAGGGAGTCAATGTCAAGTGATGGTTTCTTGAGCAGGGGCTATACCATCGCCTCCTGACAGCCCCAAGAACATCCTTCACATCAACTGAAACTGATCCCATAAACAAGGACAAAGCGGGGCCTCCATAACCTCCAGTTGCCCTACTGCAGAAAATGCAGCGTCAAAACCATGGTGAATCCGAGCGATTTTGTCTGCAAAATGATCCACAAACAAGTCACAGCAGGCACTAGATGACTCCACTCCAAGGCAGAGGGAGGCCAGACTGACCAGTCCCCGCACCACCCGGAACAGCTCTGCTGGACAGGATTTAGCAGATGCTATAAGAGCAGCAAAGAACTCTTTCTTTGCTGTTCGCATAGCAACAGCATAGGCTCATAAACTTGTTCTATGCCGCAACCTGTCAGTTTCAGCACGTGAATGATGCCACTGTCGCTCTAACCGCCTTCCCTCCTGCTTTAGCACCTGCAGCCCCTCCAAAAACCAGGGAGACCTGTGGTGCTGCCGCCTGGGGAGTGGATGCCTTGGAGCTATCCGATCAATGGCCTCAGTCAGCAAGATGTTCCACTGCTCAACAAGGCCATCAATGGAACAGCCATCCAGATCAGAGGGCATATCTCCCAATGCCTCCTGGAACCTCTNAGTGGATGCCTTGGAGCTATCCGATCAATGGCCTCAGTCAGCAAGATGTTCCACTGCTCAACAAGGCCATCAATGGAACAGCCATCCAGATCAGAGGGCATATCTCCCAATGCCTCCTGGAACCTCTCCGGTTCTATCTGTCTACTGAGGTGGACCATTCGAATAGGTTCCATGCCCCTCCGGGGCAAACGTGAGCCAGGAAAGGGGCCTGCAGGAGGTAATGGTCTGTCCATGACAAGGGCACAGCTGATATGTCCCCCACGGACCCCCTGCCTCACGGCCGGTGCAAAACACAAGGTCTAAGGTATGTCCCCCCTGGTGTGTTGGACCGCTGACCCTCTGGGACAGGCCCATGGTTACCATGGTGGCCATGAACTCATGCTCTGCACCCCAAGATCGGTATTGATGTGGATGTTGAAGTCCTCCAAGCCTATCGTCCTCGGGGATCGCAACACCACTCCCAACATCAGATCTGCTAGAGCATGCAGGGAGGCCACTGTACAGGTGGGCTCACGGTATACAAGCAGCACTCCCAAACTGTCCCCTGTCACATCAAACACCAGATGGAGACCCTCAACCCTCATTATGGATTGCACTGGATACCGCCGAACAGCCCAACCCTCCCTAAAAATCATGGCTACACCTCCCCCCGGCCCATCCCTCTGACCGCAGTTGATGCTGCATGGAATACCCAGCTGGAACAAGGTCAGTCAAAATGGCCCTAACTCCATGTCCAGCCAGGTTTCCGTGATGCACATGAGGTCGGCCACATGGTCCAGGATCAATTCCTGGACCGTTGTTGCTTTATTTGCTACTGACCTTGCATTCACCAGCATCAACACATGGTCAGGGACCCTCTGATTCAGAACCACCTGCCCCATTGCTAGAGGGGTGGTGGGGGGAACAGATATTAAGCACCTGTTGCCGCCCAGCTCGAGCATACCCCCCATACCGACCATACCTCCCACGTAAATGAAACAATTACTTAATTAATGATAAGTTCTAATTGATTATTTTGGGAGGGAGCAACTTTTTTTACTCCCACCACCTAAAAAATAATCACATTCGTGTCACGTTTTTAAAAAGCTCTTTCCACTTTATAAAAAATACATCCCAGCTGTCACAGGTAGTAATATCCTGGTGCCACCTGAGGCTTGGAAAGTCCCCAGATGTTTTTGTTACCTGTAATAAAAATTGGTATTTTGGCAGCCATTGTGAACATTTGTTGTATTGTTTTTTGTTAATGAAGCTTGATGCTGGCAGGTCCCTTTGTGTGCAGCTTGAGAAAAAGATTAAACAGGAGGGAGAAAAAAAGCAAAAATCCCACAATCCTTCCCTATCCTCATAGTTTTTGATGGGAATTTCCCACGGCTGTATCCTCATTAGATGCATTGTTCAGGTGGTAGGAAGAATAGATTGCACTTCTTTCTTTTCTTTCCTCATTAAAGACTTTATCACAAGAATGGATCATGTGGCTTTGATTTTTATTCTTCTCATTACATTTGCTGTCATGAAGGTAATTGGTGTAATTAGAGATAATATGACACTTGCCCTAAATATGTTTCTGAAAATGAAAATTATCAGCAGGCACTAAGCAACATTTTGCTGATCCCAGAGAAAATTCACAACACAAGCCCCCATCCCATGCATTAAGTCCTTGGGATTTTTGTTCTTAGCCCTTCTAACACTGTTCTAACATTGCTTCTAAGTGGCTCAGGTATATCTTGTAAGCTCTGGACACCATCATAAATCAGTGGTTCCCAACCTTTTTTGTCCATGTGACTAACTCCGTTTTGACACTTAAATGGCTTGGACTCTACCTATTGAAAAGACCACCTTGCCCCGTACTCAGTCGCATTCCCCAAGGTGAGCCAGTGGCGATCTCTTGCAAGTTCCATTAGCATGCCAAGTCAGTACAGCAAGGGTGCACTAAGAGATGTTGTTAGTGACTGTTCCACAGCTCTAGGATTCTCTTTTCTGGACGTTTGCCAAAGCCCGAGTATTTTTTTGGAGGTAATAGAAGACCTAAGGCTGAAATGAATTAGACTTTTCTTCTCTGTGGTTTCAGGATGGTACATGGAGATCAGAGGATGATTTTTCATCCCTGTGGATCCCCATGCAGGTTTCTGATCACTGACAGGAAGAGCAGAGCCTTCCTCCTGCTGGAGCAAACAGTGAATTTGCCCTGGGAGGGGGAAGTCCCTTCCCCTCCTGTCAGTGAAGGCCTGGATGGAGGGGAGGGGAAGGGGAAGGAGAAGGAACAAAGCACACACCCATGACTGCTATTGCAGGGATAAAGCAAGCAGAGAAATTTGGCAGATGGGAGTGGGGGTGGGATGAGCTGGAGAGTGGAGTAAGGGTCAGGTTACCACCTGGAATTAGAGCTGAAATGGGGATCCACATTTTCAAATAGTGTGTCAGGTATTAGGCTACCTGATCACCCCCAAAACTGATAACTTGGAATACATTTTTTTATTTTTCCAGTTATTTATTTATTTATTTATTATTATTATTATTATTATTATTATTATTATTATTATTATTCCAGCCATGTACCTGGCACTGAACAATCGGTAGTTATAGACAGTTCCCTATTCCCAAGGGGCTTACAATCTAGGAGAGACAAGGAAGGGGGAGACAAGGGAGAAAGGCACATTGGGCGAGACAAGGATACATTCATGAGGCTGAGAAAATATAGGTGCACCTGCTTAACTTAGTTAGAGGGATGAGATTCTGAGAGAGAGGGATGAGGATGCAATTCCACTCATGACAAGCCTTTTGACTCATCACCAGGGAAAGCCTGATGGAAGAGGTAGGTTTTCAGGAGGGAGCAGAATGAATGTATCCAGGGAGGGAGTTCCAGGCCTGAGGGGCAGCAAAAGAGAAGGAGCAAAGGCGTTGAGAGGAGCATGGGAATTGCAAGCAGGTGAAGGTGGGGGCAGAGGAGGAGAGAAGCTCCCAGGCAGGAATGTGAAGGGATAGAAGAACAGGGAGATATGGAGGAGCAAGGCCATGAAGATCCTTACCAATCAGTTAATCAGAACAGAAAACTGAAGTTGATATTCTAGGACATTCCGAGACATTCGATACCCAAATCAGGTGGAAATCAGTTCTGATTCATACCCCAAATTTTCGAGTCTATTTGGGTACTGGAAATTTGACAGGCATTCCTGTTTTTTCAGGTACTCATTTCAGCTCTGCTGGGATTATACTAATACTGTGGCATATGTGTGTACAGTTTTAAAAGAGCTGGCAATAGCCAGCTCCTTCTTTCCTCCAGGAAGTAGGTGGGTGGGGTTTTCCTATTCAGTTGGTGTTTGGGAGCTGCAGTGTATGGTCTCCATTTTGTGTTGTGCAGGAGTTCCCTCTTACTAGGACCCTGTACTAGGCAATATCAATAAATGTGTTTCCTGCTCTTTCCACCACGTCTTGTGTGTGCTGACTGGAGAACAGAATAGAGGGGCTCCCCAGAATCGTGAGTAGCCCCATCTCAGGGCCCACAGCTACCTCAGGGATACCACATGGTGTCAGAAGTGGACTGTTCTCATAAGGCCACAGGCAGTGAGAACTCCAGGACCACTTTATATTGCCAATGAAGGATGAAACATTTTAAACCCCCTCCTGAATTAAGTCTTACTGGGAAAGTGGGAGAAAATTGGAGGAAATGGGAACAAAAGCTAAAGCTATACCTTACAGTCACAAAAGCTGATGAAGAGCCTGAAGATTATAAGATTGTGGTAATGCTGCACTGCATAGGAGAAAAGGCATTTGAATCTACAACAACATGCCTAATGTCCATGCAGACCCAGCAAACAAGACACTAGCAGAAGTGTTTGTTGTCTTCAGCATTCCAGACAACAAACTTAAAGAAAGGCTCCTGGAAAGGCCTGATCTGACCCTTACGCAAGCAATTGATATTTGCATACGAAAGGATCTCACCAAGGCTCAAGCAAGTGCAATAACCACAGAGACCACAATTCTT
>QEPC01006944.1:438647-451842 GCA_003113815.1 Sphenodon punctatus | reverse complement strand
ACACTGTTCTAACATTGCTTCTAAGTGGCTCAGGTATATCTTGTAAGCTCTGGACACCATCATAAATCAGTGGTTCCCAACCTTTTTTGTCCATGTGACTAACTCCGTTTTGACACTTAAATGGCTTGGACTCTACCTATTGAAAAGACCACCTTGCCCCGTACTCAGTCGCATTCTTCAAGGTGAGCCAGTGGCGATCTCTTGCAAGTTCCATTAGCATACCAAGTCAGTACAGCAAGGGTGCACTAGGAGATGTTGTTAGTGACTGTTCCACAGCTCTAGGATTCTCTTTCCTGGACGTTTGCCAAAGCCCGAGTATTTTTTTGGAGGTAATAGAAGACCTAAGGCTGAAATGAATTAGACTTTTCTTCTCTGTGGTTTCAGGATGGTACATGGAGATCAGAGGATGATTTTTCATCCCTGTGGATCCCCATGCAGGTTTCTGATCACTGACAGGAAGAGCAGAGCCTTCCTCCTGCTGGAGCAAACAGTGAATTTGCCCTGGGAGGGGGAAGTCCCTTCCCCTCCTGTCAGTGAAGGCCTGGATGGAGGGGAGGGGAAGGGGAAGGAGAAGGAACAAAGCACACACCCATGACTGCTATTGCAGGGATAAAGCAAGCAGAGAAATTTGGCAGATGGGAGTGGGGGTGGGATGAGCTGGAGAGTGGAGTAAGGGTCAGGTTACCACCTGGAATTAGAGCTGAAATGGGGATCCACATTTTCAAATAGTGTGTCAGGTATTAGGCTACCTGATCACCCCCAAAACTGATAACTTGGAATACATTTTTTTCTTTTTCCAGTTATTTATTTATTATTATTATTACTATTATTATTATTATTATTATTATTATTATTCCAGCCATGTACCTGGCACTGAACAATCGGTAGTTATAGACAGTTCCCTATTCCCAAGGGGCTTACAATCTAGGAGAGACAAGGAAGGGGGAGACAAGGGAGAAAGGCACATTGGGCGAGACAAGGATACATTCATGAGGCTGAGAAAATATAGGTGCACCTGCTTAACTTAGTTAGAGGGATGAGATTCTGAGAGAGAGGGATGAGGATGCAATTCCACTCATGACAAGCCTTTTGACTCATCACCAGGGAAAGCCTGATGGAAGAGGTAGGTTTTCAGGAGGGAGCAGAATGAATGTATCCAGGGAGGGAGTTCCAGGCCTGAGGGGCAGCAAAAGAGAAGGAGCAAAGGCGTTGAGAGGAGCATGGGAATTGCAAGCAGGTGAAGGTGGGGGCAGAGGAGGAGAGAAGCTCCCAGGCAGGAATGTGAAGGGATAGAAGAACAGGGAGATATGGAGGAGCAAGGCCATGAAGATCCTTACCAATCAGTTAATCAGAACAGAAAACTGTAAGTTGATATTCTAGGACATTCCGAGACATTCGATACCCAAATCAGGTGGAAATCAGTTCTGATTCATACCCCAAATTTTCGAGTCTATTTGGGTACTGGAAATTTGACAGGCATTCCTGTTTTTTCAGGTACTCATTTCAGCTCTTCTGGGATTATACTAATACTGTGGCATATGTGTGTACAGTTTTAAAAGAGCTGGCAATAGCCAGCTCCTTCTTTCCTCCAGGAAGTAGGTGGGTGGGGTTTTCCTATTCAGTTGGTGTTTGGGAGCTGCAGTGTATGGTCTCCATTTTGTGTTGTGCAGGAGTTCCCTCTTACTAGGACCCTGTACTAGGCAATATCAATAAATGTGTTTCCTGCTCTTTCCACCACGTCTTGTGTGTGCTGACTGGAGAACAGAATAGAGGGGCTCCCCAGAATCGTGAGTAGCCCCATCTCAGGGCCCACAGCTACCTCAGGGATACCACATGGTGTCAGAAGTGGACTGTTCTCATAAGGCCACAGGCAGTGAGAACTCCAGGACCACTTTATATTGCCAATGAAGGATGGAATATTTTAAGCCCCCTCCTGAATTAAGTCTTACTGGGAACTTGGGAGAAAATTGGAGGAAATGGGAACAAAAGCTAAAGCTATACCTTACAGTCACAAAAGCTGAGGAAGAGCCTGAAGATTATAAGATTGCGGTAATGCCGCACTACATAGGAGAAAAAGCACTTGAAATCTATAACAACATGCCTAATGTCCATGCAGACACAGCAAACAAGACACTAGCAGAAACCCTAGCTGCATTCAAAAATTATTGTGAGCCAAGGAAAAACCCTGTTTTTGAGAGGTTTCAGTTCTGGCAATGTCCCTATGATGAAGCAGCAGGCATAGACTTCTTTGTCACAGCGCTCAGGGATAAAGTCCAGCACTGTGAATTTGGGGCTTCTGCAGATTTAATGCTGAGAGATAAAATTGTCTTCAGCATTCCAGACAACAAACTTAAAGAAAGGCTCCTGGAAAGGCCTGATCTGACCCTTACGCAAGCAATTGATATTTGCATACGAAAGGATCTCACCAAGGCTCAAGCAAGTGCAATGACCACAGAGACCACAATTCTTGCACTGGGGCACCAGAACAAAACCCCCCAGGGTTTTGCAAAATGAAAGCAAACGCCCTGAGCAAACATCTCCAGCAGAAGGCTGCACAGCTGCAAAAAGTATCAATTGCAGGAGATGTGGGTGGGTCCACAAACCTAGACAGTGCTCAGCTTTTGGGAAAACCTGCAAGAAGTGTTCAGGGAAGAATCACTTTGCAAAGATGAGCAAAACAAGAACAGCAGCATCCCAGCCAGGCAGACACATACATTCTCTATTCATCGGGGCCGTGGCTGCAAAAAAGCAAGCGAAGCACACAAGAGACCAGGTTGCCTGGTACAGCACAATTACTGTGGCCGGCCTACCGGTATCTTTTTAATTAGATTGTGGAGTGGAAGGCAACACAATCCCCAAGGGTATTGCAGACCGCCTACAAGAAAGTGCAACAAAGAAAAACAGACATGACACAGATTGCTTTTGGGGGTGCAAAAGTCAGACCCAACAATGCCATCATAGCCCGCTGCAAGAAAGGCTGCACTGATTCTGCCCTAACTTTCTACGTAACAGATACACGTGATCCACCACTACTAGGCAGATAAACATGCGTCACCTTTGACCTGATCCGGCACGTTCACGAATTAGCATGGCAAGCACCTTCCACAAAATAGGATCTCTTCAAACTTTATCAGGATGTTTCTGAAGGTCTAAAATGCTTTCCAGGTGTGCATCACATCTACGTGGACCCAACAGCTCTGCCAGTGGTGCATGGGTGCAGAAAAATCCCATACGCTGTCATGGGCAAGCTGAAGTCTGCCCTCGAGAACCTAAAGACAGGGGGTGTCATCACAAAAGTGACCAAACCAACTTCATGGGTCAACAGTCTGGTGATAACCCAAAAGAAAAACGGATCGCTCAGGTTATGCCTGGACCCCAGAGACCTCAACAAAGCGGTTAAGCAGCAACACTTCTCCATCCCGACTATAGAAGATGTGTAGAGGAACCTGGCAGGCAAAAAGCTTTTCACCATATTAGATGAGAAGGGCGGTTACTGGCAAGTGGTTCTGGATAAAGAGTCCGCAGAACTGTGTACGTTCAACAGCCCATGGGGGAGATATCATTTCAATAGGTTACCCTTTGGCATCAAATCCGCTAGTGAGGTCTTTCAATTGAAAAACCACAAGTGTTTTGGGGACATCCCTGGCATCCACATAATTGCAGACGATATGATCATCGCAGCAGCTAACAAAGAGGAGCATGACGCTGTGCTCCAACAGGTCCTGGACAGAGCACGCAAAAGAGGAATCAGGTTCAACAAAGACAAAATTCAGTTCCAGGTGGACAACATTAAGTACATGAGTCATATTTTTTCCGGCGATGGTGTGCAGCCCGACGATAGCAAAGTAGAAGCTATAGCCAAGTTTCCCCCTCCTGAGGATAAAAAGGGTCTTCAGAGAATCCTGGGCAACATTCAGTATTTGACCCAGTATTTTCCCAATGAGTCCAGCTTGACTGCCCTACTCAGGGCCTTATTGAGAAATGACATCATCTGGCAATGGGGGCCCGAACACCAAGCAGCTCTGGACAAACTCAAGCATGCCATCACTACTGCCCCAGTCTTGCACTACTTTGACCCTGCAGAGCAGTTAGAAATTTAGGCTGATGCCTTCAAGGATGGTTTGGGAGCATGCTTGTTTCAGCAGATGAGGCCAATCGCATATGTGTCTCGAGCCCTGACCACCACAGAGCAAAGCTATGTGCAAATTGAAAAGGAGCTACTGGCGATTGTTTTTGCAATGTCTAAGTTTCATCAATATGTACTTGGTACCAAGGTGAGGGTCCAGTCTGACCACAAGCCACTTGAAGCAATCTTTACCAAGCCTATTGGCAAGGCCCCTGCTAGATTGCAAAGGATTTTTCTGCAGTTGCAGAAGTATGATATTGAGATTACCTATACAAAAGGCAAAGACATGTTTATAGCCGGCACCCCCTCAACGGCAACTGTAGGCACTCCATCCAGCTCTATCGATTGCTTGACAGAAGAAAGAGTGATCTACAGTCTGTCTAGCACAGAACCACTCAGTGATCGAATGCTCAAGAAGCTTCAGGACTACACCACAGTGGATGCAGACTTGCAAGGCCTGAAAGCCCTCTACACCAGGGGATGGGTCCCGAGATGCAAACAGGTCAAACCCGAGCTTCAGCCATACTGGCCCCTCAGAAACAACATCAGAATCGACAATGCTCTACTGATGATAGGATCCAAAATCATCATTCCCCGGGGCACAAGACATGAAATGTTAAACTTGATACATCTGCCTCACAAAGGTATTCAAAGATCCAAAGCACATTCCAGAGCACTGATGTACTGGCCAACCATGAATGCAGAGATAGAGCAATGGGTCGGAAGCTGTAAACCATGCCAAGAACTCCAGCCAGGCAATCAGAAAGAACCAATGATCTCTCCTGAAATCAGGCGATGAAGCATTTTGCTAATGATTGGGGCATTGTCTTGACCCATTCGAGCCCCGGATACCCCCAATCCAATGGCCAGGCAAAGCTTACTGTGCAGACTGTCAAACTCATGCTCAAGAAAGCTCAGCGAGATGGCACAGCTCCCCTCCTGGCATTGCTAAACCCGCGGAACACACCAATGACAGGGTTGGACTTCGCCCCATCTCAGTTACTGATGGGTAGACTGCTGAGAAGCACCCTACCTGCCACAATGGCATCCCTCATGCCCCGGCTACCAGTGGGGGCACACTCCAAACTGAAAGCACAACAAACCCGTCAGAAAGCCCACTATGACAGGCATGCGGCACCCCTGCCACCTTTGCTGGAGAGGGAAAGAGTGAGGATGCAAACAGTCACAGGCTGGGTACCGGCATCAGTAACTGAAAAAAGGGACGAGCCGCGCTCATATGTAGTCCAGACTCCCCAGGGCAGTACCTATAGAAGGAACAGGAGACTTCTTCGGAGGGACCCCTCCTTGGATGACCCACAGCCAGATACTATGGCTCAGAAAGCTTCAGTGGAGGCAGCATCCCCATCAGAGGGGACCCCACACCAGCCAGAGACTCCGCCAGCAGCAGCCGAGACACTTGAGGATGTTGCACAAACGAAGAGCAGACAGGACCTGAAAGTGCCAGCAAAGACTAGATCATGGAATAGTGGTAAAGACTGATCCCCAATGGAGAATCAAGTACTGGTGACCTCTGACTCCCAAGATTGACAGTAACGTTATTACCAAAAGTCACTCGTTTGCGGCTACTTGCTTAGAGGGAAGCCTCAGGCTGAGAAAGGGGGATGTGGCATATGTGTGTACAGCTTTAAGAGAGCTGGCAATAGCCAGCTCCTTCTTCCCTCCAGGACCTAGGTGGGTGGGGTTTTTCTAATCAGTTGGTGTTTGGGAGCTGCAGTGTGCGGTCTCCATTTTGTGTTGCGCAGGAGTTGCCTCTTACTAGGATCCTGTACTAGGCAATATCAATAAATGTGTTTTCTGCTCCTTCCACTAAGTCTTGTGTGTGCTGACTGGAGAACAGAATAGAGGGGCTCCCCAGAATTGTGAGTAGCCCCATCTCGGGGCCCACAGCTCCCCCAGGGATACCACAAATACCATTGTTATTTTGGGGGGTTTGTAGCCTGTCCTTTTCCCCAAAGGACCTGGGGCAGATTATGGAATAAAGAAAATATAAATTATCCATACCCCATATCTAGATATAATATGATTTACACATTTAAAATTACATTTAAAAACATGTTAAAACTCACATTCTTTCACCTTCATGGCTGTACCCATTCTCATTTGGGGGGGGGGTAATACACCCTACACTTTGCCCCCATTCCTGTCCCCCCTCCACAGTTGTGGCACATATGTACCTTTCCGTCCCCTGTTCCCATTCCCTCCCCCTCGCTGACTTTCACTCTGGAGTGTCGTGGCACTGCCACCCCATCGCACCCCCCAGCCTCCAACCTTAGGAATCAAAACACAGAATTCGTAACAGAAAGGAAAGGGAGATTTTAGAAGAGGTCTTCAATATGGTTGCAGTCAGAAACCATAAAATGTCTGGCCTCAGATGCTTCGGCAGCTGCCTGCAGCCAACCACCTGTGGCCTCTGGAGTCCTTACAATACCTGTTGGTGGGGTGAGAAACAAACAACAGGGGGCCATGGCTAAGGCACTGTATTACCAGCTGAGTGTGACTCAGCTGACCCCCCCCCCTCTTCATCATAGGGGTGGATGTTCTGACTGTTAACTAGTACTTGAAAATGTTTTTAGAACCCGAGTTGAATGAAGTCTCATGCAAAGGCAAAAACTGTTTGTAGTAAGATGGTTGCTTTAAAAATGCATATCCCCTATTGCTTTCTCTCATAAGGATATACATAGAGAAGTTTCATTTGTTAGTTGCTCCTTAGAATAATACATGCATCATTTCCCTTTTGTACTTGATTTAATACAGCAGTACATCCTTGGTGGCTAAGAAGCAGGCAGACATGATGAACATGTGGATGCCAAGGGAGTCGTTTCTCCAGCAGAGTGGTAATCACAATAACAGACGGCAAATTTTTCTGCTTCTGACTGCAGAAGGTACTGTGAGCTGAATACTCAAAAAGCCTGCAATATTGCATGTACAGAATTTGCACAGGTCCATCCGCGCAGGACAACATGGATATCAGTCTGCAATTGTACTTGTCTCCACCAAGTACACTGATGCAGTTACCACAGTGTACTTAGCAAATCTGATAGTCAAAGGCTGTTTTTAAACAAGACACTCACACGCATGGACACCCTGTGTCCACATGTTTGAGTGTCTCATTTGAATGTGAAGATGCGTGGGCGTGCGTTCCCACGACCCATGCATCTCCACCCATTCCCCACCCACCTCCACCCATTCCCCACCCATGGAGCAACTGGCAAAAAGGCAGGTTGCTCTGTGCGTGGAGGTGGGCATGGATGGGTGCGCGCCTGTGTGCACCCTTCCCCCATGCATGGCCCATTCAGTGGTGCTCCATCCCACCACACACAGACCTGCCCCCCCCCCGGTTTAAAAACAGCCAAAGAGATGGACATTTTTGAAAACAGGCTCATGTTTTAGTTGGTTGCTTTGTGATTTTTAGCTTTCCTTCCCCAAAGGCTCATGTCAGCTTACAACATAGATGTGTATAAAATATACAAAAATAAAACATATAAAAACAAATTAGTTAACATATAATATATTAAAACCCCTCTCCAAACCCTATCCCCACCTGCTAAAGGCCTGGCCAAATAAACAGGTCTTGCATTGTCTCCAGAACATGCTCAGGTTTTGGGCACTTTTTGAAAGTGTGCTTGTAAACATGGGGTCTATCTTTCCATTTCAGCAGGCCCCAGGCTTCCAAGTCTGCTTTCTCCACCCACTGCTACTTTATTCATTACAGTGCAGAGTTCCAAGCCTTTTCCATATTACAAGTAATCTCTTTTCCCAGATACCTTCTGAGGAAAGCCCCTTGCTAGGCTCCCAATCAAGTACCTTCCAGTATGGATGGAGGCAAGTCATTTGCCAGGCTCGAAGGAAGCCTCTCCAGGACCCCTAGCCTTTAACCAGATCTCTTTTTGGCAAGCCTCCTTGCTAGCTCTACTGGCTCTATACTAGGGGTGTGCAGAAGGCACCCATACCGTTTTGCTTTTGTTTTCATTTTTGTTTACAAAAAAACTTTGTTTGGGGCGGGGGGTTCATAAACAACCCTACTGTTTTAGTTTTAGTGTTTTTTTCTTTTTTAAAAAAATTAAAAAGTAATTTAAAAAACCCCACAAACTGTACATGTGCAAATGGTCACTGGACCATTCTACACATTGAAAGCTCTTTTCCAAAATGGTGCCAACCCTGCCAGCACCATTTTCGGAAAGGGCTTTGCATGCGCAGAATGGTCCAGCAGCCATTTTGTACATGTGCAGTAATATTTTTTTTAATTTTTTTAAAAAAAATATTACTATGCACACACAAAATGCCCACATGGCCCTGAAAATATGTGGGTATTTAAAAATCCATAGGAACCAGTAGTCTGTCACTACCCAACTCTGAAAACTTCCTGGCAGCACTGAGGAGGGCACCACCAAGAAACTTTAAAGAGCGGGCAGGTTCAGAGTTCCCAGATTGGAAGAGTGGGGGCCTCTGTAGAAGTGCCCGAGTCAGCAGCCTCCTTCGGGATCAGCAGTGGTAGCAACCCATCCCACGTCCAGTAGTGATGGCAAGGGGTTCTGTCACCATGCCAAGGCTCCTGTGAGGCCCGTCCCCCACTGGAGTCGCCACTGGTGATGATGGGGCCCCAGCTCAGATACAGGGACAGAATGCCTTCCTGTTGAGGGGGTGCAGGGAGGATGCTACCACTGCTCCTTTGGGTGGCTGCTGGGACAGGTATGTCTACAGTAGCCCCCACTCTTCCAATCCAGAGGCTCTAAACCCTCCCCCCTCCATATCCTGGTGGTCTTACCACTGTCTACAGCTCCACCTCTTTGCCTATGACCTCTGTTGTGAGGCCGACCCTGGTTGCACCTCTGCAATTACTTATCCACCCCATCTTTGGGTCTAGTCCTGCAGGAACTTAGGGCATCCCATTCCAATCCTCCAGACTTGTGCCTGCAATGTTCTATGCATCTTAATTTTACACATGAGAAACAGAGATTTGGGAAATGGTGTATTAATTGGACTGCTTACATAATTTGTTCCTGCCAGTGAGACCTCATTATCTTGTGACCCCAAAGAGTGACAAAGACATTCAAAAGTATAGCAGTATCAGTCAGCATTGTGTGACTCAGTTCAAAGAATAACATGACCCCATTTGGGGTCCCAGCTTACAATTTGGGCACCTCAGGCACACATCCAAATGGGTGCACTTGCAGTCAGTCTGGCTGGGATTCAGAAGGACCTCCGGCAGTCTGACTTTCATTGTTTGCAAACCCAAGCATTGAAAGCATCCAAAAGCATAACCCTCCCCACCCAAAAAGTTGCTCAAATAAAAAGTAGTAACTGAAATAATTTCCACTAATTCTGTGACAGACAGAGGGAATAGGAACTGATCTGGTAGGGCAAGGTCAGGATTGGGCCAGGCAGAGAATGAAGATCAGGTCAGAGCAGGCACACTGGAACCATAACAGAGAGAGCAGAGCAGGTGAGAATCAGGGCATGGCTGAGTTAGGGCATGGGGAGCATAAAACAGACTGGAAACAAGTCTGAGCAGACTGAGGGTGGGGTGCAGAAGCAAGGATTAAGCAGGGACAGGAAGTGACCAGGTTGGGTTAGATGTTCTGCCCATCTTCCTGCCATTACCAGCCACGTTTATATGCTGTTTGCTTCTAATCTTGATGCTGGGAGGCATGGCAAGGGATAAGAAGGAGGGCTGTGACCAGGCTAGTGCAAAACAGTCTTCCCTGGAAATGGAATGGCCTGAGGGAGTGGCACAGGAGGGATGGCCACCACTCCAGACCTCTCAGGGGTGCTGTTTTAAGATTGGGATCTGACAGAACGTCTCTATTTTACACCTACTGACTAGATGTCATTGCATAAAAGGCCAGATGATCCTCAACTTGGTTTAGCTCTATTAACTTTAAGGAGTTTCTTGCACCAAGGGTGCATGTGACCCAAAAGGTTTTGTGTAGACTTCTCTTTTGATTATACACAATTCATGACCTGTGCTGTTGAATGACTTCAATTAATTTCTGTATGGAAAGGAAAAAGCAAAAGGCAAGAGCAGAGGAGAACATCTACCGACATGACCACATTAATTTGGGAAGCCTATTTTATTTTTTATTAGTATTACCTTATATTTTTTCTTTTCCTTATCAGGGGTATAAAGTTGCAATACACTGCTGTTGTAAACAATTACAGTCAGCAGTTTGCTGCATTCATCATATTTATTATTTGTATTATTCTGTTGTACATTAGGATATTTATCCTCGTTTTTTTTCCTTGCCAAGCTAGACCACTGAGGCAATTTTCTTCCAATTATCACAGTGAGAGTTTTATTACTCAGAATTGCACTACACAAATTATGATATTTATTTTAAGAGAAGGCAATTTCTCCTTCCGGATACATTCATAATGATGTATAATAAACTATAAAGGGAAAAAGGGGGCGGAGGGGGGAGTAATTTCAAAGTTACATTCCAAGCTAGTGGCAATCCTAGACTGTGCCAATCGAATCCTCTGAGCAGACAGAATCAGTGCTAGGATTTAGCATGGAAGCAAGTCCCACTGAAGTCACTGGGACTTACACCTGTGCTAAGTGCTAATGCCAGCACAATGGGTGTTTTCACACAGACAGCATCCAAAGTGTCTACCCCACCTCACCCCCAGGCAGGCTGTCCCTTTAGGCAGCCCGGTAGATGTGTAAGCGGAGCAGAGGTGGGGCAGGCTGTGCCTGCTCTGGGTCAGCCCTGCTGGCGGTGCTCCAGAACATCCAAGAGCACCGCAGGCAGAGCAGACAGCCCAAACCTGAGGTGGGTTTGCTGTCTGTCTGCTCAGTGGACAGCTGCTGTAGCCCCACTCTTGGTTGGACGTTGCCCTGGGCAATGGCTTAGAGTTGTGCACGATCTGCCCACAACTCTAGGGTTTGGGGGAGAGAGGCACTGCACGGGCGGACCTTTGGCCACAGCAGCTGCTACATTATTTAAACCTGACCCAGGCTTGGCTATACGTGGGCAGACATGGGGGTGCACCCCCAGGCTTGTTCCAGGGGGGAGCAGCACCCCACGCCCATGTGAAAACTCTCTATGTATGTGGGAAACTAGGGAATGCCCAATTAAACGAACTAGCTTCAGGTTTAACAAAAGCAAAAGGAAGTTATTTTTCACATAATGCACAATTAACCCCTGGAACACATTGCCAGGGGAACCAGCTGAGTTGGAATGGGGTGGACAATGGAGGATAAGGATCAGAACAAGAGAAGGGAATCGGGTCAAGCCCAGAGAAGAGGTGCGAGACAGGGCTGGGAGCATAGCATGATAGGGAGTGAAGGAGACAAGGTGAGACTGGGACAAGAGGGGAAACAAGACAGAACTGAAAGAACAAGAGCAAGATCAGAGTAAGATGGGGGAAGAGGAAGAAGGCCAGGAAGATGGAAGCAGGTGAGGTGACTTTCTATCCAACTTCCTACTGTTACCAGCCAGCCTTATATTCTGGCTGCCAGAGCCAATCTGGAAGCTAGAAGGTAGGCAAGGCCAAGACACAAAGAGAAAGAGGGGTGTGGCCTAACACAGAGAAAAAGCCTCTACTGTTAAGGGTGTGACCCAGGGACACATGTTGTTTTTTGTTTAAATTTTTCGTTTTCATTAACAAAATTTTGTTTTTCATTATCGGTGTTGTTTTTTATTTCAATATCAAAATTCTCAATTTTGATTTCAAATTTTGATATTGAAATTTTCATTTTCAATTTCATTTCCATTTTTGTCAGCGAAAACAGAACTTCAGTTGGCTGTGTAATGGTGTGGCGTGTGCTTAATATATATAATAAAACAGCCTAGTATATAGTAATATCACTATATCTTCTCTCTCTCTCTCTCTCTCTCTCTCCAACTAATATCTATATCTATATATAATATGAACTGGGGGAGACAGACAGGGGAAGAAAAAGGAAAAAAACCCGATGAGGTATATATCTAATCTATATCTATATCTATATCTATAATATATATCGTAGAGACAGAGGGTATTTTCAGATGTTATGAGATCACAGTCAACCACAGTGAATCTGCACATGGTGAAAGTGATCCCGTAACGTTTGATGGGGGGAACGGAAGTTCCCCCCCAGATGTTCATCACAGTCAATCGTGGCGGGGAATCACATTCACCACGCGATCGGCTGAACCCGCCATGATGAACCAAGCCATCTCGTCTGGATGGCAGCCACGGCCCGGAATCCCTGTAGGGATTCCGGGCCATGGTCAATTCGGGCAGGCGCTGCGGCCGCATTGGCCGTGGCGTCCGCCTGTCTCCCCAGAGGGCGGGCGGCAGGGGAGCGTGGGGGGCGGGGCGCGCAGCCCCACATTGCGTCGCGCGGCCCCGCCCCCTCCCCGATTCCCCGCCGGGAGCCGCCACCACGTCTGTTTGCCCGTGACGCAGTGGCCCCGGCGGGGAATCGAAGGTTTGTTTCCGTGACGAGGCCAATTGGCCCCGTCACGTCTGAAAATACCCAAAGTAGTGTAGAGATATCTTTTATTGGACCAACTTAGGTTGGTGGAGGTTTGCAAGCTTTCGGACCTCACAGGATCCTTCATCAGGCAATTCAGAAATCCAAGCTGTACACTGAGAAAAGCGAGACATGGGGGTTATATGCAGAGGCTGGGGAGCATTACATCATGGGAGGGTAATATATCTAATCTATACCTATCTCTCTCTATATATGTACAGGGGAGACAAACGGGAAGGGAAAAGGTAAAATGTAAACGATATAAGGAAAGGTAAGGTACATGATATGTATAAGAGGCAATGTACACTGAGGGCTGGGGGAGATTTTTAGTGCAGTCACCAGAGTTCTGCAAACGCAACCTGACACAGCAAGAGCTCACACAGAACAAGAGGTCGTGAGAGGGTTCGGGGTGCGTTGTCACCAGTATGCTGACGATACTCAGCTGTACCTCTCTTTTTCTACTGACCCAGACCCTGCTATCTCGGTGCTATCCCAATGTTTGGAGGCCATGGCGGATTGGATGCGGCTGAGCAGACTGAAGCTCAACCCAGATAAGACGGAGGTGATGGTGGTGGGGAGGGCGAAGGGGG
>QEPC01006944.1:421255-437265 GCA_003113815.1 Sphenodon punctatus | reverse complement strand
TTGGTCCCTGCCCGGGGTCCATTTGACCACGCTTCCCAGGACATTCCCCCGGCTAGCCCGGGAAGCGTGGTTCAAACTGACCCCATGTGGGGATTCACCGTGGTGAACATCTGGCGGCCTCCAAACAGATGTTCGAGACACGGTGACCACAGGTGGGTATTCACCGTGGTTCACCGTGATCTCGTAACGTCTGAAGACACCCTTTGTGTGTCTTTAGACATAACATCAATGGGTGTCTGAATGTGTGTTTTGACCTTGATCTGAACCTCGTGTTCACCATGTGGTGCTGCTTAGACACACAGTTCATCTTGGGGCAAATCAATGTTTTTCTTGATCCCCAATCTCAGCACACAAGCGCTTCCGCCTTGTTCCCCGTGTTTTACCTGCTAACATGCCATGTGATATCATTGGACACACAATGATGGGCACATGTTCAGACGGAACACGTTCACATTGGGTGTTCAACAGGTGGTCAAATTGGTGTTGGGATTGTTATGGTGCATACACGCAACGGCCAAACACATGCTTAGGGGTTTTGACATCCGATCTTTGTTATATCTAAAGATGCCCACTGTTTCCCTCCCAAATGTCTCTGAGATGTCTGCTCCCTCCTCCCCTCTCCACATGTTCCCTACAAAAATAACTGCCAGGCAGTAATGAAATGAATAATGAAAACAAAATTTGCTCTTGATTTGTTATTATTGGTTTTGATTTTTGTTATTGTAATAACAAAAAAGAAAACAAAATTTGTAGCTTTTGTTATTGAAAATGAAGTGCCCACACCTATCTACTGTAAGCCCTGAGGATGCAAGTTCAGGAATCTGGTCCTGACACTTGCCTGTGATTCGAGAGCTTGAAATTCACAATGCAATCTATTCAGTGGCTGTGAGTATTCAGGAGAAATGCTGCTTTCTAGTCATCAGACCTCTTGGCCCCATACTCAGTCAGAAAAGAATGTTGGGGAGAAAAAGGAAGCAATTTATAATGAATACATGTTTTAAAAAATTCATACAAAACTGCAGAAATGTCATTTCTGGATTGCGCCTTTATCTGAGGGGTCTGACACAGTAACATTTCAAACTGTGAAGAGAAGTAATTTCCCAGGAGAGATCATAATGAAGACAAGAAGAAAAAAAAAAAGCAGCAAGAGTTGGGAGAGTGCCTCTTATGAGCAAGGTTCTGCTCTGGTCAGAAGTGTAACTTTGGGCTGAAATTTATGGGGGATGATGTTACTCCTTGACCTATATAAGCTCAGTTAGTTCCACTCCCCCAGCTTTGGGAAGATTTATGGCTCAGGAGTATGTGTGTGTGTGTGTGTGTGTGTGTGTGTGTGTGTGTGTAGGGGGGGCATTATGGCCAGCAGTTCTCCCAACCCTGCTCCCTGGGTTCTTCTCTCAGTTTCTACTGTCCCCCATCACCGAGCGTTCCCAGTGGGGTAGGGATCAGATTCCAATATGAAAACAGCCTGTAAAGATAGATAGAGCTGAAACAAATATATGGGACAAATATTATATCTGATACATTTACTCGCTTACCTTTTATTTGGATCTAAAGGAGTGGATATTCATCCATACTTCCCCAGATACCTGCTATGGATATTTCAGATCGGTTATTATTTCAGTATTTCAGTTACTACTTTTTGGACTTGTTGTGAAAGAGCAGTAGCCAAAACGAAGTAACAGAAAAGAACACTGAAAGAAAATAACCGAAATACCAAAATGAAATAATGAAATAACCAAATAAGTTTATATGCAAATGGCCATCCAGTTCTGTTGCAGATATTATTTATATAGTTATATGAAGATGCAAATAATATCTGCAAATACTAAATCTACTATTAGTGTCTGCTCAATACAGAAAAAAGTGTGGAGTGTCGCCATCACAGAGAGGGAGGGAGAAGGGGAATGATGAGTTAAGGCTGGTTGGTATCTTTACTACACTTAAATGTATATAAGTTTCTTGTAAATTTGGGGTAAAATTTTTCAAAGAGCCCGATGAATTTGGTGGCCTCATACTAGGGTTGAAATGAGATTTTGCCAAAATGGGAAATCTTGTTGAAATCCAGGTTCTTGATACCAACTCGGTTGAATCGAGAACCTCTCAGTACTTGTTAATGTCTCAACCGACATTTCATTTCTTAATTTACTGACTTCCTGTTTACAGCTTTGCTATTTACTGCTTTGCCGTCCATTTCACATCCTGCGTGGTAATACCGATGCCATACTGCATTTCTTGCACTCTATTTTCCTTTGTACTTCCTTGTCACTCATTGGCTGGTATGCAGATTCCTTTACTAATCTGCAATCCAGTGGCAGATTGGTCAAAGCAAAGGGAACAACATATAACAACAATTCTGATTGGAGGCACTGGAGTGGAGGTTAAGGGGCACTAGGGGAAGGTTGAGGGGGTGAGATATTCACACCGTGGTTGGCTCAGAAATACGGAAACAAAAAACCTGGAAGTAAAACAGTATCCTCAGCAATGTGGTAAGTGGTAAATGAATGGTACATGGTATGTGGTAAATGGTAAACAGAAAGTTGGTAAATTAGGATAGTATCTTGTGGTATTGTTAAAATCAAGAAATCACATTGGTATTGGGAAATGGCCAGGAAATTGATTCCAATTCCCGATATGGAAACATTTCTCCTGAGCTGCATGATTAAGCTCTACTTCAGACCCATCTTCAAACCTAGCTTAGGAGCCTTGGTTTCACTGAAAGTCGCTGGGACTTTTTGGCAATTTTGAAAATCATGAATCATGACTCTTCATTTTCTTGATGTCTAATGCTTGATAGTTTTGTTTGAATATTTTAAAATAAATACAACATATTTACATGATTGTTTTATCCTTATGTTACTGATGTGTCCTTCCAACTTTAATTTTGGATCCCAAGGCTTTCTATATCAGAATACTTAGACTACAGTTACTCTAGAGTCACAGATTCATAGCGCTGAATTGTTTGGAATGCCTGTAAAGAAAAATGATGCAAACGAACAGTGCTTGCTTAATATTGTTAGTCTGTTCCAATATATGGAACCCCTGGAAGAACAAGTGTTTGCCCAGGTATCCTCCAGAAACAGGCAAGTCTGTCAAATCTGATGAACAAAATGGGCAGTGAACAGTATCCAACTACTCTTCATTCCATTACCCACTTTTTGTCTTTTCATGTAATTTGTTCAGCTTTTGGGCTGCTTGTTTTCATTTTGGGTAGCTTGTCCGGGTCTAGTTTTCACCATGCCCATTCTTATTGGTTACAGGAGGTCTTTATTTTAAAAATCTTATGCAAAAAAACTAGTGGATGGGCAAAACTGAAGAACAAAATACTGAAAGCATGGATGAAATAATGAAATCTGTGAAAACTCAGATACTAGAATGTTATGATGAATGTTGTTTAGGTCAACTACAGACTATCATATATAAACAAATAACCATAGATGGTTATAGATATATAACCAAATAATTATCCTAGATGGCATGACTTTACTTGGAGTAAGGAAAAATAGTTTGAGAACCTCTATGTTAAGGGACAAAACATACAATTATTGTTTAAATGTCACACGTAAAGATATTTGCTTACAACAGTTTTACAAATTTGTTATGTGGGACACTTTATGTCATTGTCCACCATTTCTCATGATAATGAAGAATAAAGTAATAATATTTTTACTCAGCCATTAGAAAGAATTACACAGTCTCTAGTTAAGCAGGTTAGTAGGAGTTAAGGCTAATAAAGGAATCTCATTAATCATACTGGGTGTCTTTAGACATAACGCTGTTCGGTGTTCTGTAACACAGTGTCCTACCATTACAGTGTTTAGACCTACCCTCAACACAGTGTTCACCCCAAACGCTGAAAGTGAATGCTGCCAGTTCTTGACAGTTTAATCAGTGTTTGGGGTGAACACTGTGTTGATGGTATGTCTAACGGTAGGACACTGTGTTACCGAACACTGAGAGGATTGAAAGTGCACAGAGCCCATGGCTGCTGAGGAGGAGATATACAGCGCTAAGTGACAGCGTTTGTTTTATATTTATTTGTAATTTTACCTTTGTTGGATCTGTAGCGCCTTGGTGCTTTAGTGCCTGTTTGACTGACTGCCTATCTGCCCAGGACGTGATTACAAGAGACACCTGGGGGAGGTGTGGCTGGAGGCTGCTCCCTGATTGACTGCTTGCTCCGAGAGGGTACAAAAGATCCTGCCCCTTCCTGCGGCGCGCCGTGGGTCGGGCCGGCCCAGGCCACTCTTTTCTTTTTCTTTTTTTATCTTCCTTCTGCTTTTGGAGATGGTCAGGAAACGGGCTTGTTCCTTATCCCCATGTGCAATCCCTGAGGAACAGCCACAGAAAAATAGAAGATGCTCTCAGGAGGGAATGGATGAGACACTAGCATTAAGCAACAGGGTTTCCTGCTTTGGCCCAGAAGAGTCTGGGTTAGAAACCCTGACTCAGAGATCTATGAATCGTCAGGCAGATAAAAAGGAGGTAGTGTCTGTCGATGTTATGAAGGATTTTCTGATAGAACAAACCAAATTAATTGTCAGAACTGTGGCTACTTTATTCACTAATATAACAGACATTAGTGGCTCCCTCGATTTAGCAAGGGATCAGTTGGACAAGATTATGAGTAAGCTAGATTCATCAACAGTAACAAATAAAGTCCCCTCCCCAGTTCAGCCAAACACGGGAGTTAGTAGTGGTCCTTATGAAAGACAATTCTATCAGCATTCCCAGGACCATGCCACTGAGGCTACATTAAGGTGGGGTAGGAGGATCGTTCCCTATGCTATCCTTGTGAAGGTTGGTCCGGATTATACAGGCTTTACTCCTTCGTGGGAGAGCATTGAGGACGTTTCTAACAATATGGCACATTTGCTTGGGAAAAACCCGAGCGTTAGGACAATAGAGCTGGTGGTATGGATTCCATCTCGTGAATGGGACTACTGTATGGAGATTTATTTAAAGCCGGGGAATATGATGAGGTTAATCTTCAAGTCCTGGAAATATTTGAAACAAAGGGGATTAGTTATAGACAGATTGGTTCTGAAACAACGAGCCACTTTTCACTCTGCCACTGACTCCTCCTTGCAGTTGGGGTTGTTGCCTTTGTCAGCAAATGCGGTTCCCTTGGGAATTCGTAAAGGTAAATCTGAGGTTTTACACTTAGGGAATAGTGAACGGCCCACTGATAGGAGGAAGGTTGAAACGGCTGGGTTAACCTTAGGGAATCAGGAGCAACCCCTGCCTAAGTTAGACCCCTTATCTCTAATCCATCCCTCTGCTCACGGAAGTACTAATTTGGTTTTCAACAAGACAGTGGGTGTAAGTGATAGTATGGATACTGAGGACCTCATGGAAACTTTCCCCTCATCCATTGTTTCTGATGTGAATCCCCCTCTTAAGGGGAGAAATGGAGATATACAGGATGAAGGAGTAAACAAGGCCATCCAGAAGAAGCAGCAGGTTATTGCTGAAATGGGAGTATTTCTAATGGATGATACAGGGGTAAAGGATGTAGCTATGGTGCATAGGTTATTGAGTGCCCTTCCAGTGATGGATCAGGATGCTATCTTGCAAAAGATAGACCATTTTCGGACTAGTTCTCAGTTAGAGGTATTGGATTTTAAGGCCCCAGAGCTTATTCAGGGAGTAACCAATCATACTCCTATGCATAACCCTGAAATGCTTATGGCTGCTCGTTACCTGGACCCGGCAGAGAAGGGCAGTTTGCCCAGGAAAAAGGAAATGGGTTCTGGGGATCCTTTTGTAGATACGTACCCGACCCATATTGTTCAGTCAAGCTCCTCGCATTTACAAATTAATGAATCTAGTGCTCAGTTGGATATAATAGATTTAGATCAGACCCTGATAGGGGCAGCACAGAGTTCCTTCTGACTCGGTCACACTAATAGGTGTTTGCAAGGAGTATCTACTTCAGAGATTAATTTAGTCTCTGATAGTCGATATAACCCTTCATACCATACTCGGCCCTTGCAAATGACACTATTGAAGCTACTATCTTGGAACATCATGGGCTTTAAACGTAAATTGACAGATAAGGACTGGATCGGATACTTATCTAGGTTTGATTATGCCTGTTTGCAGGAATCCTGGTTGGGACCTGAAGAAGATCTTGATATTAGAATACCTAATTATTTGATGCAATTTCATGGAGGGCAGAAGTTGGGGAAGAAGGGAAGGGTATCTGGGGGGTTGATAATGTTGATATTGGAATCCCTTATGCCTTTTTTTTTGGCTTCTCCCCTCCGATAGACCAGAATTCCAGGTTGGTTTTTTGAACTTCAGTAGTTCAGCTCAGTATATTATTTTCAATGTCTACATCCCCCCAGCTTCCTCTCTTTACTACAAAGAGGATGTTTGGTTGGTACTGGAGGAGAGAACGAATTTACTTAGGGACCAGTTCCCGCAAGCTTGCATAATCTATGCTGGTGATTGGAATGCTAGGCTGGGGAGGGAAAGTGGAGAGATAGACATGGATATGGAGGATTGTGACAATTGTCAGTGGATCCCCAGTAGGCAGGCTGAAGATGGTAGTACCAACTGTACAGGTCGGGCTCTTACGCTTTTTACCCAGAGCTTGGATTTGATAATCCTAAATGGAAGGTTGAGGGGAGACCTGGTAGGGGGATTTACCTATGTGGCCCTACAGGGACAGAGTACCATCGATTATGTCTTTGTTGAAACGTGTTATTGGGACAGAGCACAGAGTCTTGTTTTGAACCCTAGGCCAGAGAGTGACCACGTCTCACTGGAGGTTCAATTTATAATACCTTCATGTCCCTTAAACTCTCTGTGTAACTTGGGCTTAAGTAGGACTCCTAGGAAAGTTAAAAGATGGAGCTCATTCCAACTGACCTGCAGGATGTGGGAAGCTTGTAGCTATGGGTCGCTCTTGGATCTTCTGAATGCTCTATTGTTGGAGCATACCGTTGACAGAACCCTGAGTATGTTTGCAGTGATAATTGGCCACTTGAATTCTGAGATATTACTGCACATTTACATTCTTGCCACTGAGTGTCTTAATCAGTGGTACGATTGTGAGTGTCGTTTCTATAAAAGACAACTAATACAGGAAAGGAAACATTGGGTAATCAACCAATCCCATGTATCTATGATCTCCTATTTGGAGCTGAGAAGGCAATATAAATTGATTCTCAGGAAGAAAAAAGCTCTTTATTATGAAAGAACTTGGGCTAGGTTGGCGGTGGCGGCTAGGACAAGAAATATCAGCCTTTTTTGGTAAATTATCCGACAGTTGACAACCCCAAATCGAAATACAATGAATATCCCCATAAAGAATACCACTTGGGAGGCCTTTTGGGGGGATTTATATAGAGCGAGGACCCTGGACAACACTGATCTAGAGGTGAGTTTAGACCCAACTTCTGAACTTATAGATCTAGAATTCGTATCTGCAGAGGAAGAGATAGAGGATGCAATAATGACTTTGAAGTTGGGCAAGTCTCCGGGACCAGATTTAATCAGTGCTGAGGTCCTGAGAGCTGCCCCTAAGTGGTGGGTTTCGGTGTTGTCCAGACTGTTTGCCAAGGTCACGGAAGGGGGTAAAATTCCTGCTCTTTGGAAAGACAGTTGGATAATTCCAATATATAAGAAAGGAGATCAGGCAGACCCAGCAAGCTACCGCCCAATATGTTTACTCTCGGTGATCGCCAAATTGTATGTGTCCAGAATATTGAAGTGTCTACAAAGCTGGGTGGAGGATAACCATCTTATCCCTTGTGAACAATTTGGGTTCAGAAGTAAAAGATCCATCACCGATTGCTGTTATATAGTAACGCATCTAGTATCCAAATATGTCAAGATTAGGAAAGGGAAACTCTACCTCGCTTCACCAAAGCATTCGATCTTGTCCCTCGTGACAGGCTTTGGGCTAAGTTAACTAAGATGGGCATTGATGGTAAATTACATTCTATTCTAATCCAACTGCACAGGGATAACTCAACTAGGATCAAAGTTGGGACCCATGATGAGACGAGCACCCCAATCCCAGTAGGACGAGGTGTACGCCAAGGGTGTGTATTAGCCCCCCTGCTTTTTAATTTATTTGTTGCGGATCTCATAGAAGCTTTAAAGAAAACACGGTCATATCCCCCCAAAATTCAAGCCTTCCCACTTTATGCTTTACAGTATGCTGATGACTTGGTTCTCTTTTCTCAAACTGAAAGGGGAATCAAGGAATCGGTTAGAGGTTTAATTCAGTACTGTCAATTAAATGGGCTTGAAATTAATGGCAAGAAATCCAGCATTATGGTTGTGTGAGGTAGAGTTTCAGCCACCAACTGGGTTATCAATGGTCTTAGCTTTAAGCTTGTAACTAAGGTCACATATTTGGGAACTGTTTTCACTTTTAAAGGAACTTGGGCAGCTCATGTTAAAAACAGGGCTGCCCAGGCCCGGAGAACTGTTGGCAGCCTTTTAAAGGCTGCTAATAATTCAGGAACCATTGCGGTATCCAGCCTTCTGAAAACCTACTCACTTAAAATTCATACGATGCTGACATTCGGATTGGAGTTTATTCATTTTCCAGATGTCATTGTTATAGAAAGAGTACAGAACTATGCTTTACGTAGGGTTCTTAGAGTTGGCAATGGTACTCCGGGAGCAGTACTGAGGGCTGAAACTGGTGTTTTGCCCATTGTACACTATGCCCGAATGGCCTTAATTAAATATTGGTTGCGACTGATGACCCAACAACAAGATTTGTTATCAGTTCAGTGTTTAGTGTAGGAGTTAAACCATACGGGAGCTTGTACTTATCCCTGGATAAGTTACTTGGCTGCCTTATTGCGGGGTTTAGGATTTTCCTTTGCTTATTTCCAGGGGAAGTCAGTGGCCGACATTAAAAACGAGATTGATCTTAGATCTAAGGACATTGCCAAACAGGAGGATCTTTCCCTGGTCAAGCAGTGGAAAGTTGCACCTATATTGGGGTCAGTTAAGCTGCTTTTCATAATGGAGCCTTATTTGGACATACTGAATAATAGAGCTTTAAGAAGGAATTACATCCAGCTATGGTTTCAACTGATTCAATCTGCCGTTTTGTACGGCAGATTTCTAAAAACTCGGTATGATGCCCGCTATTGTACATGCTCCATGCAGGTGGTTGAAACCACAGAACATCAAATGCTATTTTGCCCATACTATAGCAATTTGAAGGAAGTGTGGCTTTCCCCATTATGGGAATGGGAAAAGCAAATAAGTTCCAAAAGGGAGCAATCGATATCCATCTTACTTACCTTGACTGCCCCTGATGGTCTGCTTGCAGTGGCTACCTTTGTAGGCCTGGTGATAAAAAGAAGGGAAGTTATACAGGCATCGCTAAGAGGTGTTGATAATTAAATTATGCTGAACTGAGGAATGTTGGGAATAAGTTGGGTTACTGAAGAACTATTATTTAAATTGACTCAGATATTTGCTAAAAGTAAAACTAATGGCTGGTAAAGTAACTAATCTCGGTCGTGAGTAATAAGTCAGAATTTGTCATTATTTCAGGGGACAAGCTCTGCCGCGGTAACCCCCGCAGAAGAGCAAGGCAATTTTCCAAGTATATAATCTAATCCTCCAGGTGTTATGTTTTGAACCATTGCGGTTTTTTATTGTATGTCTAGTTGATATTTAGGGGTTTTTATTGTTATAAACCATGTATTTTGCCTATGCCAAAGTTAGGCAAAGTTGGTTGGATATAAATTTTATTATATTGCATTGTTTATTTACCTCATGGAACTAAAGTGGAAATATCTTTCCTCCTTTCTTCATTAATTTGAATTTGAAAGATTATTGATAAGTAAATTGGCTGTTAATTTGCTCTTCCACGTAGGGAAGCGTATTGATCCGTTGAGATTTCTAGGATGTTTAAGTTAGTTCCTTATGGTGTTTGGGTGGGCTACCTTATTGGTATCTCAGAGCTGGTTCACAATATGATCTATGTTGTTTTATACTACTATATTTCACAATTTTTATTATTTATATGTTGTAGGTTATATGTTGTGTTTTTGTATGTTATGTTTTCGTATGTCTTGTATTTTGATGGTGTTGATGGCCATGGAGAAAGCCCGAGCTGAACACATTTTCTATGACTATAACTACAGAACACTGAAGATCGTTATGTCTGAAGACACCCCTAGTCACCCAAGTCTGAATGTTTCACTTTTCACAGTGAAAAGTGAAAGGGGGTTTATGAGTGGGCTGAAAATCTGGAACTCGGTAATACGTTTAAATGCATCTTCTGAAAGGAATAGAAACCTAGTATGCTTGAGAGATGTTTTACAAAACCTATAGGTAATACTTAGAAGATGGTGAACAGACATCTTTCTGATGAGAAAGTAATTTAAAACTCAGCCTCAGACAATTCATTTAAACGGCATTGTTAACTGATCTGGATTAGCAGGAAAGTATTAACATACCATTATTATTTATTTTAGATTTCTATCCATCCCTGTCCCAAAACCATGGGCTCAGGGTGGCTTCCAGATAAAACCATATGTATAAATTAAAATGCAATAGTACCAATTAAAATATATGTACACCCTAATCACCAACCAACACCCATCGCCCGAAAGCTCACATAAACAAAAAAATGTTTCACAGGTTTTCCAGAAGATGCACAGGCTTGCGCTCTGCGGTCTTCTTGTAGTGCCTTAGAAATGATAAGAAGTAGTAGTAGTAGGCCTTATGAGGTTGGGGAGAAGTTCCAAAGCCACAGAGGAGCCACTGAGAACACCTCTGCTCAAATCCTCACTGTTTGTACTTGAGGCAAGGCTGTTCCCTACTAAATCGAGAGACTGTTATGGAACATAAGAGAGGAGGTGTTTCCTAAGATACGCTGAGCCCAAGTCATTTTGGGGCTTTATAGGTGAAAACCAGCATCTCAAATTGGACCCAGAACAGAACAGAATTGGACAGAGGTGAGCAAACTGGCTCAGGAGTCACATGCAACTCTTTGGCAGTTCAAGTATAGCTCTTGCCATGGCCAGTTTTGGGTCTCACACTGCCTTATTGGTCCTGTGACTCAGGTCGTTTTTAGATGTGCTCTTGGATCAGGTGTGGGAGCGAAGAAACAGCTGTGACTCTGTTTTACACAAACTGGAAGCGGAAGTTGTGTGCGTGATTGGTGGCCGCGCATTCTTTTCTGGCTGCGTACGTCCCCCCAGAGAAATCAGGCTGGTTCGATCGCTGTCGGCAAAGAATGCATGGCCGCCGATCACATGTACAACTTCCGCTTCCAGTTCGTGTAAAACAGCTCCACGCTGTTTCGCTGCTTCTGCACCTGATCCCCGCTGCACGTCTAAAAACGGCCTTAGTCCTCTGTATCTGAACCTCAGCAGCTGAATTCTAGCTGCTCCTCAGAATCTCAGAAGTCAGAACCACCAGCCAATCACAAAGCAGACAAAGCTCAGCTTGAGTGCTGCTTCAAAGGGGAAAGTGTGTTCATCTTGTGGCTTTCAACCAAATTATGGAGCCTCCTTTTTTCCAGATGTGCTTTATGTCTCTTGCTACTTTTATAGTGGCTATAAAGGCCATCTGTTGAGAGCTGAACAGCTGATCAGGGCTGTCTCCTTTCTTATACAGACATCTCTCTGATTCAGAGAAAAAAACATGACCATTGAGGGGTCTGGATATGGAAACTTCTACTGTACATACCAACAACAGGAGAAAATGGAGTTATTAGTATAAGTGTAAAAGCAGCTGACCCCTTTAAGTTTCCAGTTGTGAATAGCCCTCCACTGGATCCACCTCCATTCATTGCAATGAGGCTGGCACCGGCAGAGTGCTTTGAAGATTGGGCTGTTAATTCCTATCAGTAGCATGTATAACTCTCATCATCCCCCAGCACAGAAATTATCAACAGCAACTCACAGAATGAGGGACAACACATTTTGGAATCAGAAACACAATGAGGGACATCAAACCTTTTAATGAAAATAACATTTTATCTCCTACCTTTTGTACAGTTTAAACTTTCTGCTGAAATGCTCATTGTTTTCTAACAGATCCAGCAAAACTTTAGTTATTGATTCTTCCTAGCTGCAGGTGACTGCCTGTCATGTCCAGCTCTAGCCCTAACTTCCCTTAGTTCAGTTTCCCCGCACAGCTCAGTTTCCCCTGTAGTATTGAGACAATGGGGGCGCGGTGCCATGGCAGAACTGTGTGAGTGAATTGAGGCTGCCCTACTGCTGTGGCGCTCTTGCTGTTTGGGATTCGGGACACAGTCTTGTGAGGCACCACCCCATAACCAGTCGTGATGGGTCACCACTGATGCCAACCACCCTTGCCTTCCCCCACCCCAGAGCAGACAGGGGTAGAGTCCCTCACCCAACACCTCCAAGTCCCTCTTGTTGATACTCAGGTACCTGAATCAGTTCCATCCTGCCCACAGCACCCTCCCCTGAGAGCCAGCAATTGAAGTTGGGTTGTACTGTACCACGATAGGGTGGTATGTTCTGGGTTAGCTGACATTTGGGGTCATAATCATAGGCCCTTCTCTAATGGGTCAGACAAATCCATTACATACGACATTGTAAAAGGTGTATAGGGCACAGGGTCGACTCGAGATTGAGAAATCCTGCTTTTTTGTCCCAGCTCTGCCACTGCCTTTCCTGTGGAATTGTGAACAGATCACTTTACCTCTCTGGGCTTCATTTGTTCAGTTTGTTAAATGGGATAATAATAAGAGCAGCAGATCTGCTTAATTGTGTCACCAGTTGTTGGGAGAGCTGCTGGAACAGACAGTTCTCCCAATGCTAATTGTGATTCCTCCTTTAAACAGGACAGTCACTTATTTGGGAGACTTTTACATCTCCTGAGGGGTCCTGGAAAAAGACTGCAATGGACTTGTATTCTTTGTAACACTTGGTTCGGAGGTATAACCAAGGGGGAGGTGGCTGTCCCATTCAAGACCAGTGCCCCCAGGTTCTCTCCAATTCATTTATTTCCTCTCTGTCTCCTATTTCCCTCCTCCTGTTTGTGCCTCCTGTAATGAACAGGTGGTGCCCCTTTAAGGCCAGACTGCTCATCACTGTGGTCCTGTGTCTTTGGAGGGGTATAAAGGAGGAAGAGGGGAAATGAAAGAAAGGGGACTTGCACATGAGATGGAGGGGAGGGGAGTGAACTGCTGTGAGCCATAATCACGGCAGGGGGACCACATGAAGCTTTGCTCATGTGCACAGGGTTTTTAACATCGTTAGCCCATTTCTGCCATGATTTCACTCACAGGTGACAGGACTCAAAATCCCCTCAAACTCAAAATCAGAGACAGAATGCTGGGCTTGATGAACCATTGGTCTGACCTAGTATGGCCCTTCTTGTGTTCTTCTTATCCGAACAGCTATCCAAAAATGTGACTAGTATCCATGCACACAATATTCATTGTTCTTTTCTGCACTGTTATTATCATCCTCTACCTGTGCTTTTAACTAGCTTCATGAAGAAGTCTTTTGCTAGAAAATACTCTAATAAAACTGGAAATTCAGCAGGAGCTGTATAGCATGATACCTCAAACTTTCACCAGCAAAACCCTTCTCAGCGCGACCCATCAGAATGCCAAAGGCCAAATTTTTCATTCATTGTTTTCCCATTTTCATTAAGTTTGACATTTTTGAGGCCGAGATCCATTATTGATTAGGAGCCTATGGCAGCAATCACGGAGGATGAGCATTAAAGGACGCATACAACAATGAGAGAGAGAGAGAGAAATTGACAGGACTGTGTTGATAATGTTCCTGTTTGTCTTGCAATTTAGTCAAATGGACTGTGCTTTCAATTTGCCACAAAATAGCAGCAAATTGATGTTTGTTTTTTTGTTTTTTTACATTTTAGCATACATTATGGCCATTTTTACACGGAACCCCCCTCCCCCCCGGCTTGGTGTTCAAGCAGGTTTTTCAGGGGGGCGTCCGTGTATACGGCCAGCGGTGGGTGGGTGGGGGGATGGGTGTGTGCTCGGTTCTCACCCATGTGAACACCGCGTGGGATGGGTGGGGGTGCATATGCACTCCCACGCAACACCCACGTCCACCCATCGTACACCCATCTCCACCCATGGAGCCCTCTGGGAAACTGGAGGAGACTAGGGCTGATGCGGCAGCAGCTTTTACTGCGCCGCGATTCCGTTCCGCCATTTCGGAACTGCCCGCGCCACACCGCGACTTTTCTGCGGATATTCCGCTAATTCCGCCGGAATTCTGAAAATCGCGGAATTGCGGAAAAATGGTGGAAAAATTGCGGAAATCGCGGAAAACCGCTATTCCGCTATTTTTTGGCGCTTGCGGAATTGCGGAAATCGCGAAAATGTCATGTTTCCACGATTCCACTAAGTTGCGGAATTAAATAAGCGGAACCGCGGAATGAAACCGCGGAATGAAAGCCTCTGCCATGCCGTTCCACTAATTGCGGAAACACTGTTTCTGCCGGAAATAGCTACCGCTGCGATATTCCACTACAGCCCTAGAGGAGACTCCATAGGTGGAGATGGGTGGAGGTGGGTGTGTGTCCATGTAAATGGATACACACCCATCTACACCCACTGTGGCCAAACACCCATCCCCCGCACCTACCTCTGTCCGTGTAAAAATGGCCATTGTGATAAAACATCACCCTAAGACTGTGATCAAGAGGGACTGTTGATCAAGGACTTTCAAATCTAGGGGGCCACATTTTGATGACCAAATCTTTCAGGTATCTCCTTAAAGATGGGAGATCCCAACATGCTAGTCACCAACGGCCCATGGCTGAGACCCAGCTAAGCCAGCTGTGGCAGCTGACTAGCAGACTGGGATAGGGGGATCTGAGTCAAGGGGAAGCTGAGTCTAGACTTGAAGGCATCTGCTAAGGGATCCAGTCACCACTGTCTTCCCCAAGCTACATAGAAAAAAGACTGAGGGGGAAGAAAACTTGAACATCAATTAGCCCCAGACTCCTAAATTTTTTAGCACAACTTAGCGTTAGCCAATTGTCTCTTTATATCAGATATATATCAGATTATATCAGTAGTGGGGATGATGGTCCAAGGATAGGAATCTCTGCACATAGTGTACAGATGTAAAGTATGAATACCACTTAGCACATGAGGCTCTTTAGAAGAAGTCATAAAAGAGATTGATGTAATCAAAATACCAATTCTGCTATCTGGCATTGCAAACTGGTTTACATATTGGTTTTATGGAGTGGGGGGATGCTGTGATGAATTCACAAGTAACAGTAGCAACCTCAAAGAGTAAACTTGTTCTCTCAGATGATCACAGACTGGGACTGAGGCTGCCCGCTAATCTACGTAACAGCAGCTGTATGCAAGAAGCAGCTATAGGCTGTCTGCCAGCATGCTTTCTGGGAACACAGCCTATGTAAGCACTAGGGCTGAAACTCGATCTCGAGGTTTTTTTGGTTATCGTCGAGAATCACAGTTCTTGATTCATTTTAAGCAATAAATAATTATTGAGAAAAATACTAATTCTCAACATTTCTTGGTCGAGAATTTTATCTCAAAATACTATTTATAATTTACCGTTTCTGTTTACCACAATTTACTGTTACCATATACCGATTTACTATGCATTACTTACCGTGTACTGCGTTCATCCTGGTAATGCGCATGCATAAAGTGGCATTTTGCATTCTACACATGCACATTACTGGGATGATGAAAGTGGTACACAGTAAATCAGTATATGGTAAATGGTAAATTTATCATATACTGGTAAATTTACGGTACATTTACACGGTCTGGGCCCCTCATATCTTGGGGACCACCTCACCCTCTGCGCCTCAGAGCGATCCCTTCGGTCGACCAGGGGTGCCTTT
Source organism: Sphenodon punctatus (assembly GCA_003113815.1). Lineage (NCBI taxonomy): Eukaryota > Metazoa > Chordata > Lepidosauria > Sphenodontia > Sphenodontidae > Sphenodon > Sphenodon punctatus. The sequence continues at coordinate 421,431 of QEPC01006944.1, read as the reverse complement.
CTGGATGTCCCCTGTGTAAGATGGGGGGCCACAATGGAGAGGGCGTTCTGAGTGGCCGGGCCGCGGTTATGGAATTCCCTCCCAGAGGAAACTCTCCTGGCCTCAGGTCTGTTGGCCTTTCAACGTGTCTGTAAGACTTGGCTGTTCACCCAGGCCTTCAGAGGGTGGGGGGGGGG
>QEPC01006944.1:408327-420511 GCA_003113815.1 Sphenodon punctatus | reverse complement strand
CTCTACCCCTGTCTTCTCTGGGGAGGGGGAAGGCAAGTGTGGTTGGCATCAGTGGTGGCCCATCATGACTGGTTATGGGGTGGTGCCTCACAAGACTGTGCCCTGAATCCCAAATGGCAGCACTGCCACAGCAATAGGGCAGTCCCATTTCACTCACATGGCTCTACCATGGCACCACACCACCATTGCAGGCTCTCCTTGCAAGCTTGCACATGAACTCTGCTGCTGCTGCTGCTGCTGCTGCTGCTGCTGAAGCAGGGAAGCACAGTGTTTCCTCACTGCTTGCAAATGCTCAAAAGCTTTCCTGCCTCAGCAGCAGTGTGCGCGGGCAAACTTGCAAGGGGAGCCTGCAATAGTGGTGTGGCACCGTGGCAATGCCAAGCGAGTGAATTGGAGCTGGGGCGGGAAGGCTGTGCTGGGTGGGGATGGGGACTGAGGAGTGAGGTGCGAATCACACATGTGCGAGAGGGCAAGGGCTATTTTGCCCATGTTTTATCCCTCACACATGTGTACTTCTGTCTAGAGGCAGGAACAGGGGAGTTTTGAAATCCATGGGCAAACTGGAGCATTGGGAACATTTTTTGAGCAACAGAGCTATCGTGTTGGCCAATCAACAGGAGGAAGGGAGGAAGGGGAGGGCATTGGGTTGGGGGGGGCTAGATCTTATTAAAACCACTTCAGTGGAGCACATTCTCCTCCCCCCCCCCCCCATTTCCAGATCCATCTGCTGCTCTTCAGATCTGGTAAGAGGAAGAGCTGATCTTTATTACTATTTTGGTGCGGCCTGTGGGTGTATAATGTTCTGTTCTGTTTGGATTTCTTCTGGCTTTGTTTGCCCCTTTAAAGACTTGGTAAAATGCTGTTTTGTAGGGTAATGGCATGGTTTGGGCTTCAGTTCCCAGCCTGGGAAACTCAGTCCTACTGCTGCTGGATTTTTCCTGGCTTTCTTTGCCCCTTTTAGACTTGGTAAAATGTTTGTGGGGAGGGCAGGGAATGGTTTGGGCTTCAGGCCACAGTTTGGGGGGCCCAAACCTGCTGCTGGTGATTTTTTCATGGCTTTGTTTTCCCCTTTAGAGTTTGTAAAATGCCTTTGGGGCTTCAGTCTCCAGCCTGGGGGGACCTGATCCTGCTGGATTTTTCTTGGGCTTCCCTATTTAACTGGTAAATATGGTTGGGGGGGGGGAGAAGTGTCTGGTTTGGTTTCTATTCTGGAATGAGGCTGAAATGCAGTTTTTCTGGGAGACAGACAGCTGGGCTGGATGGACCATATTTCTCACCCAGCAGGGAACTTATGTTGTTTTTTTTTTTTTGCTTAACGTTTCAGGCCTGGCCCTAGAGCTTTGTATCTTTGGGCTCATTCAGACGTGCGTTTAAATCGCACAGCCGCCGCAGCGGCATCGTGCGATTTAAAGCACTGCGCACTTCTGGGTTGGTGTGAATGCACCAATTCAGCCTAATGCGAACTGTTGGAGTGCGGTTTTAAAAGCTGCTCGGAGCAGCTTTCAAAACCACACTCCAACAGTTCGCGTTAGGCTGAAATGTGCGCGGTCGGTGCATTCACACCAGCCCAGAAGTGCGCGGTGCTTTAAATCACACGATGCCGCTGCTGCGGCTGTGCGATTTAAACGCATGTCTGAATTAGCCCTTTGTTTTTTATTTTACTGTATTTTAATGTTTTTGTGAAGTGTTCTGAGTGTCATTGGGAGGGAGGAGGGGGGCTATATAAAATTATTTATTTTAGTCTTTTAGTAATATGTATAGCAATGTCAATTTTGGGTGGCCCTGCCCACTGACCTCCCCCAGCTTCAAAGTTCACCAGACACTATTGGTGAACATCAGGGGTAGGGCCAAATAGTCTGGCAATCTGCCAGGTTTGAGACGTAAGCTAAACCACTCCAGTCCCATCATGTTTATTGTGATTTTTGCTATGTAATGTTTTATATATTTTATTGTTTTTTATGAATTTGTTTTGTTAGCCGCCTCAGGCTGCCTGTGGCAGGAGGGGCGGGGTATAATTTTTTTAAATAAATAACTAAATAACTAAATAAATATGTTCATGCTAAACCTGAAACTCTCCCAGAATGCTTTGCCCTGTGCTTTGCGTTTTTGTGGAAGCATTCTGGCACTCTACTCTCTGCTTCTTGCATACGTTACTAAAGCAGAGTCTGAAAAAAAGCCACATTTTCCGTTAAGGCTGGCCAAATATGAACAATGTGCAAGTTTTGGTCTATTGTGTACTAGGTACAGTTAGTGCATATGCCTCTACGCTCTGCTGACATCTGAAATGTTATGTGCCAACTAGATAAAAATTCTTCTTTGTTTTAAATAAAGGCATATAGAAATATATGAGAAAAATACAAACAAAAGCAAGTACTTCTAATATAACACACAGCTGTGGAACTCATTTTCAAGGGATACTGTAAAAGCCACAAGTGGCTTAAAACCTCAACAGGGTAAGTTCCTAGAGAATAGATTAATCAATAGCTACTAGTCAAATTGCTCAGGAAATGAGACCTCAGGCTGCAAAAGAAAGAGGGAGTGAATGGCAGGAAATAGGTTATTTCTCTTTCAGTCTGCTTGGGGGCTTCTCTAAGCAGCCAACGCTAGCAACTGTCACAGACAAGATGCTCAGTTAGATAGACCACCAATGGTCTAGCACAGTGTGGCAATAATCGGTATTTTCAGACGTGACAGGGCCAATTGGCCCTGTCATGGAAACAAACCTTTGATTCCCCGCCGGGGCCACTGAGTCATGGGCGAACAGACGTGGTGGTGGCTCCTGGTGGGGAATTGGGGAGGGGGCAGGGCCGCGTGGTGCATTGTGCGGCCACACGGCCCTGCCCCTCCACACTCCCCTGCCGCTCATCCTCTGGGGAGATGGGTGGGCGCCGTGGCCAATGCAGCTGCAGCACCTGCCCGAATTGACCACGGCCTGGAATCCCTGCGTGGATTCCGGGCCGTGGCTGCTGTCCAGACGAGATGGCTTGGTTCATCACGGCAGGGAATCACATTCACCACGTGACCGGCCCCGGCCCCGTGGGTTCAGCTGATCACGTGGTGAATGTGATTCCCCGCCGCAATTGACTGTGATGAACATCTGGGGGGGAACTTCCGTTCCCCTCATCAGACGTTACGGGATCACTTTCACCATGTGCAGATTCACTGTGATCTCGTAATGTCTGAAAATATCCATAGAGGTACTTTTTTAAAAAAACAAAACACTCATGATTTTTAATCCAGTCTTGTGATGTTTCACTTGGTGGTTTGAAACCCTGAATTAATGAAGCCTCTGCATGACAACGTTTCTTTGATACACATTGGGATGATGTAAACCACATCTTTTCTCTTCCTATGATAGCTATCTTCTCTATACAGAGCACCAGACTGATATCTGAAAGATTTGCCAGGTATTTCCTCAAACTGAATTTCTGACTTGGACCATCAAACTTTATTATAGTCAAGAACATCCCTTGATGAACTTCTCAATGTTTTCTTTTCTTTTTAATGCAACTTCCATGTTTTCCAAGGGCTTAATGGGATAGCGTATGACATTTACATCACAGCAAAATGCAGATGTGTTTGAGTGACCCGATGCAGGTTAGAAGCTAAAAGCTCATACCAAGTTCAAATGGGAAAATCTTATGAGATTTGTCATGCCTGAGCTTTAATCTAAAGCTTTTAATTCAGCTCAAGCATAGAAATAGAATACAAGCCTATTGTGACTGTTTCATTTAGTTACCATTCATTGCAGCTTATAGAAATAGAAACCTCCTGAGAGAACACCCATTATTAAAGGACAGGCAACTTTGGTATGAGATCTAAGACTGTGGTAAACTTCACACATCATAAGTAATAAACCCAACTTTGGAAGCCCAGATCCCCAATAATGACACCCTTCAAGCTTGTCCTCCCAGTGGTCCCAACTCCTTTTTACAGGGAATGTCAGGCAAATATTAGGCCTGAAGCAAGAGCAGGTCTTTCATTCCGCCTGGAAATAACAACCTTTCAGGAGTACTTTCAACCATTCGTTGGTATTTTCTGCTTCCACGCTTCTGGTCCAATTGGTATTGGCACCTGTGATTTCCTGTCATTTTTCTGTAGTTTCCAGTAATTTTTGGTGTTACAAATAATACCAGAAATTACTGGGAAATTACCAAAATGTCAGAAAATAGTGAAAAATCAGAGCAAATGTCAAAAATGCCAGTAGATTTCCTTCTCGTGCAAATGAAGGCAAAAGAGCTGTTTCTGTTGGAAACAGCACTTTCAGAGATTGTTTCAGCTCTAGTCTATATAGACTTCAGTCTCCAGAAATAATAGAGATATTTTAAGGATGGTTGTGACATTTCATCAAATTGGCATTAACCATGAAAAAATTAACTCCCTTGAGGAAAACCTGAAGCAGTGTTAGTAATAATACATTTATTTTTAGTCTTCAGTGTTGAAGAACTGTAAAGAACAATGTATAATACAATATAAAATAAAGGAGACAACGTAGTTCAGAAGATATTTTTTATTCAACCAACTTTTGTTTATGAAAATATGCAAGATTCTAGGCCAAACAAGTATGTCAGCACTACAGACTGGGCAAATGCAGTATACATGGCTTGCATACTGTTACCGACAGTAAATTGTCCAATAAAAGAGATCATCTAAACTACTATGTAGCCATCTTACATTTGGGACCAACATGGCAACTGTTCTCTTTCTTCAGAATACAAAATACAAACGCCATGTACAAAAATAGGAAAGAAAACAGTCAGAGAAAATTAAAGGGGTATTTCAGATAGGTTTGATATATTAATTAGAGCTGAAACTCAGTCCTCAGAAAACTTCAGAATCCACCAGGGATCCCTGTACTCAATTCCAAATTTCCAAAGTCTGAAGTTCAGAGTAGTAAGGCCGGTCCTTGGAAAACTTTGGAAACCTCAATTGAGTAGTGGTGCCATTGTGCGTGTGACTGGAGTAATCCAGACAGTTGACACCCCCCCCCCTAGTTTCTTTGAGCTAGGAAATGAAACGTAGTGCTATATTTGGTAGGTGGGTGGTATGGGAGGGGACAGCTGAGTTATGGACTAGGGATGAGCGAACAGAACTGAGTTTGGAAATTCAGTTCAGTTTGGAAATTCAGTTCGGTTCAGAAGTTCGGTTCGGTCAACCGAACTATTCGAGTTCGGTCCGAAATCCGAACTTCCGAACAAAGTTCAAAAATTCAAACCCCATTGAACTAAATGGAATATTATCTTTTAGGGATGAGTGAACAGAGTTGAGTTTGGAAATTCGGTTCGGTTCGGTTCAAAAATTGAGTCTGGTTCGGAAGTTCGGTTCGGTCGACCGAACTGGTCGAGTTTGGTCCAAAGTCCGAACTTCCGAACCGCGTTTGCCCATCCCTATTATGGACAAGCCAAATGGCAAGTTTTGATTGGCTGGCAGAGGCAAAATAAAAGTGAGTGTACAGCCATTTCCCATTCTCTACTGAATTTGGCTGTATGCGCTACCCTGCTGATCTGTAAGTAATTGGCTTGGTGGGGGGAGAGGGGTGCCTGATCTGGTCTGGCCTGGGCTGTCATGGCATGGTCTGTCCATAGGGGCAATGCTGAGGGATGGGGGTTAGTTGTTTCCACCACGCCATGATTTTTTTAAAAAAATAAGTGGGTGACACATTGCTGCTGCCTGCTGCTTGGCACCATGGAGACCAGAGGGATCTTTGTGTTGCTCCCCTTCCCCTGGACTATACTCGCCCGGCACTGTCCAAGTTTCCAGTGCCACGCCAATGCCATGGATTTAAAAAAAATAAGCTGGTGCCACTGCTACCTGTTGCTTGCACTGCTTTGCACCATGCTAGCCACCAGAGTTATCTACCTAGCTCCACTTCCCGTGGCCTGGACTGTCCATAGACTAGGGGCAATGCCGGGAGTTGCCACCAGTGCCAAATACACTTTAGGTTTGGGTGCTGCTGCTGTTTGTACTGCCTGTTGGCAAGTTGGGAGCATCCTAGAGGCCAGAGAGGGATCACTTTAGCTGTGGTTTTTGTGGGCACTGTGACTGTACTTTGTCTGTGGGTTCAACTTTGCCAAGATACTGACATAATAACACTGAAAATTAAACAAACAAAAAAAAGCCACTGAGGCAGAGGGGAAATATACTTTCTTTCTGGTTAAAATAATATGGTGTGTGGGAAGGGGGCTTGCCTTGCATAGGTGGGCACTACGCAGGCACAATGGATGCTTTTGTGGGTGAGTGGGTGGGTGGGTGAATGTCTGGTTTCTTTCTTGTGGGTGTTCTTATTATGTTTACTAGACTGGCTTTTTTAAAATTTCTGCCCGCAATTTGCACTTTTGTGAATTTGTCTTCTTGAGCGATTGTCCCACTTTTGCTAGCCTACTTTTCTGGGCACTGCTTTGTTGGCTGATGATACTACTGTGGGTTTTTTTGGCTTTCTGCACACAGTTGCACTGTTTGGGTTTGTCCTCTTGAGTGATTGTCTCATTCTTGCTAGCCTGCTTTTCTGGGCACTGCTTGGCACAATGATTTTAAAGTGGGTGCACTTTAAAATCTTTAAAGGAAAGAGTTGTGAAGTTCCGAGTTCCAGGGATTTCCAAGGTCAGGAGTTCTGAGTTCCAAATTCTGGGTCCTCGGAAAAGTTCTGAAGTTTGGCCAAGTACCTGGTTCAGGTACTCGGAACTTTGGAACTCGAGCCAAGTACTCGGATGGCCTATTCAGGGCAGTCCTAATAGTAATTAAAGATGAATTGAGCATTCAAACAAAATGAATAGTTAGTCAGATTTGACTCATTCTAATATTTTTTTCTTCTTTTTGTAGAGAAAGAATTTGGAAGTTGGGTTTAAAAGTATTTGTTTGCAAAAGTGTTCACTTTGTTTAACTTCTGTCTTCAGCAGTACCCTTTGGCAAGTAATTTTTATGGGAATTTGATAGTGTTGTCTGCAGGAGAAAGAAATGGATACCCCCCCCTCCTCCAAATGGGAAAACTCACTAAGGGTATTTTCAGACGTGACGGGGCCAATTGGCCCCATGGAAACACCTCTTTGATTCCCCGCCGGGGCCACTGCCTGGGCCACCGCGTCATGGACTAACAGATGCGGTGGCTGATCCTGGTGGGGAATCCGCGGAGGGGGTGGGACTGCGTGATGCAACATGCGGCTGCACAGCCCCGCCCCCCATGCTGTCCCAGCTGCCCGCCCTCCCAGAGACGGGCATGCGCCGCGACCAATGCGGCCACAGCACCTGTTCGCCCTCCCCCCGGCATTGACCACGGCCCAGAATCCCACTGTGGATTCTGGGCCGTGATCACAGGACAGACGTTACTGTCCCCTTCATCAAGGGGGGGGAATCTCATTCACCATGCGATCGGGGATGGTCCGGGCAGGACCTCCGATTGCGTGGTGATTCTGATTCCCCCCCTTGATTCACGGGGGTGAACATCTGGGGGGGAACTTCTGTTCCCCCCATCAGAAGTTACGGGATCACTTTCACCCTGTGCAGATTCACTGTGGTTGACTGTGATCTCGTAACGTCTGAAAATACCCTAAATCTACAGTGCCTGAGCCATAAATGGTGGTTCAGTAAGTTATATTAATTTGTGTTCCATTGTGTACCTACTTTGGTTGTTCTATTTCTGTTTTTGTTTGTTTGTTTGTTTAATGTGTAGTGTGATTATTTCAGTATCAATATGTCCTTTGCAACTTTGCACTATTGTGCATGTGCAATTGCCAAAAATGGTGCTACCAATAAACACACACACACACACACTGAAACAACCAAATAAAAAAACTGGTAACCAGAAACAAAGAAGCAGAATCTATTTAAAAAACTGGATATGCAAGTTCCCGTTTTGATCATAGATGTTCTTTGGGTACACAAAGGACTACCTGAAAATGTGACTAATACCCACAGATAATAAACCCATTGCCTTTCAGTTTTAACAGACTGAAACTGCCAGTTGTAAAAAAAAAAAAAAAAAGCCATAATATCCCAATTTCAACAAGCCCATGGTCAGCGCATCAAAGATGCAACCACATGAGACACCCAGGGAGAAATCCCAGTGATGTGTGAGGGAGTAGCCTTAGCCTACATGGGGTATGTGGCAAAAATCCCCATGCTTCTGCCTTGCATTTGCCCAGAGCACATGGTGATGACTCAGCGCTCAGTCTGGGACCTTTTTTGATCTACAGGCATTCCTGGCTGATGAGTCATGTGTCAGATGTCCTCAGGTAACTCCACGCTGATTGGCTAGATTCTCTGTCATGAACCAATCTCTGTAGAGAGTGAATAAGGCTATAAAAGCCAGAGATGGACTATTTTCTCTCTCTTGTCTGGATTTCATCCCCTCTGGACTTCTGCCAGTTTGGAACTAAGAAATGTGCCCCACATGACTGCAACTCACTTGTCTCAGCATGTGGAGCTAGAACTGTGAGTTAACGGGGTATGCATGTCATTTTCGTTATTGCAATAACGATAATGAAAATTGTCATTTTTGTTTTCATTATTGCAATAACGAAAATGACAACTGAGAATAAAGACAATGATAATGATAACAACAACCGAGAATACCAAAAACAACAACCTAGAAGACCGGTAATGATAACGATAACGATAACGATACCAAAAATGATACCAAAAACGATAACAAGAAACAAAAATGACAGTGTCATTATCATTGTTGTTATTATTAGTGCTGTTGCAGTTTGGTTTTGGAGGGGAAATGTAGAGAGGGGAGGAGGGAGCAGACATCTTGGAGTATTAACAGGGTTGAACTCTTGAACTGTGCCTGTGTTGGGCGGGGCGAGCAACTCAGCAGTATCTGATGAATGTATCCCAATGAGCAGCACAAGCAGGCCCCAGCAGTCTCATGGGACTCTGTGATTGCTCAATGCCTGCTGCCTCCCACAACCAATCAAAGGGGCTCTGGGGGAGGGCACTGCAACCCATTATAATGGGAGGACCAGTTTTTTTCTCTCNTTATTTATTTATTTATTTATTAGGTATTCCCACCAATACCTTTCCTTCCTCATACCCTACATTTTACCTTCTCCCTTTCCCTGCCCTTCTCCCCCCTGTACATTATATAGAGATAGGTAGTATAGATTAGATATAGATGTATATTACAGACATATAGATTAGATTAGAATAGTTTTATAGATAATTGATTAGATAGACAGTTTTCCTTTCCCCTTCCCCTGTCTCCCTTAGATTTAGATAAATATTACTTATGCACAGGAATCAATAATGATACTGATACCAAAAATAAAATCTTTGTTTGAAATGGTACCGATATCAATAACGATAACAAATATCGATACCAATAACAAAAATGATATTGATATCAATACTGATAATAAAAACGATATCAAAAACAATACAAAAAATGCTAACAAAAACAATAATGACAACAAAAATGAAAAAGACGTTAATAACAATAACAAAAATGACATTTTTGAATAACAAAAACAAAAAACAAAAATGACACAGCGGCCTGGTACAGACCCCTAGTAACAAGGAACTATTTTGCCTGCCTTAACAAGGACAATCTAGTTTAGATGCATTACAAATCTGCCACTGAGCCCAAAATATGACTGCAATTGCTCAAGAGCCTATTCTACTCTTCCTACCATGGAACCTGTTTGTAATCCCTTTTTGATCCTAACTAGTAAAACCTAAGTTTCTTTGAGTTTTTTTTACCCTACGGGGTGTGCGTATGTGCTCATTGTAAAGATTCCTCCCTGAGCCTGCTAGGCACAGCTACCAAAAGGGAGAAAGAATTCACCCTAGAAAGGGGAACATCCCACTGGCTCTTTCAGCCAGGGAAGCATCTAGCCACGTTAAGCACCTCTGAGTTCCATCAAGGGCTTCTGTCCCAGATAAGGGGAGAATGGCAGATAAGGTGGAAGAGGGTGCCCTTGAGAAGCAGCAAGCTTGTAACTACCTGGATGTTGCATACCCCAGATTGTGAGAGCTCTCGAGGTAATTGGAATCTGTGTGGTGAAAGTGATACTTAAAGATTTTGGAAGTTGCCAACAGGTGGGGAAACAGCTAAATTATTGACCCTATTGAAACCACAAGGTCAGAATTTTTGGCCAGTGCAGTGAGGTGGGTGACTCAGCTGTATAGGACCTTCTAATGTGCTGCCACAGTGTAAGTCTGCCATGCTCGGGGGAACCCTGGAGCCATGAACAATAGGTGGTAGTGCCTGTCGTTCACATGCAGGTAACATCTGGGGCATGAGTCTGATCCACCTGGGGTGCTGGGGGGATCCCATAGGATCTGCATGTGCCCCTCTCCCCACCCCGACAAACAGTTGATTGGGGAAGGGGTCCCAGAGGAGCACCCACTCCTCTGGGTCCCATCCCCCAATCAGCTATTTGTTGGGGTGGGGAGAGGGGACACGCAATTCCAATGGCCTTCCCCCATAGCATCTGTCAGTTGGATGGATGGGGAGGAGGGGAGCCTGGTGTCCTACCAGGCTCCCCAATTCCTCAATCCACTCAACTGACAGCTGATGGGGGGAGGGGGATCCCGGAGAGAAGGCACATGCTCTTCCCACGCTCCACTTCCCCATCAGCTGTCAGCCAGGGGGAGGGGCACACACCCTCTTCCACACCCTCAACAGATACTTATGGGCAGTGGACCCGATCCTGCACTTCAGGGGTCAGATCCTCCAGTCCATTTCCATGGCAGTGGCTCCATGATGGGCACAGAAGCCTGCCTCCACCCTGCTCTTATGCCCAGCTCCCTGTGCTGGCCACGCACTACGGCAGTACAAACCCCCCCACCCCCAGGGTGGCGCAGGGATTGGACCCGGGAAGCTCATCTGTCTGCACCCCGTCATTCTCAGATATAGGTCTTTAGTACAATCTGTCCTTGTCCTTTTAGCAGCTGTTCTGCAGGTCATTCTCCCTGTACATTTGTTTCCCCTTTCCACACAACACCACTTCTTGTTTGAATAAACAAACAAACAAACAATTCCCCCTCCCCTCCCCCTTCCCACAAAGGTTCAGGGCAGCTTTACTTGCAAAGATATTTTTAAAAATATAAAAACATGGAAACATATATAAACATATATAAATATAAATATAAAAACAGTTAAGAACCCCCAAGCCTCTTCCTACCTTCCAAGCCTCTCCCTAACCCCTCCCACCAAACTGTATCACAGCCTGCTAATGCTTGGCCAAACAAAAAGGTCTTACATCTGTTCCTAAAGATGATCAGGCTCAGGTTTAGGCAGACCTGCAAGGGGAGGGAATTCCATAATTGTAGAGCAGTCACTGAGAGTCCTTCTCTACGTATCCTTGTTGTCTAAACCTCACAGGCAGGTGGTACTCTCAGGAGGGCTCCCTTGACCAACCTCGTTACAGAAAATAAGGGAAGAGGCAGTCCTTCAGATACCTGGAGACCAAGCCATTAAAGACATTATACATCAAACCAACACCTTGAATTGTGCCCGGAAAACTATTGGAAGCCAGTGCAGACTCTGGAGCACCGGTATAATGTGCTCCCAATGATCCACCCCTCACAGAAGGTGGGTCACCGCATTCTGCACTAATTGCAGTTTCCAGATAGTGATCAAAGACGGCCCCATGTAGAATGCATTGCAGTAGTCTAGCCTCGAGGTTATGAGGACATGGATGACAGTGGTCAAATCCAAGTCTAGCAAAAAAGGTCACTGCTGTCTTACCAAACAAGTTGGTGAAAGACACTCCTGCCCACTGCTGCAACCTGGACATCCAGGTGCAGCAGTGGATCCAAGACCATCATCACCTTGGTCTTGTCTGGATTCAGCTTCAGTTGGCTCACCCACATCTAGTCCCCACCCAATGGCATCCAGGCACCTGGTAAGCACCAAGGCTGTGCTCTGTACCCCAGGGAGAGAGAAGGTTTTCACTAGGTTTTCTGAGCACAACCAAAGCCAATGTAACACCTCCCTGGAAGTACCATGCAAAAGGACTGCATATTTTTCATCAATCATCATCATCATCATCATCATCATCATCATCTTGCTCTTCTCTAGAAGGCTCAGGGCAGATTGTAGGAGTAACCAACCAAAGGGAATTTAAGTGCAGTGTTTTCTACCACATATAGTAACAATATGTACATAAATATCATGTGTTGTCTATTTTTCAAAGAGATGCTGCTGCTGCTGCTGCTGCTGCTGCTGCTGCTGCTGATGATG
>QEPC01006944.1:365438-406424 GCA_003113815.1 Sphenodon punctatus | reverse complement strand
CGCGCCCCAGAGCGGCTCCTGCGGTCTGCCGGGGGTGCCTTCCTGGAGGTCCCCCGTGTTAAGCGTGGGGCCACGATGGAGAGGGCATTCTCGGTAGTGGGATCGCGGCTGTGGAACTCCCTTCCGGAGGAAGATTGCCTGGCCCCTAGCCTGTTAACATTTTGGCAAAACTGTAAGACCTGGCTGTTTGCCCAGGCCTTTGGAAGGGAGGGTGGGAGGTTTTAGTTCCCCCACCTATTTGTTTTTTTGTTGGTTTGTTGTCTAGCCCTGTTTAATATTGTAAAATGTTTATGACTATTTTAAAATTAATTTTATTGTATTTTTTATTGTTTTAATGTTGGAAGCCGCCCCGAGCTGCATGGCAGGAGGGGCGGGGTAGAAATTTGTAAAATAAATAAAATAAATAAATATATGATGATGATGATGATGATGAGCAAGCATTTATATAGCGCAAGCAATGTACCTGGCACATTACAAAGTAATGCAATAGACATGGTCCTGCCCTAGGGCTTACAATCTGACAGATGTGGGGGGAGGGGGAGACAAAGAGTGTAACATTCACGAAGATGCAAGGTTCCAGGTACACGTGCTTCACTTGGTTACATCGAGAATGATAGCTGGCTGGTCCGTGTGGTGAGAATATGAGTATACAGACCTCAGGTAACAGATTGTACTGGATGGAGGGTATCAGCAGGAGTTAGGTGAGGGGAGCGAGGAATCGGGGAGGGCAGAGCGGAAGAGGTGGGTTTTGAGGAGGGATTTGAAGGTACGAAGGGAGGGAGTGAGGAGGATGTGGACAGGGAGGGAGTTCTGGGTGTGTGGGGCAGCTAGGGGAAGGGACAAAGGTGGTTATGGGAGCAGGGGAGGCATGGGAGGGTGAGAGAGGGGACAGAGGAGGAGTGGAGTTCACGGACTGGAGTACTGAGGGAAATTAGCGCAGAAAGTTAGGGGGGAGCAAGGTTGTGAAGAGCTTTATAGGTGAAGACTAGGAGCTTGTGCAGGATTCGTTCAGGAAGGGTGAGCCAGCGAGGAGAGGAGAGGAGGGACTGCAAGTGGTCGAAGGGACAGGTGAGGTGGATGACCCTAGCAGCAGAGTTTTGGATGGAGATAAGGGGAGAAAGGGGAGAACCAGGGAGGCCATTGAGAAGGAGGTTACAGTAATCGAGGCAAGAGATGACCAGGGCATGAACAAGGGTTTTGGCAGAGGAGACAGAGCGAAAAGGGCGAATCTTAGCAATGCTATGGAGGGAGAAGCAACAGGATTTGGCAACAGAGTCAATGTAGGGTTTAAAAGAAAGGGGTGAGTCAAAGATGAAGCCTGAACTATGGGCTTGGGGGATGGGAAGGATGGTGACCCCGTCCATAAGGATCGACAGGGAAGAGGGAGAGGTAGGATGAGGGGGGAAGATAAGGAGTTCAGTTTTAGCCATGTTGCATTTGAGTTGACGTTGAGACATTCAGCTAGAGATATCAGAGAGACAGCTGGTGAGGCGAGCTTGAATAGATGGAGAGAGAGAGGGAGTAGAGAGATAGTTGAGTGTCATCAGCGTAGAGGTGATATTGGAAGCCATAGGAGGCAACGGGTTTGCCTAGGTGTAGACAGAAAAGAGGAGACGGACAAGGGCAGAGCCTTGGGGAACACCAATCAAAAGGGGAAGGGAGGAGGAGGTGGAGTTGGTAAGAGACACATTGAAGGAGCAGTCAGAGAGGTAGGAGGAGAACCAGTCGAGGACAGAGCCACGGAAGCCAAGGGTGTGAAATGAGTCCAGCAAGAGTGAGTGGTCAACAGTATCGAAGGCAGCAGATAGGTCAAGGGGAACAAGAATGGAGTAGAGGCGATTAGATTTAGCCAGAAGATCATTAGTGATGTTAGCAAGAGCAGTTTCAGTAGAGTGAAGGGGCTGGAAGCCAGATTGGAGGGGTTCAAAGGAGGGGCTGGCAGAGAGGAAGTCGAGGCAGCGGAAGTAGACAACATGTTCAAGAAACTTAGAAGCAAAAGGAAGGAGTGAGACAGGACAGTAGCTAGAAGGGTCAGAGGGGTCAAGAGTGGACTTTTTGAGGATAGGGGAGACAGTGGGATACTTGAAGGTGGAGAGAAAGGAGGCAGTAGAGAGGGAGAGGTTGATGATATACAAGAGGGAAGGGGTGACAGTGGAAGCAATGGAGATCAGGAGGCGGAAGGGGATAGGGTCAAGGGGGCAAGTGGAAGGCAGGCAAATGGAAGGGTTGGAGGAGGAGAGCAGTGAGTTCTTTATGAAGACAAAAATTAATATTCACAAGTAGCAAACCCAAATACCAAAATGGTGGATATATACAAAAGCATGAATAATTATGGAAGTCCCTTCCCCTGGAGGTTTGTCTAAGTCCAAGCCTGCTCATTTTCCAGAGGTAATGGAAGATTTTTCTCTTTGGGCAGATATTTGACAGGCAAGGATGTGGTTTGGGATAGGTGATTTTAATTGGTTTTACTTATGTGTACTTTAAACAAAAAAATGTATTGTAACCTGCCCTGAGCCCTTGAGATAGGCTGGGCTAACAATCTAAATAAACAAAATAAATAATACAACACAGAAAAGAATTTATTAGAGCTAATCAGCAAATTAGTTTTTCCCTTCTGCAACTTTGTGCCAAAACAAAGGGGGTCATAAGCTCAACATTGCTAGAGGTATTCAAAAAGAATCTGGACAGCCATTAGCTGGGGATTTTGTAGCTGTAGTCATTCTCCATCCAAGCAAGGTGTTGTACTCAATGACCTTGTTGGACTAGATAACCCTCAAGGTCTCTTCCAACTCCGATTCTTTGAACTAACATTTTCTTTTAGATTTTGGGAACAATCCTATGCCACACGCGTGCTGGGTGCATGTGTGCAAGTGCACATGGTGCACATGCACACAGAAGAGCCATGCTTGGCAAGCGTGCAGCCTGGCCTTAGCCTGAAGCTCCCGCAGGGGTTTGGGGTCATGCCTGGCTGCATGCTTGCCGAGTATGACTCTCCTGTGTGCACCATGTGCACTTTTATTATGCTCGCAGGGCATAGGATTGTGCCCTTTGGCTAAAAAGTAGGGCTGAAATGGGAATCATTTTTTTCTCACCAAAATATCATGGGAATCATGAAGTGTTGCCGAGATCTCGATGTGATTTCAACAATAGATCAAGATCTCAGTTGAAAATGTTTTCTTGCAATACCAGTTATCGTATACCATAATTTACTGTTTACCATATACCTGTTACCTCACTATACCGTTTACCATATAATGTTTACCGTAATTTTCCACGTATCATATACTTATTTACTGTGTACATCCCGGTAATACGCATGTGCAAAGTAGCATTTGACATTGTGCACATGCACATTACCGGGATGAAAGTGGTACACAGTAAGTGGTACATGGTAAATCGATATACGGTAAACAGTAAATTGTGGTAAACAGTATACAATAAATAGTAAATTGCAGCAACCAGTGTATGATAAACAGTAAATTGTGGTAAGCAGTAAACAGTATTTCAAGAAAAATTATTCGACCAAGAAATGTCGAAAATCAGTATTTTTCTCGATAATTGTTTCTTTCTTGACTAAAATGAGTGGAGAACCGTGATTCTTGACGACAACTGAGGAAAACTTGTGAACAATTTTCAGTCTTACTAAAAATTCGCTTGATGATTTAGGATTTTGTAAAAAAAACCTTCAGTGGTGTTTTTTTTGAAGTGTCGAGAGGATTGTTTCTTTTCTTTTTTTAGGAATAATGGAAAATTTGGAGCAAAAATTTCCATTTAATGAAAAGACTTATTGCGCTAGTACTAACATTTCCAATACTGCACACTTATACTACAAAGATTATTATCAGTAAATTAGATGTGACCAGAAACCAAAATATTGACTTGCATACCAAGTAAGATCCAAGTTGGTCACTTTGGGCACTGCAGAAATGATGACACAATTGATTTTTTCATGTAGATTACAGATGAGGTAGAACAGGAGATGCTTTTTTACAATACGGATCTATCAAATATGAAACACAAGAGCATTTAAATCTCTGAAACAGAAAATTTTCTCTCTATGTTTCACATCCTCAGCCTGGATGAAAGCCATTCCTGGAAAGACATGCTTGTTGAACTGGCATAGTGTGAATGACTGGCCCAGAATATGAGCTATGCTTGTGCTAAGCCTTTGGCATGTCACCATTTCTGTTCTTAGCTCTTTGCCAAAAATGCCTGACTCTCAGCCACACTGTTATAATTGCAATTTATCCTTTAATCTCTGGGGTTCTGCTGTTAGGAACTTTTCCTGCAGAGATTTTTTTTTTTTTAACAGCTTCTATTTTTTGGAGACAAAGTAGTTCAGGTGATATTTTTTATTGGACCAACTTCTGTTGATTAAGGTATGCAAGTTTCAGACCACATGCGGTTTGTAAAAAGTCAGATCTAAAAACTCAACAGTTGCTAGGTAGGCATATATTTGTTCAGGAGATCTGAAATGAATAGTGGATTTCCTGTTCACGGATATTATTTACATTTTAAAATAATGGTCTGAATAATATCCACAACTGGAATGGGTATTCATATTTCAACTTGTTTGATTATTGGCTAATATGTATACACATCAATAATGGTACAGAAACAACCAATAACTGAATAACTGCACCGAAAGGCTCTTCATGGCCTTGCTCCTCCCTATCTTTTGACCCTCATTTCCCACTACGTTTCCACCTTGGAATTTTGCTCCAAGCTGAAAAGTCATAAACTATTGAGCCTATCTCCTACATAAGTTATTGATAGGGATATAGCCAAGCTAAAAAGGATTAGATAAATCCATGATGGAGAGGTTCAGGGGCGTTTTTAGGTCCTAAAAAGGTCAGGGGCTTGTGCCCAAGCTCAGGGGCGGCTGGTGGGTTTTGAGGTTGGAGGGGCAGCAAGGCCGGCCTAGGGGCACTGCCTGGGNGGGGGGTGCTGCCCGGCTCGCATGCATGTGAATTACTTAATCCAGCAATTTCAGTTAGGCAGGTTATATTAGGTCCTAAAAAGGTTTTTTAGGTCCTAAAAAGGTCAGGGGCTTGTGCCCAAGCTCAGGGGCGGCTGGTGGGTTTTGAGGTTGGAGGGGCAGCAAGGCCGGCCTAGGGGCACTGCCTGGGGGGCGCTGCCCGACTCATATGCATGTGAATTAACTTTAAAGGCACTTTTGACCTTCTTCAAAATGGAGGTAGTCTGTGCTCACTGCACCCTCAATGATGGTTTACAACTGGGTGTTTCCCACAATTCCAACTACAGGCATCCACAAGTAGAAAGCAAGCAATAAAGTGCATGCAGAGCACTAAATTCCAAATGGCCAAGCCACAATCAAACACACAAGACACCCCAAAAGGCAGTCTATTAAGCACATTATGCCATGCAAAGAGACATTCCTCTACATATACAACCAGTTCATTTGTGCCACTAATAATCAATTTGTGCTGCCCCCACCCCATAGCCATTGTGCCCCCCCGCCTGTTCCAATCCCTGCCCCCACCAAATGTGCAGAGCGGCAGCAGGCCCCACCTGCCCGCTTAGCAAGGAGAGTGGCAAGCGCATGGCAACAAATATAAAGAATTGTCAGTTTAGGGGAAAACTCACTTCCAGAATATCAAGATAGCCAGAGCCCAAGCAGGGGAATTTCAATGACATTCAGGTATATTTAAAACCTGAGAGAAAAGAGAATTACTTTGAAATTGGGGCACCATTAAAAAGGATATATTGTTAGATATTTTAGTCTCAGTATTCAGCTATAAAAGGATACGTTTTCCAATTAATTGAATTCTTAATGATTCCCCCACCCCACCACACATATACTCTTTAAAAGGACACCAACAGCAAAGAATCTGGTCAGTCTTTTAAAAGTATATAAGGAATAAGGTACACCTCCTTCAGAGCCTTCTGCCAATTCTGATTTTTAGTTACACTCTGCCACGTTTTTATTCATTAAAGAAATGCCTTTCTGCCCTGCTGCTGTATGAGAGACCCCAGGCAAAAAGAGACCAAATGATTATTCAGGAGAACTAACCTGTCAGATATACAGAAACAAATAAACAAAATAGACTCTCAGTCACACAGCAAAGTTTTTTCAGTAAGATGTGACCAACAAAATTCCCCCACCCCACCCCCAAAATGGAGGCCACCACTTTTTCAAGTCTGCTCTGCACAAACTGTATTTTGAAATCTGCATTGACAATGTCACAGCTACTGTAGCACAGCTGGTGACAATGCCACAGCTACTGAGAAAGTGTCAGGGATAGGGTCGGGAGAAGGAACAGCGTGTGGCGATGCAGGCGCGCTCCGGGAACTCACCCCCGGCAGCGCTCCACAACCGCATCAGCTGAGACAGCCCCGCCCGCCCGGGGAGCAGAGAACGCAGGGCGCACGTGGGATAAGGAAGCATCAGGGGGTAACCAGGCAACAGGGAGGCCAGGGCGCATGCGAGGCTCAGAACCGGAAATAGGAGTGCGGCGCTTCGTGCGCTTGCAAGCCCAATCAGGAGACAAGGCTATTTAAACCCCCGACAGACAGAAGCCAGTGCTGGTGATCGGTTCTTGTGCCGTGAGACTGGCCCCTTAAGAATCGTTGAGATTTGTGTGTGCGAAGGCGTGTGGGTGACTGGTTGCAGAGAGAGAGAGAGAGAGAGCGAGAGAGAGAGAGAGAGAGAAAGGTGAGTGCGTGGAGTAGTGACGTGGAATAAATAGTGCTTGTGCGTGAGGTTCTGTGTTCCTATCCATTTTTCCTGGTACCCTGCTATCCTGTGCGAGTGTCCTGTCCCTTCCCCCGCCCCTCGTTCCTTGGTTCCTGGGCCCCTCCCACTGTACCACCACTGAGACTGCACCTCCCTCGCCCTTTTTCCCTGGAGTGGGTGGGTGTATGAGAGAGTCCTAGAGTGGGCACCTTGGCTATCCCCAGTCCCTGTGATGATCTTCAGTGTGGGACTGCTCTTGTAGCTTATTCCCGTCGCCACTATAAGAACCTGAGGGATCCTTTAACTAGCCCAGGTGCCCTTGCGGGTCTAGTGTACGGGTGTACCCCTAACAGTATCACCAGCCTTTACTGGAACCTTTTTCCCTTTAACCCCAGGGTGAGGTTGGCGGGCATGGAGTAAAGATCAGGGAGTGGGCTTGAGGGAGGGGGCATATGCAACCCGACCCATGGGGCCCACAGTGGCGGGACCAGGGCCTGAAGAGATGGGGGTCCTTGACATTGTTCGGGGGCTACAGGCCCTGGCTATGGATGTGAGAGATTTACAGGAACGTCCCCGGGAACTTAGCCCTCGGGAACCAAAAGGGCCCCAGATTTCCAAATTCAGTGGGGATAGAAAAATGTTTCAAGGGTTTATGGCCCCGTGTGAATTGGCCTTTTCCGTGCAGCCCCGCACCTATGCTTCAGACCAGGCTAAGGTGGCCTTTGTTCTCGGGCATCTTGAGGGGCTGGCCCTCTCGTGGGCTACTCCTCTGCTCATGAGCCAGGACCCGTTAATTCGGGATTATGCGGCCTTCAAAAGGGAGTTCACCTTTCTTTTTGATTATCCCCATAGGGTAAGAGACGCAGAATCCGCTATTCTAGAATTAAAACAAGGGCGTGGGTCCCTTCTAGAATATGTAGCACAGTTTCTACAACTAGCAGCGGAACTGGCATGGCCCGACAAGGTGCTTAAGGTGATGTTTAGGAAGGGGTTGAATGACGAGATAAAAGATCAGTTAGCCTACACCCCATTACCAGAGAAGTGGGCGGAGTTAGTAACCCTTACTATTCAGATTGACGAACGCTTGGCAGAGAGACGGCGAGAGCGGCAAGGAACTCGAGGCATGCCCTTCCGGCGTTATGTACCAGCTTCGCCATGCCTGGAAGCGCCCAAGGTGGATGGCGGGGAGCCAATGCAACTAGGAGCCTCGCGGGGACCCTTGCTCCCAGAAGAAAGGGAATGCCGACGTCTCAGGCATGGTTGTGTTTTTACTGTGGAGGGTCCTCGCACTTTGCCCGCTCCTGTCTGCAACTACCCCCATCCCGGCACCAGCCGGGAAACTACCAGGGCTGAGACGAGCAGGGGGCGTCTTGGTAGGTGCTGCATCACCCCTGAAGGCGGTCACAATGAGCCCCGTTGCAGCAGAGCACCTCCAGGTAACCTTAACCCTTGCATGGGAGCGGCACCATTCAGTAGTCCGACGGGCCCTGATAGATTCTGGAGCTTCCATTAACTTTATTGATAAAGGGCTAGCGCAAAGGTGGGGACTTCCGGTGCAACCCCGGGCTCATGCCAAGGTAGTCCATGCCATTGATGGCTCCCCTCTCGCCTCGGGGCCGGTTGTACTTTGTACTCAGGCCCTTTTGGGGCAAATTGGGGCACATAAAGAGATCCTACAATTTGATGTAGTCCAAACCCCATTATTCTCTATAGTTTTGAGGATACCCTGGCTGCAGCGCCACAATCCCCAGATTAACTGGAGCACTGGGAGTGTGGGGTTTCAGTCTCCGTTCTGCAAGAAGCATTGTGTACAAGCACCTCCCGCGTCTAGTACCAGAGACGGGAAGGCTCTCAGGACTACGTCTCTCCCTCTGGGGCTCCCCACGGTGTACTCAGACCTTTGTGAGGTGTTTTGCGAGCAGGAAGCTGCCACACTACCGCCCTACCGGCCTTATGATTGCCCCATAGATTTACTCCCTGGGGTGGAACCCTCATATGGGCGGATCTATGCTCTCACTGACCCTGAATTGAAGACGCTTAAAACCTACCTCGATGAACACCTCCGCAGAGGCTTTATTCGGCATTCTGTATCCCCAGCAGGCGCTCCTATATTTTTTGTACCCAAAAAGGACGGAGGCCTGCGGCCATGTGTGGATTACTGGGACCTTAATCGTATTACGGTGAAAAACCAGTACCCCCTACCTCTTATTCCCGAGCTGTCGACTCGAGTACAAGGGGCGCAAATTTACACCAAACTGGACCTCCAAGGGGCTTATAATTTACTGCGAATTCAAGCAGGGGACGAGTGGAAAACCGCGTTCCACACCCGGTACGGTCATTTTGAATATTTGGTGATGCCGTTCGGCTTGGCCAATGCGCCTGCTACGTTTCAACATTTAATGAACGATATATTCTGAGAAGTTCTTGATAGTTTTGTAATCATTTACCTTGATGAAATTTATTTTTTCTACTACCCAGCAGGAACATGTACAGCATGTGCGAGTGGTTCTACAACGATTGTGCCAGAACCACTTATACTGTAAATTAGACAAATGTATCTTCCATACCACAGCCGTTGACTTTTTGGGATTTGTGATATTCCCCCAGGGCATCAAGATGGAGGAACAGAAGGTCCAAGTGATTGAGCAATGGGCCCCCCAAACAATGTAAAGGCCCTCCAGCGCTTTTTGGGAAGTACAAACTACTACCGACAGTATATTCCGGAGTATGCCTATCTGACAACCCCCTTAACCCAACTGTTAAAAAAAGGGCACCTATACGTATGGGTGGCTGTTCCCGAATCCGAGCATCGAGGATTGCTGTGTGCTCATCATGATGCGCCTCTAGCAGGACACCTAGGGCAACGCGGTACCTTCCAACTCCTCCGGCAACACTACTGGTGGCCATCATTGAGGGCAGACGTCCAACTGTATGTTCAAGGGTGCACCATTTGTGCAAGTACCAAGGTCCCTCGCCAACCCCCCAGGGTTTACTACAACTTTCCGACGTACCCCAAGGTCCATGGAAACGTATTGGTATGGATTTTATTGTGGAACTCCCCCAATCTAAATCCTTTACCACCATATTGGTGGTTGTTGATCACTTTAGTAAATTGGGGCATTTTATTCCCTGTAAAGGACTCCCAACGGCAGCCCAGACCGCACAACTCGTATTGCAACACGTAATCAAGCTCCATGGACTCCCCGTGGAAATCGTCACGGACCAAGGAGTGCAATTCGTGTCTCGATTATGGAAAGCCCTGCTTGCCATGTTACAGGTTCACCTCAGTCCTACAACAGCGTACCATCCACAGGGGAATGGCCAGGTCGAGCGCATCAACCAGACTCTGGAACAGTACCTCCGATGCTATAGTGACTACCTGCAAGATGACTGGGTGCAATACCTCCCCATCGCCGAATTCGCATACAATAATGCCCCCAACGCGTCACTTGGAGACTCTCCCTTCTTGGTCACGTACGGGTACCACCTGCACCTTTGTTTCCCCGAACTGATGGACATCCGAGTCCCCGCCGCAGGGGCCTTGGTTCAACAACTGCAGCAAGCCCACCAGCAGGCTAAACGCTCGTTAACCGAAGCTCGGCAGCAATATAAATTACACGCTGATCGACATCGGCGGCCACCCCCGGAATTTAAGGTAGGGGATTTGGTCTGGATTGACCAGCGACATTACACATCTACCCGTCCTTCTACGAAACTTGATGTACACTATATTGGACCATTTCCTATTTCGCGTAAAATTAATGAGGTTACGTTCCAGGTGCAGTTGCCTCCATCGTTGCACATTCACCCCTCTTTTCATGTTTCCCTTCTGAAGGCCGCGTATCCCCCGCTATTTCCCTCTGTTGCTCCAGGACCGTCCTCGGAGCCATCTGTGGCAGCTGCCCCCGAATATGAAGTTCGGGCCATTCTCGACTCACGATAGCACCGAGGTACGTTGCAATACCTCTTTGATTGGAAGGGCTATGGCCCTTCTGAGCGCTCCTGGGAACCCGTTCATACTGTTTCTGCCCCTCGTTTAGTTAGAGCCTTCCATACCCGATTCCCCGCCAAACCAGGGCCCCGACACTCCCGAGGACACGGCCCTGGGGGGGGGTACTGTCAGGGATAGGGGCGGGAGAAGGAACAGCGCATGGCGACGCAGGCGCGCTCCGGGAACTCACCGGCAGCGCTCCACAACCGCATCATCTGAGACAGCCCCGCCCGCCCAGGGAGCAGAGAACGCAGGACGCACGTGGGATAAGGAAGCTTCGGGGGGTAACCAGGCAACAGGGAGGCCAGGGCGCATGCGAGGCTCAGAACCAGAAATAGGAGTGCAGCGCTCCACGCGCTTGCAAGCCCAATCAGGAGACAAGGCTATTTAAACCCCCGACAGACAGAAGCCAGTGCTGGTGATTGGTCCTTGTGCCATGAGACTGGCCCCTTAAGAATCGTTGAGATTTGTGTGTGCGAAGGCGTGTGGGTGACTGGTTGCAGAGAGAGAGAGAGAGAGAGAGAGAGAAAGGTGAGTGCGTGGAGTAGTGACATGGGATAAAGAGTGCTTGTGCGTGAGGTTCTGTGTTCCTATCCATTTTTCCTGGTACCCTGCTATCCTGTGCGAGTGTCCTGTCCCTTCCCCTGCGCCTCGTTCCTTGGTTCCTGGGCCCTGGGCCCTCCCACTGTACCACCACTGAGTCTGCACCTCCCTCGCCCTTTTTCCCTGGAGTGGGTGGGTGTACGAGAGAGTCCTAGAGTGGGCACCTTGGCTATCCCCAGTCCCTGTGATGATCTTCGGTGTGGGACTGCTCTTGTNTTGCTTAATTCCCTTACCAATCTACCTAGGGTGACCCCAGCTGCCGCTATCCGTTTGGAGGCGGGCACCCCGGGTTGGACGTCAGTCGCATGGGAGCAGGCAGCTCTCTTCTGGCTCAAAGCAAGCAGAGCCCCTTTTGGCAACTTGCTTCATGATATCTTCTTGGATTCCTTTGTCAGCCCCTGGCGCCAGGCAACTGCGGGCCATCTGGCCCGCTCTGGCCTGTCAGAGACTTATCTGGCTACTAGAACCTATGAAGCAGCTAAGCAGGAGATCGTTACCCGCTTTCGGGATGCAGACCGGCAAGAGGAATTGGCACCGGTAGCAACATCTCGCCATATGGTGGGATACACCTCATGGGCTCCGCAGTTGGGTATAGGGGCAAGTTATTTTGGTGTAGTCTCAACCTTTAAAGAGAAGCACCTATTTCTCTCTGCCAGGGTTAACACACTCCCTACAAAGGTGCTCGAAGGACGTGTAGCTAAGATCCCCTATGGGGATCGCTTATGTCCTTTTGATATTATGGCTGTGGAGTCCACGTGCCATGTGCTTTTTGAGTGTCATCTTTATGATGCAATCCGGACTGAGATATTACAGCCTTTTATCGGAAGATTTCCAGGAGCAACAGGCGGGTTTTTGACACAAATGGCTCTCAGGGATGTAGATCCTGTGGTCACTTCACGTGTTATGAGGTTTTTATTGTTAGCTATGAGTCTGAGGAGGAATTTTCTTGAATCCAGGTGCCCACTGGAACTGGACTGAAAGTCTCCTTTTAGACCAAAATTTTCTTTTAAATTTTACCTATTCAATTAGTAAATTTTGGTTTTATAAACTATCAAATATTTAGTTGTTGGGGAAGAGCGAATACAATGTATTGACTATTTGTCTACCAGCTATGGAATATAGGCAAGGCGGGGGTAGGTACGTTAAATTTTACTATATTGTGGAACAGTTGTTGGTTATTATGTCTGTTGGTATGTTTGTTGTGGTTCTGTACTTTTGCTTGTAATATGACAATGATCTAAGATCACGTCTAATAAATATATCTGATATGATATGACTTAAATACAATTCTGTGATCCCCACAACTAAAAAAAACATGTAAAGTAGATCAAAGTAATGACCCCATCCATAAATGGCTCTTCCTTAGACCATGGCAGAGGCACGTCATTCCCCCTCCACTCGCCTTCAGTTCTCCCCCCCCCGCTAGCCAGACCCAGACCGGCATTTGGGCGTTCTCCCCCTCCGGGCCCACTCCCCTTCAGTTCTCTCCCCCGCCCCCCTGCTAGCTAGTGCCACCCGCCCCAAATCCTCTTCTTACCCAGAGTAAGGGGGCAGCTTCAAAAAGTTCAGCAAGACTGCGACCAGTGCCTTGTGTACCCAGACTGAGGACGCTGATGCATGTGCAGTACGATCCCATGCAGCAGGTTGCATCAGTGTCAAGGAGGTGGGACTTGGATTCCGAGTTTGGTGGTGAGGCGTCAGTTCGGTGGGAGGGAGGGGGGCCCAGGGGCCCATTTGTGAGATGGTGGGGGGGTGGGATTAATTTTTTTTTTGTCTGCCCAATATCTGGGGCTCCGGGGGAAAGATCTGGGGATTTAGCCCGGTCAACCCACCCCTAGCGATGCCCCTTGATAGGTTCATTAATGATTGGCAACTAGAGCTGAAACAGGTACTTAATTTAGTGTTCATGGGTACATACATACTCAATGGGCTACCTAGGTACTGGTTGGGTATTCAGGTTATGCCCCCCCCCATAATTTTCAGTACCAATTTTTCAATTACTGATTGCTATACTGGGATGGAAACCTGAAAAATCAGGATAGAAAAAATCAGTATCAGAAGTCAAAAAATCAGGAATGGAAGTTGACTTTCTGGGACTAGAAGTTGACCTTCCAAAACAGAAAATAAAAAATAGGTGCTGTAAGTCAACATTCCAAGACTATAAGTTGACAATTCAGGACATTGGGTACCCAAATCAGGTTGCAATCAGGTAGTAATTGGTACCCGATGTTGTTGGGTTGACTGGGCACTGGAAATTCGTTGGATATACCAATTTTTGTGGGTACTCATTTCAGCTCTTCTGTTAACCAAGGATGCAACCTCTTATTTATTGGAAGTTGAGAGTGAATAACATGAGAGGGATTGTTCCATATATACTTGTAGCTCAACATTGTCAAATCCACATTGCCAAGAGAGTTTGCTGTAGTGTTTTATTCAACCAGCAGGGGAAGGACTCTCTATAGCACCCAACAAGCAAGCTATCTGGGGAGAAGAATGCTACTGGTGCAGTTATAGTGAGGCTGGTTAGTTAAGCTTTGTGGCTGTGGGGTTATGGGTTCTAGTCTTACTGTGTGTCATTGTTTTTCCTTCTCGTTAGCTTTTTTAAACAAATGAAGTCTTAGCTTCTATTACCCTTTCTGATGAAGGATGCAACCTGAACTGGGAAACTAGGACCTCCTCTTTCATTGAATGGAAACAAACGAGAAGGCAGTCCACATCCAGTGGGTGTCTGCCTGCCCTTTTATTAGGTGTTCATCAGATGTTCTCCCTCCCTGACCATGTGGCCACCACTCACCAGTCACACAGCCCCTGCTCATGGTGTGGTTGTCTCAGAGAATGCAGAGCCCACCATGTGGGTGAATCTGGACTAATGTGCACCCACATGTCCATGACCTGTCAATTAAATTGCATGCAGCCTCGCCCACATACCGGTCCACTAGCACCATAGAATTGTGGTCAAAAACCTAGATCACTCCCAGCAGTGACCACTTCTTGCCCCTCTCTCCGCTGTCTCTCTCACTCTTCCACCTTAAAAGGCGAATGTATGTCAAATTCAAGCATGCATTGTCCCAGCTCATCCTACTTAGCAGAATGTGCCTGATGCCTGCTGTTTTTGAGCTGTTTAAATTTAAGGAGCCTTTACATGACCATAGCCATGGAGGATAATGAGCCGGGCAACCACCGACACTGCCATCTCTGCTACCTCCTGTGTGCCACTCTCCACCTACCGATCCATCTGACAACGGTTCACTCCTTGGACTGAGGAGGAGACCAAGGCCTTCACTGCTGTGTGGGGGGAGCAGAAGGTAGGTACAATATGTACTTGTCACGTGCAACCACAAGGAGCCGTGTGTGTCAGGAGATCTCTCTCCAGATGGCACAGCAGGGATACTCCAGGGACATGAACAAATGCTGGCAGTGGGCCAAGGATCTCCGGAGACAATACAAGGCGATCCAGGATAACAACTTTGACTCTGGCTCCAGGAGGCAAACATTTCCCTATTATGAACTGCTGGACTGGTTTCTCTGTATCAATGGAGTCATTGTGGCATCAAAGCTCTGCAGCTGTGTCTATACCAGAGGCCAGAAGCAGTTTCATACGCCTCCCCCACTGCCCACTTTTGCTGCAGCTGCTCCTGTTCCAACCACCACAACACCCGCAACTGCCGCCGCGACTGCTTCCATGCCTGTTCATCAGTGAGACCACAGACACCGTGACTCTCCAGCTCTCCTCTCTTGAGCTGGAAAAACAGCCTTTATTTGAGGCTGGTTCTCACATAATTCCCATGTTGATCCCGCATGCAGGGGGTTTGGGATCGTGACCAGTGGCATGTTTGAAAGCCAGTGGAAATGACCCAGTAGAGAGGGAAAGATTGTTGATGTGCAGCAGAGAAGGTGTACCAGTAGGAGCAATCGCCATTAGGAGAGGAGAAAGGATGGGATCAATGGGGCAGGTGGAGGGGTTGGATGAAGAGAGGAGGCAGGTGACCTTGTCAAGGAATGCCGGTTAGAAGGAGAAGAGAGGCAGGAGGGTGAAGAGCAGGGAAGGAAATGGGGGAGGGAGTTTACAATCCTAGCTTGTAAACCCCTTGGGAAGGGCTTGCCTCTAATTACAATGGTTCAGTGCCAGGCACATTGCTTGTGCTATATAAGTAATTAATCATAATATCTCCCAAAATTTCAAGGTGTTTTTCTGGACACAAACTGAAACTCAAAACGTTTTGATGATTATCTACCATTAGTTTCTACCTGCTCAGGTATTCCTGTCTACTTAAACCGGAGCCAACTGCAATTAAAATTCATAGACCGTAGAACAAGAGTTGTCTTCAATGCAATTTTTTTTTTTTTTTAAATAGACTCAAGGTACGATCCAAAGTTTGCAATTGTTTCAAGAAATGGATTGTAAACTGAATTTGCTTCAAGTGGTTATTAGGCTTAATTGTAATTTTGCTCAACTCGTAAATTGGAAGAAGTTTCCTGATTTAAGGAAGCATTTAAATGGAACAGTATTAAAGACAACATTAGCTGCAGCCAGGTATGCAGAGCAAACTTTTGAATTAGGTGCAAGTTATTTGCTTTCAGTTAGTGGTGATGATGAAAATTGAACTAAAGACAGCTGTTCAGACAAATGATGTGATTTTGGTAGAATTGACATTGCTTTTCAAGCAGCCACTCCCTAAAATTCATAACAAAACATCCTCAGAAATGTCATTACTTGGAAACTTAAGTTAACACCATTAAAGTCGATGGGAATTGGGACTTCAATGGGTGGAAGATTTCACCCACTATTCCAGATTAGTTTAATTATCTTCAGGCTTCACATAGCATACTATAACACCTTCTGAAATATCAGACTTATTCCCCCAGGAAAAAGGGGAAAGACAAATTTTGTTAAGATGGGATCTAGGATGAGCAAACACAGCAACAACCTGTTCAGAAAAAGGCTTAAAATGTTTCAATTAAAAGAAGAAAAAGCTGACAAACTCCAAAATCTATTTCCTTCAACTCAGGCAACCACAGTCGTGCTCTTTAACTGAGGTCTATTTAAAATCAGTAATTTTTCCCTTGAGTCTAGTCAATTTTCTCCCAAAAGAAAATGATGCATTTAAAATCTTGGACGGGCAAGTTTGATTGTTTTGCTTTTTAAAATAAAGAAGGATTCAAAATATTTGAAACTTAAAGAAAAAGTGTTAAGAAGATACTTTCCCTACAGGTTGGGTTGGCCGTAATTCTCCATGATGGCACATCTACATCTTTTTCTGTGGTATTTGGTACCAGCTGCTTGCAGAGAAAGGATTTGGGACATAGGGTGTTTTTAAATGAGATGCTACCCTCCATTACCACCTAGTAACCATTCATCCTACGGCCTGTCTAAAGGTGGAGTGGGGGATGCTCATTCCCATGAGCCATACAGCACACACTCATGGCCACTCACGAGGCACTAGGAATTGGCGAACGCGGTTTGGAAGTTTGGTGTTCGGCCCGAACTCAGTCTGTTCAGACAACCGAACATGAACACCGAACCGAACACCGAAATGGCCGAAAGGTTTGGTCAGTTTGGATCACGTTCGGTTGAGCTCGTGTGGCTAAAACATGGTCTACTGACAGGTCTCTGGAAGGCCAAATGTAGCAGGGAGGGGGAAGTCATCTGACTCAGCTAGGAGTAGACTTCCAGGCACCAGGGGTGGAGGGTGGAGAGTGGCTTGGAGTAGCAGCCAGCCTGCCATATCACCATCCCTTTTCCCCTCAGACCACCGGCTTGGCAGTCTGCGATTGGCCACGGGCTAGGCTGCATGGAGCCAATGGGGCTTGCGGTGAGGCGGGCGCAGCAAGAAACAAAACTGTCGGCCTCCCGCCTTCCCAACACCTTCTGAGCTAGTCATTGTTCCTGAACAGCAGGAGTTTCAGAAGGCTCCCTCACTCCCAGCATTTTCCAGCTCCCAAATCCATTACCATCCTCCTCCTATTTCACCCATCCAACCCATCTACCCCCATATTCTCATTTATTTACATTAGCTTTGATAGATTTAGTTGTTATTTTTTGTTTTTATCCCTCCCTGTGTTCAATCTTCAATCTTCCTCCTTCCCTCCCCCCTCCATTGAATATTCCCTCCCCATTCCCTTCCCCTGTTTTTTTGATTCATTAGAGTAGTAGTATATTATTAATTTATAGATTGATTTAGGTTTCATTTCAGTTTTGTACCCCTCCTTGTCTTGTTTGTGATTGCCCCCCAACCCCCATCCCATATATTCATAGGTAGATAGATAGGATTAGGTCGATACATTTTTGTTTTGACATAGTAGGAGTAGTTTAGTTTAAGGTTTACTGATAGAGATAGAGTTTACTGTTTTCTGTGATTCAGCTTTAGGGTTTGTTGGAGTTATTCATAGCATTTAGAATACATTTATTAGTTAGGTAGTTAGTTAGTTATTAGTGTAGATATAGAGATATAAATATTTGATAAAAAAATTCAATAAAATTTTTTTAAAAAATTATATATTAAAAAACATTGTTTTTTTCGGGAGAAATGGAGAAGGGAAGGAGAGGCCGATCTGCTGCCCGTAGGGGAGGCAATGGGGCACGTCCCAGAGGCCGTGCACGAGGAGCGGCAGCAGGCAGCAGCAGTAGCCAGAGGCAGAGCGCCTCACCCCCTCCCAAAATCAGGAGGCCTGCTTTAGGGGCCCAGGGTGCTCTGCAACGTCTCCTGGCAGTGCCCTCCACTGACACTCAGGGCACTGGAAGGCCTGCAGGACTTGAGGCTCAGGCTGCTGCATCTGTGTCTGCTGTGCGTGGTGATGGAGCAGGAGCTGGGGCTGCTTCTTCTACCGATGTTCCTCCAGGGCCACCAATGTCCCCCACAGTCGAGGAAATCCCCAGTAGCCCAGAGCTGGTGGATCCCACCCCGGCTGCTAGAGGCAGGGCCCGATCCCCGGGCAATGCCAGTACTAGGGACTGGGAGAGGAGGAGTGGCAGCAGCGGCAGCTGCAGCAGCACTAGCAGCCACAGAGGGGGGCACAGGGAGAGTGCCAGCAGCATGGCGGGCACGGGCAGTCTACCCTCCGGGTCCCAGTACTCCCCTTCTGGGGACATCGCCATGATCGCTGGGGACAGTGAGGAAGAGGCAGCAGTCAGTGACACTAGTGCCGCAGAGGATATCTATGTCCATGAGGCAATGTCTGACCCTCCTCCTCCCAGAGCTGCATCACCACCAGTGCCACAAAGTTCTCCCTCTCCCAGCAGCACTGGCAGCAGCACGTCTGCCGGGGCGGGCAAGAAGGCAGCAGGAGGGGGAAAAACATCCACTGTCTGGGAGCATTTTAAGCAGGTGAGGGCAGATGATCCCAGAGAGGTGCAGTGCACGCTGTGCCAAAAGGTGGTGAAGCGTGGGCGGGCGCTTGCCAACCTTGGCACAACTGCAATGGCCAGGCACCTGAAGGCATGCCACAGTGCTGTGTTGCTGAGCGGGAAGGCAGGCGAAGTGGATGCCAGCGGGTTCCCGACTCCAGCGGCCAGTCGCCCGGCCCATTCAGCGGGCCAGCGTTCTGCAGCTACTGCTGCTGCCTCTACCAGCAGCAGGAGCATTATGGGGGCAGAAAAACTGCAGGAGCCTCCCCAGCAGCACCGCCAGTCCACCATGGAGGAGATGGGGTGGGGCGATGTGTCGAGGCCATCGGCAGGGCGCCGTGGCACAGGCTTCCAGGAAAAAGGCAAGCGCCTGGTTGCCGAGATGATTGCCCTGGATGGCCAGCCCTTCTCCATTGTGGAGGACAAGGGCTTCCAGCGTCTGCTTGCGTTCCTGGCTCCCAACTTTAAGCTTCCTTCCCGCTCCGCCCTGAGTCGGACTGTGGTCCCACAGTTATATAGGGCTTTGAAGGAGCGGGTGAGGGAGCAGCTTGCAGGGGCTGGGGGGGCAACGGTCCACTTCACCACGGACCTGTGGTCCTCCAGGAACGCCCAGCATGCCTACCTGGCAGTGACTGCACACTGGTGGCAGGACGCAAAGGCAGTGCTTGGCAGTGGCAGGAGGGGACCTGAAGCAGGGTATAGGTGGGCCCTGCTTCAGTCCCAAGTTATGGACAGCTCCCACACCGCAAGGAAGGTAGAGGCAGCCCTGACCACCATGGTGAGGGAGTGGCTCACGCCAGGCATGGCCTTCACCAAGGGGTGTGTGGTCACGGACAACGCGGCCAATATGCTTAAGGCAGTCCGTGACGGGGGGTTCACGAGTATCCCTTGCGCCGCACACACCCTCCACCTGGTGGTGAAGGACGCTCTGGGCTTGGGTGATAAAGGCATTGGGCCAGGCACCCTTAGCTCCCTGGTCGAGCGGGGGAGGAAGCTGGCGGGCTTCTTCAACCGCAGCGTGAAGGGCAGCGAACTCCTCCGGGAGAAGCAGGCTGAGCAAGGGTCCCCGGTGCACACCCTGATCCAGGATGTCTCCACCCGGTGGAACTCCACCTTCCTGATGCTGGAGCGGCTTCTTGAACAGAAAGCCGCCCTGCATCAGGTGGAACTGGAGACAGACATCGAGTCACCTCCAGGGTACAACAGGGAGGAATGGGATATTATATCCCAAACCGTCTCTGTCCTGAGACCATTCCTGGCCGTCACGGAGACACTGAGCAGCTCCACTGCCACCCTCAGCCAGGTGACCCCGCTGGTGCATAGTCTCCACAGCAGCCTGGATGAGATTCTTGGGGCGGTGGGGCGGGATCGTGGCCCTCAGGGCAGGAGAATGTGCGATGAGGCGATGGAGCTAGCCGACAAGTTGAAGGCGGGCCTGAGCGCTCGCTTTGGTGACCTCCTGCGCCGGGACGAATATGTCCTGGCAACCATGCTGGACCCCAGGATCAAGGGCAGCATGGCACGGGAAAGTGCGCACTATGGCCTCCAGAAGGGGATGCTGGTCGATAAGGTCAGGCAGGCAGAGCGGGCCATGCAGCGGGATGCCCCTGGGGATGGTGGGAGTAGGAGCAGCGACCCTCAGCCATCTGGGTCTATCCCTGCCTCCAGCAGCAGCAGGACCCTTACTGCCAGCAGCTCCTCCTCTGTTCTGTCCACTCAGGGGAGCATGGGGACCAGCAGCACAAAAGGGCAAGCAGCGTGGCTGAGGGCAGTGGGGCAGGTGGTGCCCACCCAGAGCTACCGGAGGGAGTATGATGGCGCCTCAGCAGCAGTGGAGACCTATCTGGAGGAGGAGCCTTGCATAGAACCCGGCAGCGATCCCTTGGCCTACTGGGCCAGCAAGGCCCAAGTGTGGCCGGCCCTGTCCAAAGTGGCCAAGGGTATCCTGTCCTGCCCACCAACCAGTGTCCCCAGCGAGAGAGTGTTCTCCATCACGAGGGACATATGCGCCCCGCACCACCTGAGACTGGGGGCCAAGTTGGTGGAGCAGTTGCTCTTTCTGAAGGTTAACCTTCCACTGCTGGGATTCCCCGAGCTGCCTCTGGACAAGGAGTGATAGTGCAGTGGCACACGCCATCCCATGCCAGGGGCAGTCTTGGGACAGGGCTCCTCCTCCATCTGGCTACTGCTCCTGTGCTGCTGAGGTGCTGCTTTCCCTCCCTCCCTCCCAATGCCTGGCACCTGCCCTGCCTCTCTCTCTGTATCTCTCTCTCTCTGCCTCTCTCTCTCCCTCTCTCATAGTAGACGCTGGCCTCGGCCGCCTTTTCTGACTGACCTCAGGATGCAGGGTGGCAATGGGAAACAAGCTGTAAGCCTGCCAGCCGGCCTATGGCTAGCCATACGATCTCATCCTGCCTATGTGTTGCTGACTGGCTCTCTCTCTCTCTCGTGCTGCACAGTCTTTGCTAGCCTATCTGATTGCCCTGCTGCCAATGTCCCAGCATGCCTGCCCTACTGACTCCCATGCAACTCTGCCTGTCTGCCTGCCCTGCTTGCTGCCAAGCTCAAAGCATGCATCAGTCCTGCCTCCCATGTCAAGGTGTCTGTCTTCCTACCCACGTTGCCTAGCTAAAAGCCTGCCAAAGCCCGCCTGCCCAGCCCTACTGCCTCTCATGATATGCTTCCTGCCTGCCTGCCCAGGTTGTGAAGCTTGAACCCTCCCTCAGTCTGCCTGACTGACGCTCATGCCATGCCACCTGACTGCCTCCCCAGGGGACCAATGTCTGCTGCTGCTAGGGCCACTGGTGCTAGTTATTCCACCACATGACAAGAGGCAGCCACTCCAGACCTGGCACCCGCAGCCAGGGTGCCGGGACCAAGTTACTGGCAGGGAGGGCTGTGGCCAATACCTGGAAGCTGCCACCCTAGCCCCGGGACCCACGTGATGGATCTGGGGCCGTCATTCATCTCACACTGCAATGTCATTCCACCTCAATCAGAAGCAGGCACTCCAGCCCCAGTACCCACCACCAGGGTGCTGGGGCCAAGTTACTGGCAGAGAGGGCTGTGGCCAATACCTGGAAGCTGCCACCCTAGCCCCGGGACCAACCGTGATGAGTCTGGGGTCGTCATTCATCTCACACTGCGTTGTCATTCCACCGCTCCGAGAAGCAGCCAGTCCAGCCCTGGCACCCACTGCCTGGGTCCCGGGGCCAAGCTACTGGTAGGGAGGGCTGTGGCCAATACCTGGAAGCTGCCACCCTAGTCCCAGAACCCACTGTGATGGGTCTGGGGCCGTCATTCATCTCACACTGTGCTGTCATTAAACCGCTCCGAGAAGCAGCCACTCCAGCCCCGGCATCTGCCGCCTGGATCCTGGGGCCAAGCTACTGGTAGGGAGGCCTGTGGCCAATACCTGGGGGGGGAATGCTTTGTACCCAGCATGAGGGGGTGGGGAATTCTGCCTGCCCCTCCCCTTACCAAACACCAGCCCGTTCCTTCACAACAATGCTTGCCTATCTCTTAGGATTGACTGTCTAAGAGATCCTTGGCCTATACGCTATTTGTGCAAAAGGTTCTGTACCATGGCCACCAATGTCTGTTTCTTCCAAGGCAATATTGCCCCCATGCCAGGCCTATGTGGTGTCCTGTCTGTGCCATGATGCCATGACATAAAGAAACAGCTGCTGCGGCTGCTGCCAGACCTATATGCTGTGTCTGTGCCAAGTGTTCTGTACCCCAGGTTGCCGCCAAGCTCAAAGCCTGGCTCAGCCCGCCTTCCTGCCTCTCATGCCAAGGTGCCTGTCTGCCCACCCAGGTTTCTGCAGAGAGAGAGAGAGAGAGAGAGAAAGTCCACCTACTGCTTGAAGGAGAGACAAACACGATTCCACCCATGCTGTCGCCAGCATTATATGGCCAGGGAGAGAGACAGAGAGGGTCCCAGCTAGAACGAGGGAGATGGAGGTTGGAGGGGGAGGAGTAGGCATATCTGGATTCTTGGCTGCCACCTGCCAGAACCAGGAAGAACTCCTATTTGTGCTCATGCACCCATTAATGTCCATTGCCCGCATCCAGCACACAGCAAACCTACCGTAATGAGATGGAATATAACCCACAACATATAATAATATCATATGTGCCTGCCTGCCTGTGTGTGATCCTGTACCTGCTGCCCTGCTACCACCTATCGCCTGATCAAATGAAGTGTGCCCCATAGGCTTTGGGATGTCATTCCACTATCCCTGATTCAGTCATGCCCGCCTGTCCCAGGGACCATCAACGAGATTATGGGACCATCATGACACTCACTGGGGACTGCATTCCATTCCATTGCATCCAGAAGTCCAGTGCCTGCATGCCAGCCTTTCCCCCCTCCCCAAAAACCTACTCCTCTGCACCCACCCGCGGCTGCCCGCTGAAGCTGGTTGCTGAAACTAAAAGCCCCTCCGACCACCAGCTCCTGCTGCTTGCTGCCAAGGAGTCTGTCTCTCTTTCTCTCTGTCACACCTACCCACACAAACACAAGCCCTGCACCTCCTGGGGGGATTTCCACTAGTTGAGACCCTGCTGCTGGCACAGCACATCTTTGAGTTCATAACTACGCTACATGAGGTGGGAAGAGGTGCTGCTGGAAGAGATTGACAAGATGTATGAGATTCTGCCACCTGCCAGCCAGAACTTCAACAGCACAAAGGGATAAATAAAAGATTGGATAGGTGAAACAAAGCTCGTAACAAGAAATACATTACAACTACTTTAATTATAACAATTTTAATAACATCAACAACAACAAAGCAAGAACAACAACAACAACATTAAATAAAACAAAAGCAAACATGCAAATGAAACTTATTAACAAACCTAAGAGTCTTTTGCTCTGCTTCCACTGGGCCTATCCCCCGGGAGTCGGTCTAAGGGCAGGAGAGGTAGGGGCACCTCGCAGGGCTCAGGGCTGGCGACTTCGTGCTCACCCAGCACGCCGTTGAGAATGCAGTGATCCAGGCCCTCCTGCATTGCCCCCTGCCACCTGGAGAGTGTCTGGTGGTAGAGCTGCACGCGGCTGAGCTCGGTGGAGACATACTGGGTGTATGCTGCCACCCTCTGCCACTCCACCTGGACCGCCTGCAGCTCCTCCACCAGGCCCTTCTCCAGGTCTGCAGAGGACCGCTGGACCGCCTCCACATGGGCCAGGGTGCACCACTGCTTCATGGCCCAAAAGGCCTTCACCTCCGCATCCTCCAGGGGCTCGGGGGTCTCCACATTGGGGCTGGAGGGGGGGAGGGGAAGGGCCTGTATGCCTCCTTTTGTGGGTTGCCTTCCCCCCCTTCTTCTGGCGCTGAAGCTCCATGGGTGCCACTCCAGAGTCCTCCGAGTCCTCGCCCACCCACCTCACTCTCAGGCCGTGGGTCTTTTCAATGTGGCTGATGAGCCCCGACGTGGTCCCCTCCCTCTGCCAGCGGAAAACGTTCTTGCAGATCTAAAAAGAGCATAAAAAGATAGGAATGTAAGAAGTGTCATACTGTGGTAGACCAATGGTCTGTCAAAAAGCCCTGCCTTCGTTCTGTCTCCACAAGTGGGTGGACTGGGTGGCCATCCAATCTCTCTCTGCAGGGGACTTCCGTTCCTAACAGGTCATAGGTCAATTCATTCCCTGTTGTTCCAGTCCCCATGCCATACCTTGCATGTGGTGGTTCTGTCTCCCTTGTGATAGAACCTCCAGACATCCGACGACTGGCACTGAATGTCTGGGGGTGTCACCGGCGATCTCTGCCTGGGTGTCCGCTGAGTCCTCCCCCTTGCCGTTGTCCTGGCAGCAGTAGCAGCAGGGCTGTGGCCAGTGCCACCAGAATCCGATTCCTCTCTGTAATGAGAACACATAAGAACACCAAATAAATATCAGGCATTTATGATGATGGCTCTCTAGTCCTCCCTCCTTGGGGTGCTAGTAGGGATTGCAACTAGAAATTTAATTTTGTGCCCAGGGATGCTAGGGAGTGCAACTAGGAACTGGAAGGCCATGGCTGGCACGGGCAAACCCTGCCCTGCCCTGCCCTGCCCTCCTTGTGGTGCTTGGGATTACATCTAGGAAGGCCCTGGCTGGCATGTGAAAATCCTGCCCTCCTTGGGGTGCTAGGGATGGTGACAGGAGATGGAACCCTCATCGTAACCCTCATTCTCATTGGAACCAAGCCAAGTACGTGCACCTGAGACTTCACATCTTCATGAATGTTAGACCCCTTGTCTCTCCCTCTGTTCCCCTTCCTATTTCTCTCAGATTGTAAGCCCTAGGGGCAGGGACCGTGTCTATTTTATTACTTTGTAAACGTGCCAGGTACACTGCTGGCACTATATAAATGTTTGTTAATAATAATAATAATAATAATAATAATAACAACCCTGGCTGGAGGAAAGAGCCTGCCCTTATTTGGGGGTGCGTAAGGAATGGGATGGCAAGGCAACTGGAGACTGGAGCTCTTGCTAGCCTGGCACATGTTTGGGTGGGGGTGCTGCTCATGCCAAAGCCCACCACACTACAGTACCCTCCCTCTCTGTTGCAGACATCCACTGCCACCCACTGATGCCCACTGTTTGTGCCCAACTGATGCCCACCACCTACGCACCCACGCGCACGCCAGTGAGCTGTCTCCAACAGATAAAGCTTTTCTTGTCCTCAAAGTAAAACATTTTTTTACAAACCTGGCAGCAGCTCCAGAACCCGCCGCTTCCTCCTTATCCGAGGAGTAAGCCACCAGTGCCATGGGAGGTGTAGTAGTCACCAGGGCAGCCGCCTCAACCGCTACCACCTCCTCCTCCTCCTCCTTGAGTGGCACTGGCAAGTTGGCCCCCAGCCGGGGGATCAGCACTACAGCTGCCTGAGTCTTCTTCATTTTTTCTTTTTTTCTTTTTTTTAAAAAATAAGGACCACTCTCTCACCCACAATAACCGAACCACCGAAACACACAGCACAGCCAATCCAACAAAGTCACAAACAGTCAAACACAGCCAAAACACACAAACTGAGCAGCCACCGAGTCAAACACACACTCACTCACCACACAACTCTGCACGCGCTCGAATTGCCAGTTTCCAGCACGATTTCCGGCTCGCGTTATTTTTTTGGCCGAACGGCCAAACATGAGCCGAACACGAACGGCCGAACACGAACCCAAATGGCTGAACCGAACGCGGCTGAACCGAATGGCCGAACCCGAACCGCAGTCTGTTCGCCCATCCCTATGGGGCACTACCGAAAAATCTGGAGTGTGCCTGCAGGACAAGCCAAAAAAGTGTGTGGCAATGGGTGCCCATTCATACCTGGCCCTTATGAAGTGCTGTGACCACCCATGCCAGCAGACAAGTCCCCCACTCAGAGGGACTGTGTGCAGTGGACATGGCCTTTGCAAGTCACAAGAACTGGCTGCAAGTGTTGGGGAGCCTTGTTCCCCAGCACTCATGGCTGGGGCATGTCAATTTCAAAGGTCAGCTTGGCGCGCTTCCCCCTCCCCCGTGGTCCTTGGCAGGGGAGTGCCAGGTGGCTGCCGTGATAGCGAGCCGCTCATTAGAATCCCTTCCCACGCACTCCACCTGAATGGTGCTCTGCAGCTGTGCCACTCAGTGACCATGGAGTCCTGCTCATTTAAAAACACCCTAGATAATCTGATTACTCCATTATGGCTCGGCAGCTTCAGGGGCATCTAGATCGGATCAGTATTCTTGATCCCTCACAGTCTGGCTTTTGTCTGGGGTTTGGGATGGAGACTGCACTTATGACTTTGGTTGATGACCTGCGCCGTGAGATGGATCAGGGCAGATCATCTCTTTTGATCTTGTTAGATCTTTCGGCAGCATTTGATACTGTTGACCACGAGATGTTGGTGGCTCGCCTGCAGTACTGGACGGGGGTGGGCGGAATTGTTCTGAATTGTTTCTTAGCTGGAAGAACTCAGTGGGTGGTGCTTGGGGAGTGTTCATTAGCTCCCGGGGACCTCATGTATGGAGTCCTGCAAGGTTCTATTCTGTCCCCCCTCCTGTTCAACATGTACATGCAGTCTTTGGGCGAGGTCATAAGAGGGTTTGGCATATGATGTCATCAGTATGCTGATGATACACAGCTTTATCTCTCTTTTTCAACCGACCCAGACCCAGCAGTCTCCGTGCTTACCCGGTGTTTGGTGGCTGTGGGGGATTGGAAGAAGGAGAGTTGTCTGAGGCTGAATCCCAAAAAGACAGAGGTGATGTTGGTGGGTAGGGCTGGGGAAGTGGTGGCATCTGTCATTGATGGGGTCTGCCCTCCCCTAGTTGCTCAGATCCATAGTTTGGGAGTGGTCATTGATTAGCAGCTCTGCCTGGATTCTCAGGTGGAAGCTGTGGCGAGGAGTGATTTTTGTCAGTTACATCTGGTATGATGGCTATGGCCGTATGTCTCAAACTCTGATTTGGCCACCATCATCCATGCCTTCATCACCTCTAGACTGGACTACTGTAACACACTCTACATGTGACTACCCCTGGGGACGATCTGGAAGCTGCAGCTGGTGCAGAATGCGGTGGCCCATCTCCTACTGGGCTGGACCGTCATGAGCACATTACACCAGTGCTCCGTTCTCTGCACTGACTGCCTATTGTCTTCTGGGCCTGATTCAAGGTGTTGGTGTTGACCTATAAAGCCCTAAACGGCCTAGGCCCTGCATACCTGCAGGGCCATCTCATGCCCCGGATCGTGGTGCAACCCATGCGGTCAGCTGGGAATGCCCGACTCACATTCCCCTGGGTTTCCCGGGTGGTGATGATGGGGAGGACCTTCTCGATGGCCGCCCTCAGGCTGTGGAATTCACTCCTGATGGAGGCCCACCTATCCCTGGACCTCCCTTCTTTCTGAAGGCAATGCAAGACCTGGCTGTTCTGCCAGGCCTTTGAAGACGGAGACAGGTAGGGGGGTTGGGTTGGGGAGGGGTTAAACTCACTCTTTTTAATGAATTTATAGTTTTAATAAGTTTTTAAGTTTTATAACTGTTTTAAATGTATTTAACAATGTTGTGAGCTGCCCCGAGCTGCCATTGCGAGCAGGAGGCCTGGCACCCGCCCACTGCCCCACCAGCCTAAAAACCCACCAGCTGCCCCTGGGCTGAACGTGGTCAAAGTGTTGGGCGGGTGATTTTGGAAGTAGAGGAGATGAAGGGGCTGAGATCAGAGCAAGAGAGACCAGTAAGGAGGAAAGTACAGTAGTCAAGGGGAGAGATAACTAGAGCATGGACTAGGGTTCTAAACGTCTACACATGCTGTAGTGGAAACAGTAAGGCAGGGCCATATTTTAGCAATATTATACAGGGTGAAGCAACAGGATTTGGCAACAGACTGGATGTGAGGTGTAAAGGAGAGGGAGGAGTTGAATATGAATCCCAGGGTACACGCCCGAGGGACAGGCTGGATGGTGACACTCTCCATAGAAATTGAGAGGGAAGTGGGTGGGGAATGTTTTATGGGGAAGATGAGGAGTTTGGTCTTGGCCATATTAAATCTGAGTTGGTGGTGAGACATCCAAGCAGAGATGTCAGAGAGACAGTCAGTGATAGGGTGGCCATACCTCCCCTTTAAAAGAGGATGCTTATTAAAAATACATGGTGCAGGGATGCATTTGTTCCAGTGAAGCCCTGCACTGTGTGTTTTTCATAAGTATCCTCTTTTAAAGGGAGCTATGACCACCCTAGTCAGCGACACTTGACTGAATGGAGGAGGAAATTGCAGGAGTGTTGAGATAAGAGTTGTGTGTCATCAGAATACAGGAGGTACTGGAAGTCAGGAGATTCAATGAGTTTACCCAGAAAAAGAGTGCAAAGACAGAAGAGGAGAGGGTCCAGGACAGAGCCTTTGGGAACTCCCACAGAGAGGGGAAGTGATGTAGAGGAGGTACAAGCAAGAGAAACATTGAAGGAGCAGTTTGAGAGATACGAAGAGAACATGTTGAAAACAGAGCTCTGGAAACCAAGGGACAGTCTCAATTGAGTGGAGAGGACAGAAGCCCAATTGAAGGGGGTCAAGGGAGGAATTTGAAGAGAGGAAATCAAAAGACAGTACACGTAGAAAATGCGCTCCAGGAGCTTGGAAGTGAAGGGTAGGAGCAAAACGGGGGGATAGTTGGAAGGGTTGGAGGGGGAAATGGAGGAAGGAGAGGGTTGGGAAACATTAGAAAGGTGGAGTTTATTAGTCTTGTAGAAAAAGGAGAGAAGGTCCTGTTCAGAGAGAGAGGAGAGAACAGAGGAGGGTGCGGGGTCTGGGGGAGAGGTATGATTTAGCCGCCCCTGTGACAACTTGGCTAGTGAAGCCCACCCCACCCCACCGTTGCCAGCTGCCCTCCACTGTGATTGACGCCCCTGTTGGGAGACCGGCCCGGACCTGCTTTGACACCTGTGCAGGCTGCGTGAGTGATTGCCCCGGGGAACGCAGCTATTAAGGTGCTGCGGAGTCTACAGTGGTGCCGTAGGTGTGCGTCGTGCCTAAGGGCGTCACACACAAGGGCGCACCGTTGTGTGCGGCCTTAGGCACTGGCCGGGCTCAGGCGCCACTTCTTTTTCATCTTTAGTCCTTCCTCCGGATCTCACTGGAAGTGTAGCAGACATTGGTTGCACTGGTGGAGTATGGGGAGGAAATGATCAGGGACGGGGATGGTTACGCGAGTCCATTCCCGTCTCCAACAATCAACCCTCGAGGGCTTTTTGAAGAAATCAAGGACCCCTTTGGTGGACGAGGCTCCAGTAGATCAGCAGTATTTGGAGACTTTGGCGACTCCGGTATCTCGGGTGCCAGAATCAGGGACTTTTGCGGACTCTACCAGCTCGGACTTGTCTTTTTTATCCCAGCCTATAGCTCCCCATATGCAAACAACTATTTTGACTCTGCCCACTGCCTTCAATGACTCTGCTGCTCACTCCTTGGAATATTTGGGCGGCCAATACTTTGGTGTAGGGGATCCTGTAACAAAATTATACGCCCAACTAGAGAGTATTAACATGCAGCTCGAATTGGCCCCTAGAAAATTCAAGGACAAGCAGATTAATGTTTCAGGGATCAGGTTGGCTGAGTTGGCCATAACCCAAGACTTATATGTCCTGAATGGCACAGGGTTTTCTGATCCTGATGGGAAATTCACATTTGTCGGTACCCAAGGCCCAAGCACAGTCGATTTCATCTTGGTTTCTGCCAGGGTTCTTCCCCATGTTAGTGCCTTTGCTTTGGGCCCGCTGCTGGTGGAGGATCATCTCCCCTTAGCACTTACTCTATTCAATCCGGGCCCGGATTTAGATCATGGCCAAGCCCAAGTTGTAGTGGGTAACCCTGATGTGACCGGCTGTGAGATCCGAGTTCCTCGGTGGGATGAAACTTTCTCTAACTCCTTGGTGGAGTATACTTCCCATCCCTCCATTGCCAGTATCCGGGAGTATTTAATCTGTTCCCATAGTCATGTGGAAACTTTAGACTTTTTGCCCAGTTAACTGCAGGCCTGCGGCTCCATATCCAGGGTCTAGGGAGAGGCCTGGCAACACCAGCTGCCAGGATCAGCCAACCCTGGTTTGATAAGGAGTGTCGAATGTCCAGGGTTAGATTGAAATCTGTCTACCATTTCTACAGGGAGACTGGCCTCCTGACCTTACCTTCGGAGTACATTATGCTTAGAGCCCTTATAAATGCCCAAAAGAGGGGTTTGGGGGATATACAATGGGAAAACCTATTGCAGGCGGCTAATTTGAAAGATGGTAGAAGATTCTGGCACCTTGTCAATGGCTCACTGGGGGGGAATCCAAGGGCCTCTGCTCCGGTACTTTCTCCATCGGTTTGGATGGAATACTATCAGAAGCTTTACAATATCAGTAGTGGGGTTGGGGGGGCGGGAAGTACTGGTGCCCACATTGGAGGATCTTCCTCCATGGCCCCCGGTTGGGGAGGACGATTTTGAGGCCGTGGTTGACTCCTTTGGTAACAATCGTGCCCCGGGTATAGATCTTATTCGTATTGAGTATCTCAAGACCCAAAAGGAATGGTGGTTTCCCATATTGGTGGCGGTATTTACTGCCATCAGTAATACTGGGATGATTCCCCAGGACTGGGATAAGGCAGTCATTGTTCCCATCTACAAAAAGGGTTGCAAAGCAGACCCATCCAATTACAGGCCTGTCAGCCTTTTGTCAGTTGTTGCCAAAACCTATGCAAAATACTTATTAAAGAAATTATCTGATTGGATGGTTCAGGCTCAAGTACTATCGCATGAGCAGGCGGGATTTCAGCAGGGCCGCACAACTACAGAACAATGCTATATATTACAACATCTTGCCTCAAAGTATAGGGCACGGAACGGAGTCCTGTATGTTACATTTTTAGATCTTAGGGCTGCCTTTGATTTGGTAGATCGGGCTGCCCTCTGGAGTAAGTTGCAGAGCTCTTCTATAGACAAACGGCTCTTGGCCCTGATTCAGTTGCTCCATGCTCATTCTTCCCTCGTGGTGAAACTGGACCAACAAGGACACATAACCCCCCCAATCTCTACTTCACAGGGAGTTAGGCAGGGGTGTGTCCTTGCTCCAGCTCTTTTTAATTATTTCATCGATGAGGTGATACCAGCTATGGCCAATCCACACTTTCCCCCCCAAAAATTAGCTGCGCGGTCCATCGGCTGTCTTTGTTACGCCGACGATGTCGCATTGCTTTCCCAGACGCATGTAGGTCTCACACGCCAGCTCCAGGCTTTCGCGGCATTTTGCCAGGAGAACCATTTAACCATCAACTATGATAAATCAAAGATTTTGGTGTTTGCTTCAAAGTTGAAAACTTATTCCTGGACAATAGAAGGAAATTCTATTCAGCAGGTCCTTGCATTTCGCTATCTGGGTATTCTGTTCCATAGATTGGGTGGTTGGCGGGACCATGTCAGCAGGGCACTTAGAGCTGTGAAAGGTTCGGTTCAATCCATTAACCATCTGTTTACAAAACAAGGGAGATCTGCAGTTGTACCGGCCCTTCAAGTCCTATCCAGTAAGATCAAATCCCAAGTATTGTATGGGGCAGAGATTTGGGCTCCGTTCTGCTCTCATGTGATTGATAAAATATAATCTGGGTTTCTTCAGAAACTGTTGGGTGCCCCAAGGGGCACCCCACTAGCTGCCATTTGGCTGGAGCTGGGACAAAAAAAATGGTCCCAAGCGGCCAATGAACTAGCCTTGAAATTCTGGCTTAAAGTAAATTGTGGCCAGGGCTCCCAGCTTCTGAGAGGTGTTAGAGAGGATTCCTTTAAAAGTCCATGGTCAATAAGGGTAGGGGCCCAGTTAAGAGTGATGGGATTATCCCCGTAGTATCTGCAGGATAAACTCCCGACCTCGCTCAGGAAGGAAGTTCTTATGCGGGTAGAGGATATGGG
The DNA here is from genome assembly GCA_003113815.1 of Sphenodon punctatus. Lineage (NCBI taxonomy): Eukaryota > Metazoa > Chordata > Lepidosauria > Sphenodontia > Sphenodontidae > Sphenodon > Sphenodon punctatus. The sequence goes on along the minus strand of QEPC01006944.1, from coordinate 374,383 downwards.
CAGGCAGAGCGAGTTGGGCAAACTTGGGCTGTCCCCCCACATGCGGGACTATCTACCATGGGTTCCAGAGCTAAGGCAGGTTGCCGGCTATCTTGTTGCTTCTATCTTAGGCAGGGCCAATCAATTGATTTGCGCAGCTCACTTTAATGCCTTTCCCTCGGCTGTCTTCGAAGGCCGGGCACGGGGGGTGCCTTTCATTGAGCACCTCTGTCCTGATGATAATCTGGCAGTGGAGACAGTTGCCCACATAGTCCTGCACTGCCACTTATATGACAAACCCAGACAGGTGTTCTTGCTGCCGCTTATAGAGAAGTATTCGGGTAGACCAGACCATGTACTCCTGTTTCTGTTACTCAATAGCTCAGACTCTGACTCTATCAAAAACGTTGCTGCATTTCTCCTTCAAGCTGTCTACCTCAGGAAATCTTTTCTAGGGTTCCAGTTGCTCCCTTTACATCCAGGGCATTGTTTACCCAGTGTTATGGGGGTTGTTGACCCTGGTGGGGCAATGGTTTAATTATGTCTCTGCTATTTGCTGTATTTTTCTCCCTTTTTGTTTGAGAGATGACAGCAGGCCCTATGTGATATTGTTTGATAATCCAGTAATTGTTAGGTTACTTTTGACTGAGCCATGGTAATCTTCTGTCCTGTTGCTCTGCTATGGATTTCCCTGTACCTTTTCTATGTAACATTCTTGGATCATGTACACCCTGTTTTAATTTTTTTTATTTATAATTCACTGCAATGGTCAAAGACTATGCAATAAAGATTTGATTTGATTTGATTTGAGCAAGAGGAAGGCTGGGTAGGGGATGGAGGGTTCAGAAGGGAAGCAAATGTTGAGAAGAGATGGCAGGGGTTGCATAAGTAGAATTCGATTATGAGGAGTAATAGTAGTCTTTGGCCAGGGAAAATGCATCACTAAATGCAGAAAGAACAAACTTGAAGTGGAGGAAGTCAGCAAACTCATGAGACTTCCACGAGAGGTGCTCAGCGGCTTGAGAGCAGGCTTGGAGATGGCAGATGGTAGGAGTGAGCCAAAGACTGGGGTTTATGCGACAGATAGAATGGTTTAATAGGGGAGCAAGGGAGTCAAGGGTGGAGGAAAAGGATGAGTTGAAGGCAAAGATAGCAGAGTCTGGGCAGGTGGTAGAGGAGACAGATAAGAGAAGGGGGGGAGAGGGAGAAAGCAAAGTCCAGAGGATTGATGGATTTAAGGTTACAGAAAGAGTGAGAGGTTGGGGAAGCAGGAGGGAACAAGTGGGAGACATCGAATGAAGCAAAGTGATGGTCCGAGACAGGAAGGGCATCAAAGGAGAGATATGAGTGAGAACATTTTTTTTTAATAAGACTAGGTCAAGGGAGTGGCTTTGGGCAGTCAGTCCACATGTGAAGGTCAAAAGAAGAGGTAATCAAGAGGAAACAGGCGTCAGTGAAAGGAAGCAGGGAACAGCAGATTCAGAGGGGTGTCTACATGGATATTGAAGTCCCCAAGAATGGAGGTGGAAATATTGTTGTTTGAAACTAAGAAAGTAAGCCATGTGTCAAAGTCAGTGAGAAATTAGGAGGTAACCTGGGGGGCGGTATATGACAGCAACATGGAGGTGGAGGACTGAGTAGAGGTGAACAGTTTGCCTCAACGAAAGAGAAATGAGAGGGAGGAGTGCTGAGGGGTTAGAATTGTCAGGATTCTGCAAGGAGCAGGCCAACATTGCCACCATGACCTTCAGAGCATGGTTAGTGGGTGAAGGAGAGGCCACCAAGGAAGAGGGCAGCAGGAGTGGCAGTGTTACTGGGGTGGGGATTCAAGTTTCTGTAAGGGCAAGGAGATGGAGGAAATGGGAGAGGAAGAGATCACGGATGAACAGTGCTTTCTGGATGAGCGCAAGACAAAGGCAGCTGAGATGGTGGGAAGACAAGGGATGGGGATAAGATTTGGGGAGGGGGAGGTGGCAGGAGTGGGAAATAGAATTGAGGACTGAGATATGGGGAGGTGAGATATCTGGCTTCCTGATTGGCTCCCAGTCTTACATAAGGCATGCTGGGAGCAACAGAAAGTCAGTGGAGCATGTTACTGCTGCTGTTCTGGTCCCCTCTTGGATTCACTGCTTTTCTAGGGGTACTCAGCAGGTACTCTGTTCATTTTCATTATTATTTTCATTTTCATTTACAAAATCCCCTTCGTTTGGGGGGGGGAGGGGGGTTCATAAAGGAAATGTCAATTTTTGTTGTTTTTTGGGGGGGGTCCTTTCACTTATTTATTTTTATCAAAAAAAAAAAAAAAGCGGAACAAATGGCTGCACTAGCACAAATGGCCGCCAGACCACTCTGCGCATGTTCAGCCCTTTCCCAAAATGGTGCCAGCAACGTCAACACCATTTTGGGAAAGGACAGCCAGTCTGCACATGCACAACATGGCCACTGCACATGTACAGACCGGCCACTCTTTTCCAAAATATTGCCAACGCTGATGGAGCCATTTTGTGAAAGGGTGCACATACACAGAATGGTCCCAGTGGCCATTTTGTTCATGCACAGTCCCACCCCCCCTTCCCGCCTTATATTAATTTTTACTATTTATTGTGGTAACAAAAACAGATGCCTTTTTTTCTTCGTTTTTATCCATTTTTGTTACCATGGCCTATCATTTTCCTATTTGAATTACTAAAACAAATGGGCCATTCTTTGTTTTAGTAATTTAATAAATTGAAAACAAATTGTACAACCCTCTTTTGTTTTTTCTTTCTCTCATTGTTTCAGCTTTTCCCTTTGTGTATGATTTTCCATGTTTCCCCCTCCCACTGTAGCTTGTGCAACCTTGTTCTCCCTTATTTTATATTTACTTTTATTTATTTATACTAAAATTTCTATCCCACCTCTTTGTGCCTCTGGCAGCTCAGGGCAGTGTACAAAACAATCATCATATATATAAATATCAAAACATCAAATATAGACAACAAATATAAATAACAGGAAAAATAAAAATATAAAAGCAATATACAAAAGGCCACAGATTACCCATTTCCTCAGCCAAAAGCCTGGCAAAAAAGAAAGGTCTTACTTTGGTTCCCGAAGGAGGAAAGATCTGGGGACAACTGAACCCCTACTGGGAGGGAGGTCCACAGCCGTGGTGCTATGAACGAGAATGCCCTTCCCAATGTCACCCCCATTGTACATGAGGGACTTAAAGAAGGGCGCCCCCGGCTGACCTCAGCCCCGGCTGGGGCTGATCCAGAATCCGGAGGGTGAGGTGCTCCTGCAGATAGGCAGCGCCCAGACCATTTAGGGCTTTATAGGTCAAAACCATCACCTTGAATCGGGCCCTGAAGACTATAGGCAGCTAGTGCAGCGAGTGAAGCACAGGTGTTATATGCTCACAGCACCCTTCCTCGGTAAGGAGGCGGGCCGATCTATTCTGCACCAACTTCAGTTTCCAGACCATCACCATGGGTGGCCCCATGTAAAGCATTTTACAATTCTCCATATTCCCTTGTTGCTGGGTATGCTGTCTCCCTATTGGTGCACCTGTTCCCTCTTTGTCTGATCTCTCTTAGAACTACCACTTGCTGCTTTGCTTAGTCCCTTTCATAGTGTTTGTTAGAGGTGTGCACTAGGACCCCATGTCATTTTTCATTTTTGTTTTTAATTGGTCATTTTTCTTTTCAAATATCAAAATTCCATTTTCATTTTTGCTTTCGTTTTTGATTTCCATTGGTTTCATCGTGGGTGGGTGCAGCTCTGGTTTGGGTCACCCATGTGCCTACTCTGGGGCTCCAGCCCACTCCCTGTCCATGGCCCTTTTTACAGACGCTCTAACACAGGCAGTGGCGTCCGTTGCTCCGTGGGTAGGTGTGGGTGGAGATGGGTGTTGGCCGGGAACAAACACTCACCAACACCCACTGAAAGTGGCGTTTACACAGACACCCCCACCCATATCCACCCAGGGAAATGCTCCCCACCCACTGGCCAACACTAATCTCCACCCAGAGGAACTGGGTGGAGGCATCATGTGTGCACAGGGCCCATGGTGATTGGCTGCAGTGGTGCCCTGCAACATGTATAATAAAATGTAACACCCATTTTATGGGTGTTAGAGCATCTGTGTAAAAAGGGCCTTGGATGGAAATTAAAAAAAAGGTGTATCCAGGAATATGTATGGAGCTTTTCTTAAAATCACAACATTCAATTGCTTCTAGAATCGGTCCCCTTAATCCAATATTTTTGGAATTTGGTACACATAGTGCCCTCTGCTGGGGGTACAATCTCCCTAAGTTTCAACAGAAGTGAATAAGAAACAAAAACGTTATAACCAGAATAGCCAGAAATATGTTTTTCAGTGTTTTCCCATTATTTCAAAAACAAAATTCCGTTTTTGTTTTCATTTTTCTTAGCATTTGTCATTTTTGTTTTTACAATAACAAAAATGAAAACCACAATTTTTGTTTTTGTTATCATAATAATGAAAACAAAACCCCCTCTAGCTAGAGCTCTGTTCATGTCTCATTATGTGTCCAGTTTCTCCCTTTGCCTTACCTCACTATAGCCTGTTTGTGCTTGTTTCCCTTCTTGTCCCCTTCACCATAGCTCTGTTTATATGCTCCCAGATAGTGCTCATACAGAGGCCATGATCCTGACTCTATTTACAGTTGGGGTGGGGCCATAGCTCAAGTGGTAAGAGCATGTGTTTTGCATGTATAAGGTCCCAGGTTCAATCCTTGGCATCTCCACTTCAGGATCCCTGTTAGCATGCCTGGGGAAGGCCTCTGATGGGGCCTGGCACCTGTCCCAGAGGTGCTCGGTGCGGGACCAGGCCATCATGGTAGTCAGGATCTCCCGGTCTCTTTCCCCCTCCCCTCTGATGACCTCCCTGGTGGGCATGAGCTCCCGGGAGTTCACCTCGGCTAACGGTTGCGATTCCTCCAGCAGCTCCCTGTTGAGGTCCTCCCTCGAGCACCGGTTCCTGGCCCGCATCTCCCAGTTCCGCTCCACGCTGCCGGAAGCTGCTCCCCTCATGCGAGCGGGGGCCTGGTCTGTGAAAGGGAGGTTGGACTGAACATTAGTTTATCCTAGCTGTGTGCCCTGCTGGCTACTACCGCCTGCCTAGGATTCCTGGTGGGTTGGCTCCCATAGTGTGATGGCTCCCCTCAGCCCTCCCCTGTGGGGTCCCCCGGCCCTGGCCTGTCATGCGGTGACCCCCCCGGCAGCTGTTAGCCACAGGCGGGGCCCCTGACTGTGTGGTGTGCCGAGGGAGCCGCTGTGGGCCCATTCACCCCTCCTGCCTGCCCCCACCACCCCACCCCTGTTGGGCCCTGCTGTTTGTGGTTGCTTGCCCCTGGGTGGCCCCCCCTGTACCTCTGCCCCCCTCTGCACCCAGGCCCCCCCAGCCCCCTGGCCAGTGTGCCCTGCCATGGAGGGTGGCCCACCTGGTGGTGTGGGCGTTGCTGGGCCCGCCTCCTCCTCCTCCTCCTCTGCGACCTCCACCTTGTATACCTCCAGGCTACCTTGAGTTACAATGGGACGGGGTACCATTAGTGTTTTTCGGCCCCTGGCCCCGGACGCTCCAGCTCTGTCCAGGCCGTTCCCACCCCCACCCTCACTGGGGCGCTCATACCTGGATCCTGTTCCTCCACTTCCTGGGGGCCTGTCCCTGTGGCCAGTAGGCCTGTGGGTGTTGGGGGCGCGTGCGGACTGTGGTGGTCCGGCGCTCGGATCCCCGGGGTGCCTCCTCCCCCTGTGGGACAAGGCTGTCACCTCCTACTTCATGGCTGGCCCCGCCTGGGGCATCCCCCCCAGTCTGTGGGGCCTGTCTGGGGGGTAGCATGTTGGCCCTGCACCTGCCTCGGCGAAGGCACTGCCATGTGTGCGGGAGGCCATGATGTCCCCATCCATGCAGAGGAACTTGTCCAGCTCCTCCTGGAACATGACTGTGTGTATGGCCTGGCTGGACTTGAGATTGTTGTCCTTGATATGTTTATATCCAGACCTCAAGTCCTTTGCCTGCTGCATGCACTGGGTGACATTCCTATTGTACCCCTGCCACTGCATCTCCTGGGCGATGACTTCATAGACCTGTCTGGTCTTGTAGCTGTGCACCAGGTCATGCTGGGCCCTTTTGGACCCCCACACATGTATAAAGTCCCTGACCTCCTGCCTTGTCCAGGACTCCCCCTTTTAGGACCTGCATGTGAGGGGGGGGGCTACCAGCTTGGCGGCATGGGGCCTTCCCTGTGGATGTGGTAGCCATGGTGGTGGTCGTGTCCTGTTGGAGGTAGTGCATTAGGGGTTACTATGGCTCCTGCTGGCCCCCTCTGCCCACCCATGGGACCTGCCCCCCCTCTCACCCTGGGGTTCCCTTTTGCTCACCTGGCTGTCTGGGAGGCCCTCCTCGGCCATCGTCCCAGTGGTGCGGTGCTCCGTTGTCTGGGAGCTGTCCTGTGGGGACGGGGACTGGGTTATGCTGCTGCCCCCTGCCCTGTGTTCCCTGGCCCAGTGGTTGGGGCCTGGGGTGTGGGCCTCCCCTCCCGGAGAGGTGGGTTCCCTCATGCTCACCTCGCTCTCTCTGCAGCTCCTTGGGGCATGCCCTTGGTAGGTTCTAGTCTGGGGGTCGTCAACCGGGGGGGCTGTTGGTGCGGCCCCTCTGCCCTGTGCCTCCCGGCCTGCCCCCCCCATACTGATGATCCATAACCCCCTTGTGTCTTCTGCCTGGGGCGCTTCCCTCCCTGCACTGCCTTGCCAGGGCTCCCCCCCTGAGTGCCCCTGGGTCCCCATGCTCACCTGATCCCTTCCCACGCGTGGCTCCCATGGCCTTCTCATGGGCCTTCCTGGTTGCCATCGTGGGAGCCCGCTTGCGTGTGTCCGGCTGCTGCTCTCCTTTATGGGGTTCGCAGCCGGACATCCGGTCCCTCCTCCTGTGTGCGTGTCTGTGTGGCTGTGTGTGCGTGCACTGTGGAGCCGGCACAGTGGGCTCCACTGGTCCGGTCCATGTGGGTGTTTTCGCTTTTACACAGATGCTCGGGTGTTGAGAACCCATCTCCACCCACCTCCACCCACGGAGGGTGCCGGCTCCCTTGCGGCTGCTCCGTGGGTGTTAGCGAGTGTCGGCGGGTGGGTTGGGCATGTGTCCCCACCCACTCATGGACATTTACATGGATGCTCTCCCACCCATCCGATGGGTATTTCCGGGTGTTCGTGGGTGGGTGGCATCCATGTAAAAGTGGCCTTAGTTGCATGCAGGAAAATGTTAGTTTATTGGAAAAATAAAACATTTCAAAAAATTGAAACGTAATATAATGACATGGCAAATCTGACTTCAGTTGTCAGAATTATGTTTAACAGATGTGACAATTCAGACAGATTTACTAGAACATGGAGGGAGTTTTTGGAATATGTTGGAAACTATTATAACCGTAGAGCAAGCAAAAATTAGTTGATTATGTTGGACCTTTGTACACAATATTTTTCTTTTCTGTTGTTTTTAAATCTATACAATGACTGTTTTTGCATGGATGCCCTCCCCCCACCCCCCGGGTGTGTGGGTGGGTGTGCAGTGGAGTGGGGAGTGTCCATGCAAATGCCAGGTTTGCGGTGGGTGAGGGTTCATGCATGCTCGGCGCAACACCCACCTCCACCTATCTCCACTCATCACCCACCCACGGAACCATCCAGCAAACTGGAGGAGGCTTCGTGGGTGGAGATGGGTGGAGGTGGGTGTGCGCCCATGAAAAAGGTCACACACCCACTTCTACCCACCACCAGTGCACCGCTATACCCTACCCACTGTGTCCATGCAAAAACAACCAACATATGAGAGTAATACTAGGGAAGTAGTTTTTAGATGTGTTGTTCCCCATCACCCTATTCTTCCTCTTCTATTTATGTGTACTTGCAGTTAGTATATGCGTTTGTAACAAATTAAAATTAATAAAATGTTGGGGGGGTTGTTTGTTTCTGTTTTAAAAAAAGGAAATGACTGAGGGGTAATAGGGTATTTTATATTGGAAGTTTCAACCTATAAGGGAAGAAAATCTTGTAGGGATGGGCGAACAGATTGCGGTTCGTGTTCGGCCATTCGGTTCGGCTGCGTTCGGTTCGTGTGTTCATGTTCGGCCGTTCGGGTGGATCGCCGAGTTCGCGTTTGACCGTTCGGTTCGGCCGCGTTCGGTTCGTGTGTTCAGGTTCGGCCGTTCAGCGTTTGGGTGGATTGCCAAGATCGCGTTCAGCCTAAAAATATCGCGAGCGCGCGGGAAGCCAGAAATCGTGCCAGAAACCGGAAATTTGTGTGCGTGTGGAGCTGTGAGGCGAGTGTGTGTGTGTTTGAGTCGGTGACTGCTTGGTTCATGTGTTTTGGCTGTGATTGTGTTGGGTTTGGCTGTGCTGTGTGTTTGAGTGGGTTGGTGTGTGTTGTGGGTGACTGTTGGTTTGTGCTGTGTGGGGTTTTTGAAAAAAAAAAAAATTTAAAAATGAAGAAGGCTGCTTGCATCCTCCAGCTCATTTGTCGGTGGAGGAGGAGGAGGAGGAACTGGTGGAGGCCGCTGTCCCTGCTACACCTCCCATGGCACTGGTGGCACTGGCTTCCTCCTTGGACGAGGAGGAAGCGGTGGGCTCTACTGCCATTCCTGCCAGGTTTGTAAACTTTTTTTTTTACTTTTAAGACAAGAAAGGCTGTATCAGTTAGAGCGAGCTCAGCTCACTGGCGTGCGGGTGGGTGCGTGGGTGGTGGGCATCAGTCAGGCACAAACAGTGGCCAACAGCGGGTGGCAGCGGATGTCTGCCACAGATAGAGAGGGTACTGTAGTGTGGGGAACTCTTCCAGCAGTCAGGCATGAGCAATGCCCCACCCAAACATGTGCCAGTCTATCAAGGGTCTCCACTCTCCAGTTGCCATCCCATTCCCTATGCACCCCCAAATAAGGGCAGTCTCATTCCTCCAGCCAGGGTCACATCTC
>QEPC01006944.1:332039-363130 GCA_003113815.1 Sphenodon punctatus | reverse complement strand
ATTCAATGGAGGGGGGAGGGAGGAAGGAAGATTGAACACAGGGAGGGATAAAAACAAAAAATAACAACTAAATCTATCTAAGCTAAGGTAAATAAATGAGAATATGGAGGTAGATGGGTTGGATGGGTGAAATAGGAGGAGGATTGGCAATGGATTGGGGAGCTGGAAAATGCTGGGTGAAGGAGCCTTCTGAAATGCCTGCTGTTGAGGAACAGTGACTAGCTCAGAAGGTATTGGGAAGGGGGGAGGCAGACAGTTTTGTTTCTTGCTGCTCCCACCTCACCGCAAGCCCCATTGGCTCTGTGCAGCCTAGCCGTGACCAATCACAGACTTGCAAGGCAGTGGTCTGAGGCAAAAAGAGATGGTGATTTGGCAGACTGGCTGCTACTCCAAGTCACTCTCCACCCTCCACCTCTGGTGCCTGGAAGTCTGCTCCTAGCTGAGTCAGATGACTTCCCCCTCCCTGCTACATTTGGCTTTCCAGTGACCTGATAGTGACAGAGTGACAGTAGAGTAGACCAAGACCACATTTTAGCCACCCGAGCACAACCGAACGCGATCCGAACTGACCGAACTGTTCAGCCATTTTGCCGTTCGGTGTTTGGTTCTGTTTGGTATGTTCATGTTCGGGTTCGCGTTTGGTCATCTGAACAGGCCGAGTTCGGGCCGAACACCGAACCGCATTCGCCCATCCCTAAAATCTTGTAAGTTATAGCATTGTCTATTTTCCCTCCTAATTTCTATCTCTTTATTTTTTCATTTTTCTGGCCAGTTAGCGTTTGAAATATTATTCTATTTCATCTTACACTTCTCCCTGTTGTTTTTCTTTTAAAGGCATTCCATGATGTAGGATAAAAAGAGCAAAAGCCATCATTAACGGTATTGTTCGTTGTTCACATTTGTATTAGCTGGTTAGCAGGTGGGCAAAGTGTTTGGTCAGAATCTTACATAAATTAGACGGACTACTTCAAAGATGCTAAATGTCTTGGTAAAGCTTTAAATATTTTACAATAGGTGAGGTCTGTAGGCTTCGCCTCTAGTCAACATCCACTCAAAGTGAAACAGGTTGAAAAAAAACTACTGAGTAAATAGACACCTCATGAGGTGTTACCCACCTTTGTTCTTGGAACAAAGGCAGTTGGGAGACTTTGAAAATCTTCCATACGGGGAAAAGTAAAAAGAAAGAGGACTGCTTTCAATTTTTTATTTTTTTCCCTTTTGGTTAAGTGGCTTTTTTTTAGTACACATGTCACAAAAGATCTATTTTAAACACAATGTGAGGCAAAATGTACCAGCAGCCAGCTCTGAAGTACGGTGTTTCAGTCCCATTTCATGTGAGTTCCATAAGATTTGGTTTGATGTTACTAAAGATGCAATCTTCAATCTGTTTGGCATGGACGAGCCTTTAGTGCTGTCACAAGTCTCATTGAAGCAAATGGGACTTGGGCTGGTGTTAAACGACTTGAGGATCATACTGTAACTCAACTTTCTGGCATTCTTTGCTAATTAAGAGTGTGTTTTAGACTATTCAGCAAGTTGTTTGTTTTTTTTAAACTATGTTTTGTATGGGGCCTGGTGTGCAAAATCATAGTTTTTAGTTTGCTGCAGACCCTCAAAATATTGGAAAACAGATGATAGGATGCCAAAGAAAACAGTCATATAATTGTAGAGCTGGAAGGACTTTGAGGGTCATCTAAAGCTGCTTCCCGACGAGCTGCTTTTGTGCCGCTTGAACATGTGCTATTTAAATGTAGCTCAGCTCCCATCTTGTGGGAAAGGAGGAAGTGCGGGTCTCCCTCTGGCAAGCTGATGCAATGGACTGGGTAGGATTTCACTACCCTGACCGTTGTGTGAGTTTACCGGTGGGAGAGCCACACTTTCTTCTTTCCCATGAGATGGGAGCTGTGCTAGATCTGAATGGTGCATTCTCTTGTGGTGCCAAAGCAGCTCATGGAAGAGCAGCCTAATCCAACCCCCTGACTGGATACAGGATGACTATAGCTACAACAACCTTGACGGGTGGCTGCCCAGTCTCTCTTTGAAAACCTGTTGCAGTGGAGAGCCTATGACCTCCCTAGGTAACTTGTTCCATTGCTACACAGCTCTTACAGCTAGGAAGCCTTTAATGATATTTAACAGAAATCTGTCTTCCTGTAGTTTGACCCATTATTTCTGTAGCAATGTAACATTTCCTGGCCATCTTCTTGATGGCAGCCCTTTAAATATTCAGACTGATATCATGTCTCCCCCTATCTTCTCTTTGCTAAACTAAACATACCCAGCTCCTTGAACCTTACCTCATAAGACTTGTTTTCCAGGTGCTTTATCATCTTTGTTTCCCTCCTCTGAATCTGCTCTAGTTTGTCAATGTTCTTCTTGAAATGAGGCTCCCAGAACTGGACACAATACTCCAAGTGAGGCCTGTTTGGTACTGAGTAGAGCTGAGTAGAGGTGACCTCGTGGGTCTTTAGAACAACTTGCTGACCGAGGCCATTGACCAGATGCCACTTAGGCATCTGCTCCCTGAGCATCAGCAATGCAGGTTCCCATGGTTTACAGAGGACCTGCGGTGGATGTAGCAGGAGGGGAGACGATTGGAGCGATGGTGGCATTGTACTTGCGATGTAAAAGAGTGAGTTTAAAAACCTATGTGGTGACTGGGAAAGCAGCAAAGAAAGGGTTCTTTCCTGTCCTCATAGCATCTGTGAAGTCACATCCAGCTGAGCTTTTCCGAGTGGTGAGGGTGTTGGTCAGTCCAGCCTCTAGGGATCTGCGAATGCAGTTCGGAAGTTTGGAGTTTGGACCGAACTAGAATAGTTCGGTCGACCAAACCGAACTTTCGAACCGAACTTGAATTCGACCGAACTGTTCGGTTGAATACGAACCAGTTTGGAAGGCCAAAAAAACCCAGTTTTGAATGTACGAACTTGGTTTGGAAGTTCGGAATTCGATCGAACTCGAATAGTTTGGTTCACTGAACCGAACTTTCGAACTGAACTCGATTTTTGAACCGAACCGAATTTCCGAACTCGGTTCTGTTCGCACATCCCTACCAGCCTCCCTCCACTTGGAAATGGAGTCTTCAGGTGATCTATGTGACATGTTTATTGACTATTTCAAAGCTAAAATTGCTCGCATTCACCACAACTTTGATGCTGCACTTGATGCAGTAGGAGAACCAAAGTTTATGAACGCCCTGTCTTGTCTGATTTTGAGGGATCAATTTCAGTGGGTGTCATCCACTGATGCATGGAATGTCCTTGGGGCTATTAGACTCACTTCTTGTGAACTGGATCCATGCCCATACTGGCTGGTGAAGGCCAGCGGGGAGATGTTAGGGTCATTGCTTGTGGAGGTGGTCAATGCCTCCCTTCGTAGGGCAGAGGGGTGCCTCAAGGAGACTGTGGTGCAACCCCTGCTCAAAAAGCCATCACTTGACAGTGACTCCCTTGCCAGCTTTCATCCAGTCTTTAAGTTTCCCTTTATAGGGAAGGTTATTGAACAGGTAGTGGCTCAGCAGCTACAGGGGCATTTGGACCGCATCAGTTTTCTAGTTCCCTCACATTATGGCTTTCATCTGGGTTATGGCACTGCGACTGTACTTGTGGCCTTGGTTGATGACCTCTGTCATGAGTTGGATCAAGGTCGATCAACCTTATTGATCCTATCAGCTGCTTTTGACACGGTTGATCATGAGTTGCTGATGACCTGCTTGTGGTACTGGGCTGGGGTGGGCGGAATTGTTCTTGAATGGTTCCACTCTTTCCTGACTGGGACAACTCAGCGAGTGGTGCTGGGGGATCATTCTTCATCTCCCCGAGATCTCACGTGTGGAGTTCCGGAAGGTTCTATTCTGTCCCCTCTCTTGTTCAATGTGTATATGTAGCCTTTGGGTGAGGTCGTAAAGGGGTTTGATGTTCGGTGTCATCAATATGCTGATGACACCCAACTATACCTCTTGTTTTCAGCTGACCCAGGCCTGGCAGTCTTGATGCTTACTCAGTGTCTGGCAGCTGTGGGGGNTCCCTTTTGCTCACCTGGCTGTCTGGGAGGCCCTCCTCGGCCATCGTCCCAGTGGTGCGGTGCTCCGTTGTCTGGGAGCTGTCCTGTGGGGACGGGGACTGGGTTATGCTGCTGCCCCCTGCCCTGTGTTCCCTGGCCCAGTGGTTGGGGCCTGGGGTGTGGGCCTCCCCTCCCGGAGAGGTGGGTTCCCTCATGCTCACCTCGCTCTCTCTGCAGCTCCTTGGGGCATGCCCTTGGTAGGTTCTAGTCTGGGGGTCGTCAACCGGGGGGGCTGTTGGTGCGGCCCCTCTGCCCTGTGCCTCCCGGCCTGCCCCCCCCATACTGATGATCCATAACCCCCTTGTGTCTTCTGCCTGGGGCGCTTCCCTCCCTGCACTGCCTTGCCAGGGCTCCCCCCCTGAGTGCCCCTGGGTCCCCATGCTCACCTGATCCCTTCCCACGCGTGGCTCCCATGGCCTTCTCATGGGCCTTCCTGGTTGCCATCGTGGGAGCCCGCTTGCGTGTGTCCGGCTGCTGCTCTCCTTTATGTGGTTCGCAGCCGGACATCCGGTCCCTCCTCCTGTGTGCGTGTCTGTGTGGCTGTGTGTGCGTGCACTGTGGAGCCGGCACAGTGGGCTCCACTGGTCCGGTCCATGTGGGTGTTTTCGCTTTTACACAGATGCTCGGGTGTTGAGAACCCATCTCCACCCACCTCCACCCACGGAGGGTGCCGGCTCCCTTGCGGCTGCTCCGTGGGTGTTAGCGAGTGTCGGCGGGTGGGTTGGGCATGTGTCCCCACCCACTCATGGACATTTACATGGATGCTCTCCCACCCATCCGATGGGTATTTCCGGGTGTTCGTGGGTGGGTGGCATCCATGTAAAAGTGGCCTTAGTTGCATGCAGGAAAATGTTAGTTTATTGGAAAAATAAAACATTTCAAAAAATTGAAACGTAATATAATGACATGGCAAATCTGACTTCAGTTGTCAGAATTATGTTTAACAGATGTGACAATTCAGACAGATTTACTAGAACATGGAGGGAGTTTTTGGAATATGTTGGAAACTATTATAACCGTAGAGCAAGCAAAAATTAGTTGATTATGTTGGACCTTTGTACACAATATTTTTCTTTTCTGTTGTTTTTAAATCTATACAATGACTGTTTTTGCATGGATGCCCTCCCCCCACCCCCCGGGTGTGTGGGTGGGTGTGCAGTGGAGTGGGGAGTGTCCATGCAAATGCCAGGTTTGCGGTGGGTGAGGGTTCATGCATGCTCGGCGCAACACCCACCTCCACCTATCTCCACTCATCACCCACCCACGGAACCATCCAGCAAACTGGAGGAGGCTTCGTGGGTGGAGATGGGTGGAGGTGGGTGTGCGCCCATGAAAAAGGTCACACACCCACTTCTACCCACCACCAGTGCACCGCTATACCCTACCCACTGTGTCCATGCAAAAACAACCAACATATGAGAGTAATACTAGGGAAGTAGTTTTTAGATGTGTTGTTCCCCATCACCCTATTCTTCCTCTTCTATTTATGTGTACTTGCAGTTAGTATATGCGTTTGTAACAAATTAAAATTAATAAAATGTTGGGGGGGTTGTTTGTTTCTGTTTTAAAAAAAGGAAATGACTGAGGGGTAATAGGGTATTTTATATTGGAAGTTTCAACCTATAAGGGAAGAAAATCTTGTAGGGATGGGCGAACAGATTGCGGTTCGTGTTCGGCCATTCGGTTCGGCTGCGTTCGGTTCGTGTGTTCATGTTCGGCCGTTCGGGTGGATCGCCGAGTTCGCGTTTGACCGTTCGGTTCGGCCGCGTTCGGTTCGTGTGTTCAGGTTCGGCCGTTCAGCGTTTGGGTGGATTGCCAAGATCGCGTTCAGCCTAAAAATATCGCGAGCGCGCGGGAAGCCAGAAATCGTGCCAGAAACCGGAAATTTGTGTGCGTGTGGAGCTGTGAGGCGAGTGTGTGTGTGTTTGAGTCGGTGACTGCTTGGTTCATGTGTTTTGGCTGTGATTGTGTTGGGTTTGGCTGTGCTGTGTGTTTGAGTGGGTTGGTGTGTGTTGTGGGTGACTGTTGGTTTGTGCTGTGTGGGGTTTTTGAAAAAAAAAAAAATTTAAAAATGAAGAAGGCTGCTTGCATCCTCCAGCTCATTTGTCGGTGGAGGAGGAGGAGGAGGAACTGGTGGAGGCCGCTGTCCCTGCTACACCTCCCATGGCACTGGTGGCACTGGCTTCCTCCTTGGACGAGGAGGAAGCGGTGGGCTCTACTGCCATTCCTGCCAGGTTTGTAAANGGGGGGGGGGGGACTGGGGGGTTGGTGGCCACCATCATTGATAGGGTTTGTCCCTCCCTATTCCCTCAGATTTGTAGTCTGGGGGGGCTCCTCTTTTTGTAGCTCTGTGTGGATGCTCAGGTGGCGGCTGTGGTGAGGAGCTCTTTTTGCCAGTTATATATGTTATGACAGCTTCGGTCGTATAGCCCTGACTCTGACCTGGCCACCATCATACATACCTTCATCACCTCAAGACTGGATTACTGTAACACACTCTACATGGACCTACCCTTGGTGACTGTTCAGAGACTGCAGCTTGTGCAGAACACAGTGGCCCATCTCTTTATGGGAACGGGGCACTGGGAGCATATAACACCTGTGCTTTGTTTGCTGCACTAGCTGCCTATAGTCTTCAAAGCCTGATTCAAGGTGTTGGTTCTTACCTATAAATCCCTTCATGATCTGAGCCATACGTACCTGTGGAACTGCTCCATTCCCTGCATTCTGGATCGGCCTCTCCATTCCCTGCATTCTGGATCAGTACCTGTGGAACTGCTCCATTCCCTGCATTCTGGATTGGCTGGGGTCACCCTTCACAAGATCCTCTGAGTGTCTCGGGTGGTGACTATGGAGAGGGCGTTCTCAGAAGCTGCTCCAAGGCTGTGGACCTCCCTCCCGGTGGAGGTCCGTCTGTCCCCGAACCTGTCCTCCATCTGCCAACAGTGGCTGTTTCACCAGGCTTTTGGTGGGGGAGATGGGGGGGGCTTGGGTAAAGGGGGGTGTTTTAGTTCCACTGGATTGCATTTTATAGTGTGATTGGTTTTAGGCTGTATTTTTATGGTCTTGGTAAATTATTGTGTAAGCCACCCCAAGCTGCCGTAGACAGGATGGGTGCGGGAGATTAAATAATAAATAAATAAATAAATAAAAATGTGGCTGCTTCACACATTACAAAATGGGCTATTATAATATCTTGATATAATACTAGATATTATAACGCCACAATTTTTGTATATGTGTGAATACACTATTCCCTTTTTATGCTGTGAAATCTTGGGTAATAAGAGCCACCAAATCTGACTTTTACAATTACCGAGATCTTGCAGCGTAAAAGGGGAATAGTGCATTCACACATTACAAGAATTGCAGAATTATAATACCCGGTATTATCTCAAGTTAAAATAGTCCATTTTGTAACGTGTGAAAACAGCCAGTCGTGAATTTATTGCCCATGAGTAATATCTGAATTTTCTGGTAACCCTTAGAATACCCAACCCTATACCCACAATGGGAATGAGTACTTGCCTGCCTGTTTGGGGATTTAAAATGGGGGAAACTGTGTGAATGCCCACACATTTTATAATCTATCTGTTAGAGTGGGGGCTTGGGCATTCAGAAGGCAGCATTGAACTTAGGACCCTGCACACAGCTATTCCAAAGCAGAGCAGCTGAGCCATACCAGAAGGAGCCGGTTTCTTTGCCCACAGAAGTCTTGAACCTCTAACCTTTCCACTTCCGTTGCAAAGCCACTACTAGGACAGCTACCGAAAAGACTGATAGCTGTGCCTATCTACTTTGGCCATGAGGATGGGCACTGCATATTGGTCATCTAAAGAGTTTACAGTTAGTGCCTTGAAAGGAGGGCCCTTCTGGTGTGGCTCAGCAGCTCTGCTTTGGGATGGCTGTGCCAAAGGTTCTAGGTTCTATGATGCCCCCTGCATGCCCCCCCCCCCCTTGGCTGGCTCAAAAATTAGTGGGCATTTACACACACACTCTCTCTTTCCCCACTAATTTAACTCCAAAACAGGTACTCATCAGATCATATGCAAGTAATGCCTGTTACTTGATCCACAAATGGCAAATTGGGTACTGCATATACAACAGGTATACACATTTTAGAGGGGACTCATTTCAGATATAGCACTGAACAATGCAAGCGCAAGTAAGTTCAGTTAAAGTGAGGGTAAAAATAAACATGCAGCTGGCATGGCAGCTACATGCTCTGGGCGGGAGGGGCAGCCCTGGTGTGTCAAGTCAGAGCACAGATAAAACATGCACCCGACTGGGCCGGTCGGCAAGACCCCACCCCCACCCCAGCAGTGAGGAAACAGAAAAAGTGTGCAGCAGTCCTGCCCGTGGTGCACCCCCAGAGCCCCACCCCCCACCATGACAGGCAGTTATGGCAACCAATCATGGGCAGCCATGGCTGCCCGTCATGGCAGCCCCCGATACCCAGTGGGGAATGGGGTCGCAAAAAGATGCACAGGTCCCATGGCCAGGGGACCACATCCAGGACAGTCACCAACCCAGGCTGAGGCAGCAGTAGCCCACATCTGAAAGGCCGGAAATAAATGTGACAGTAAGTCTCTGGTCCAGGTGGGCCATAGTGGGGCCCCATCATGTTTATTATCACCCTTAGAGGCTACCATAGGCTAGATGCTGGACATATCATGGACTAACAAGACAGATCTGTAGCCAGAATCAGGGTCAGACCAGGTCAAGAACCAGGAGATCAGGATCAAGTTAGAACCAGTGGGACAAACCATAGTCAAAGTGCAGACGGTGCACTGGGCCAAGAGCCAGAGCTGAGGGGGTGATTTACAACCTGGTTCAGAGCACAGGCAGTCACTAACAAGTCAGGGATTTGAGATGAAAGATGAGGGCAGAAACAAGGCGTTCTCTAAGGCTAAAGCATACCACTCTGGACTGGTAGCCATCATAAGGTGTTTTCAGATGTGACGAGATCACAGTGAACCACGCTGAATACCTACATGTGGTCACTGTGCCCTGCACGTCTGTTCAGCATGGGGTGTTTTCAGATGTGACGAGATCACAGTGAACCACGCTGAATACCTACATGTGGTCACTGTGCCCTGCACGTCTGTTCGGCGGCCGCCAGATGTTCGCCACGCTGAATACCTACATGTGGTCACTGTGCCCTGCACGTCTGTTCGGCGGCCGCCAGATGTTCGCCACGCCGAATACCCACATGGGGTCAATTTCAACCACGCTTTCTGGGCTACCAGCGCGAAAATCAGCTGAAGCGTGGAGAAAGTGATTCCAGGCGGGCATTAAAAAAAAAGTAACGTCTGGTCGGCTATCACGGCCCGGAATCCCTAGCGGGATTCCGGGTCGTGGTGAACTCGGCCAGATGCTGCGGTGGCATTGGCCTCGGCACCCACCCGTCTCCATGGAGGGCGGGCGGCGAGGGAGTGTGGAGGGGGCGGGGCTGTGCGGCCGCACGTTGCACCGTGTGGCCCCGCCCCCTCCCTGATTCCGCGCCAGGATCCCCGGCACGTCTATTTGCCGTGCCTGGGTGATCCCAGCGGGGAATCTCTGGGTTGTTTTCAGGACGGGGCGAAGCCGCCCCGTCACGTCTGAAAACACCCATAGTGTTCACACAGAAATGTTCATACTTCCTGCCAGGACTTTGAGTAGCTGGGGATAGGCAATCAAAAGTCTGTTGCCAGTAAAATGTTACAGGTTACCAGGCAGAAAGGAAGCAGGCAGCTCCCAGATGGCGATGTGGTTAAAGGTGCCCACCCAGGGATTCTGTGAGTCTTGAATTTGAGAACAATTAGATATCACAGTGGAAGAATAATCTATAGACAAGAATGGTGATGCAGCAAAGATATCATTATTTATCAATTATATCGCATAATCTGTGCTGAAAATGTTTTACAATCCTTATCCAGTTTTATCCCTGCAACAACCCTGTGAGCCAAATCTTCATTATCTCCATTTTACAGTTGGGGAACTGACGCTGAGAGAGAGTGATTTGTCCCAGGCATCTAAAGCTAAAATGGGATATGAACCCTGGTCTCCGCCAAACACTTTATCCACTAGTCTACACAAGCTAAGATTAAGAAAAACTACATTCTAGGGATGTGCGAACGTGGTTCGGATGTTCAGAGTTCGGGCCGAACTCGGCCTGTCCGGACGACTGAACCAAACGTCCAAACCGAACGTTCGAGCAGCCGAACAGTTCGGAAAATGAGTTTGGGGGCGGGAAAAACGTGACTTTGGGTGGGAAAAATGTGTCTGGAAGGGAGAGGCAGCTGAGGAGAAGACTTCCTGGCACCAGGGGTGGAGACCAGGGGTAGTTTCAGGGCCAAATGATAGTGATACAAAAAAAATATTCAATTTCGGAATCGGTATCGATAGTGCTATTTTCAGATGCTCCGACGAACTGAAAAACTGAACCCGAACTCGGGTTTCGAACTGAACGTCCGAACATCAGAACCACGTTCTGTTCTCACATCCCAACTACATTCCCTCTTCTTTCTACAAATAATAATAATAATAATAATAATAATACATTTATTATGGTACAAGGAAAGGACAAGTACTCAATTGTGATAAAATCTGGGGTGTTTTTAAATGAGATGCATCCACACATGGCCCCCCACTGTCTACATGTCCAACTGTTCATGTAATGGTGGTGTAGTGTGTGGGAGGGTGTGCTCTCATGGCTCATGCACTGGTCGCCCAGGCCCCACATGGAGCATTCCGGAAAAATCCAGAGTGTCTCATGTAGGCCAGGGTGGCCACCTCCATGGACAAGGCAGCCATGCTGGGAACCACCTGTGTGAAGGCCTTCCCACACATTTCCTGTGTGTGGGCTCCCTGTACCCATCCCACTTAGCGGCCATGGAACCCCATCCCGCCACTCTTGTTTAAAAACACCCTTGGCTGTCTCCCCAAATGAACATTCCTCTCCTTTTTATATTCCCACTCAATTGCCCCAATAAAAGTACACTATTGTTTGTAATAATAATAATAATAATAATAATAGTAATAATACATAAATAAATAAGCCTCTCATCCTCTGCCACCACCATCCTCTGCCCCAGAATATTGTGCTCCTTAAATCTTCTTCACCCATTTACCCATGCTGCACAGCTAAAAGGGTTATCTGACACTATTTGGTGTCAGATCTACTGTATCTGACTCGCTTAGGCAAGGATCAGTTACTAAGCACTTTACAGTCTGCCCTCCCCCTGACTGCAACCAAGCCAAGCACATGCACCTGAAACTTTGCATCTGCTTGAATGTTTTGTCCCTTGTCTCTCCTTGTCTCCCCCCTCCAAGTCTTTTAGATTGTAAGCTGTAGGCAGGAACCGCGTCCATCTCATTGTTCTGTAAAGTGCCAGGTACACAGCTGGTGCTATACAAGTGCTTATAATAAATAATAAATAAATAAATAAATAAATAACTATTTTACTGAATTAGTGCATAATACTGCAGTGTGCTGTTGTTTGTATTGATGTTTACTGAAATGGGAAATATTGTGCTGTTTACCATTTGCCCATAACGCCTTTTCTATTTACTCCCTCCCCTGCCTCTAGACCCAGTTTTAGATTAGTAATGATAACATTTGGTTATGTGGTAATATGGTAACATGGTAATAGTAATAAGGTAAAGTGGTTAACTGTTGCACTAATATCCAGTTATTTGGTTTGTGGGTTAGTTGTTATGATAATTATTTAATGTCTGGATAACCATAAAACTATCCAGAATAGAAGATATTAACAAGGGATAATAAATGTTCTATTAGGTTCACCAAAAAATGTGCACACCCAGACTTCTGTGCAAGCTGTCATCACTTAAAGAAACACTGATATTATATAGTCTGGCTAATAAGGATGGGCATTCGGTTTGAACTATGGAGTTGGATCAATTATGGATTAGGATTTGTAATTTGCAAATTAATTACAGGTTACAAACTTGGATTTTCCCATTGGAGTCAATGGGAAACTGATCCTTAGCCTGTTCAAGTCTCATCCCTAGCCCCGGGACAGTGGGTCTGACCTCCTCCCACCCCTATTTCCCGGGACCCCATAGTGGTACTTACCAGCCTCAGAGGAGAATTCTTCTCTACACCACCTCTGTTGTGGGGCATCCGGCAGGCTCCCTCAACACAGTGCACTCCCTACTCCAGATCACACATGTGCAAAAAAATGATGGTGACATCATTTTGGCCACCATCATTTCAGTTAAGGGAAGAGGAAATTTTGCGCATGCAAAAACGGCCCTGGCAGCCAATTTGTGCATGCTAAATAAGGCGCAGGGAGGATGCTGCAGCAAGGGAGCTTGTTGGAGCCCCCATAGCAGCAGCGATTCTTCAATCAAGCTCTTCATGGCTGGGAAGTAGACTCCAGGGTCTGAGTGATGGGGGTGGAAGGAAATCAACATCCATATGTACAGATCTGTCACATATTGTGGACTATGCAGATTAGTTGCAACTGCCCGTTTTTGGATAGTTGCAGATTAATCCGAATCCAGAATGCCCGTCCCTACTGGCTAATGTACTTTAATACCCAGTTTATTATATACTATATAGCATATATCAGTCCAGTATATCAAGTGGCAAAAATCAATGGCTCATTTAATAGATTATGTAACAGCAGACTCCATCGATTTTAACGATGTGACACAATCTCCTAATTAAGCTGCAATAGATAGTAAACATATGGATAATTTAAATGTTCATGATAATTAGATGCTGCTACAGCTGTAGAGCTGCACAACAGAATTACTCTAACTTGATTTTTTTTTTTTTTTAGCAAAGCAAGTGGTGGTACAGCTAAATTTAGGTCAATCAGGAACTTGTCAAGTCACAGATACTCACTGGATCAACTATGGGTCAAATGGACAGCGGGGCAGGAAGTCAGAAGGAGGTACCCCATTCTTTGTGCAACCTACAAAAAGTTCCCATTCACACAACACCCTTCCCCACTGCAAACTCCTCACATGTTCCTTCATGTTGGTTTGTCTTCTTGTTCCATAGCAATGCATTCACACAGATTCCTCTGCATTTCCATGCCTGCTCCCCCTCCGTATTTAGACGTAGTATTTCCCAGAATGTAAAAGGATGCATACCTCTTCTGTGTGGCTATAAAGAGCTTCCCCCAGTGACATCTGAAACAGAACTGAAATGAATATCCAGAGCATATATCATATCCAGGGATTTCACTTGATTTGAACCATATCTGCCAAAACTAATAATAATCACTATTCAGTTCCATCTTTCCAGATATCTCTTTTGAATATTTGTATTTTGATTACGTGTTTTTTGTTTATTCGGTTATTTTAGTACTACCGGTCCTATTTCATATTTGCAGCAGCCAAAATGAAGTAATTGAAGTATGGAATAACCAAGCAGCCAAACAAAGAAGATATGAAAATATCCATTTTGGTTGTATCTATCTGAAAATGTGAATAATATCAGTGAATACGAATTACACTATTTCTTTTAGCACTAGTCTGGACTGAGACTTGCAAAGGTTGATCAAGTGCCATTTTGTAGCAGTTCATTGGTTAATTGCTCTGAACTTTGAGGTAGGGCTGAATCAGACCAGCCTCTCCATCTTTGCTAATGTTTTGGGAACATTGCATGGAGTTTTGCTGTGGATTTAATCTGCTTTAGCTCTGATAACAGAGAAGAAAGCATGCACCAAGATTTAAGTCTAGGTCCCCCCAGCATTTAGCCCATGCCTCTATCCACTGAACCACTCCTGTTCTTTGCACATCACTGCATTCCTCCCTTGGTATTATTTATGCAAAATAAGAAAGCTCTTTTTGTGCTATTTCTCTTTATATCTTTATTTTCTAATGCAGTTTATCAAAGTAGGTCAGTAGTGACCTGGTAAAAACATGTTCTCCATCAGCTATGAAAACTATCATTTAAAAGGAAAGATTAATCACTCTTTCATAGGCCAGAGAAAAGTTGCTAAATTTTGTCCCATGGTTTGCTTAAACTTCCATGGTAAGCTGGGCTAGCAGGAAAAACTGCACCATTCTGAGTTCATAATACTATTGGTTAGAACCCATGCAGCAAAGTGCTGTGATTCGTTTCTGTAGCAGCAGGCCCTTTATGGAGCGGCACCATGGCCACCGCTCTCTTGAACCTAACTGGATTCACCTGATAAGAGTGGAGCAGGGAACCTCAGAGATCAGACCAAACAGGGATGGTTCCAGGAAGGAGGAAGCTGGCTGAGTATCCAGGGAAGAGACTGGGGGCATATAGAGGGCTTTGCTTCGCAAGAATTGGAATGTCTGGGAACCCACAAAAAGGCCATTCTCCCAGAAGGGGTAAGGGAAAAGCAGGCATAGACAGTATAGTAGTTGGATGGAGGTTTTAGCCCAGGAAGAAGGAAAACCATGTCATTTATTTTATTTATTTATTTATAAATACATTTATATGTCACCCCTTCCTGCTAAAGCATCTTGGGGCAGCTAACAACATGTCAAAACATCCAATAGAACAATTAAAATTAATTAAAACCAATAACCTCAACCCCACCTTAAAAATCCCCACCCTAACCCAGCCCACCCATCCCATCTCCCTCGGCAAAGGCCTGGCAGAACAGCCAGGTCTTACACTGTTTGTGGAAAGAGGGGAGGTCAGCGGCCAGGCAGACCTCCAAAAGGAAGGAGTTCCACAGCCATGGTGCGACCACCGAGAACGCTCTCCTCATGGTTGACACCCGGGAAACCCAGGGGACCTCAAGGAGGGCTCCCCCAGCTGACCGCGGAGGCCGATCCAGGATCCGGAAGGTGAGGCGGTCCTGCAGGTAAGTGGGGCCCAGGCCATGTAGGGATTTAAAGGTCAAAACCAACACCTTGAATTGGGCCCAGAAGATTATTGGCAGCCAGTGCAGAGAGCGAAGCACTGGAGTAATATGCTCGCACAGGCCTGTCACCCTCAGGAGACGAGCCTCTGCATTCTGCACTAGCTTCAGTCTCCGGACCATCACCAAGGGTGGCCCCACGTACAGCACATTACAATAGTCCAATCTTGAGGTAATAAAAGCATGGATGATCGTGGCCAGTCCAAGTCCAAGACATATGACTGAAGTCAGTGTACCAGATGTAACTGGTGAAATGCACCCTTCGCCACAGTCGCCACCTGGGCATCCAGGTGAAGCTGCAGATTCAGGAGCACCCCCAAACTATGGATGTGGGATACCAAGGGAGGACGGACCCCATCAATGATGGGGGCCATTACTCCCCCAGCTTTCCTAACCACCATCACCTCTATCTTGTCAGGCTTTAAATTCAAGCAACTCGCCCTCATCCAGTCCCCCACAGCTGACATACACTGGGTAAGTACTGAGACTGCCAGACCTGGGTCAGATGAAAAAGAGAAATATAGCTGGGTGTCATCAGCATATTGATGACACCTTACACCAAACTCTATGACAACCTCCCCCAAAGGCTGCATATACCCATTGAACAGAAGAGGGGGAAAGATGGAACCCTGCAGAACTTCACACGCGAGGTCGGGGTGTGTGTGGAGAAGATGAATAATCACCCAGCACCACACACTGAGTCCTCCTGGCCAGGAAAGAGTGGAATCATCTTGGAATCTTCTTGTTGGAGAAGACAAGAGTGTGGTCCTAATTCTGCATGGACTTAACATGTGCACCCTCCTACTACCTCCCTCTCAAAGGGCCATTTTACACGAGATGCCCCCCCTCGCCCATGTGGGCGACTGAGTGGGTGAGGGACAGGGACATCCATGTGACCACTGGTGGGGATGGGTGGGGTGTGTGCATGCTCCCTGCGCTTCACCCATCTCCACCTATCACCCACGCACAGAGACATTGGTGAAGACGTAGGTGCCTCCATGTGTGGAGTTGGGTGGAGGTGGGTGGGCATCTGTGCGACTGGCTGCCCATGCACTGCACACCTGCCGACGCCGCCACCTATTCCCCTTGCACCGTGGCTCCTCTGGCAGCCCATTTGAAATGGGCCAAAGATTTCATAAATATATGTTTGTAGGAAACAGTGATAAATTTTAAACAGCAGTGTGTGTGTGTGTGTGTGTGTATATATATATATATATATATATATATATAACTAAAATATTCCTCACTTTCATATCGTTACCTAGAGTCCAGTCTATCATAAAGAAATAGAAGGACCTTTTTTATTTTTATTTTTCATCTAAATGTCATGGATGTTGTATTAGGAACACAAATGTAACATATAAAGTAGGCCACAACAGAAGGCATAATTGAGGTTGTCATCCATGGGGTTGACCTATATTTATAAAAAACTGTATCTAGCAGTGACTTTGTCTTGCATCTCCAGGACTCTGGGCTTATTAACCTACAAGGAAGTGATTTGTGTACAGTTCAAACAGCAAGAGTCTCAGTAGGAGAGAAAAAGAAAAAAAGTGCTTTTCAGACAAGAATAACTGAATCCAAGGTAATGACTAGTGAATCCTTTCAAGTTTCTCTCAACCCCCATCAGTAATATATACAGGAACAAATATTCTTTCTAATAAAATTAGAAACAAACACAATTATAAATATATAATTATATACTCCTGATTCTAGCCCCGCCAATGCCAAATCCTGACACAGATGTAAACCTGGCCACCATCATCCATGCCTTTATAACCTCGAGGATAGGAAAAGCAATGTGCTCTATGTGGGATTTCCCTTGATGACTGTTTAGAAGCTGCAGGTGGGGCAGACCTAGAGCTGAACTGAATAGCAAAAAAAATTATCTGCTCCACCATTCCCAGATAGTTTGGCGGTTATTCAGTAACAAACTCATTACCCTGGTGACTTACTGCCAAACTGAATTAACAGATAAAATTGAAAAAGTTAACTACGTTACCATTACTACATTACTACTACATAACAGAATCTTACCATTACTAGTCTAAAACCAGGTCCAGATGGATGCATGGAAGTAAATAGGAATGGGCAGCACTGAGGGCGGGGTCCCAGGAGAGCTTGGCCCCAGAGGCAGAAGCTGCAGGGAGGATAGCCACCTACACCGGTGTGTTTCCCTGTCTCCTCCCCCAGGTAAGCTGCTTATAGCAGAGAGCAGCACTGAGGGCGGGGTTCCGGGAGAGCTTGGCCCCAGAAGCTTGGCAGAAGCTGCAGGGAGGATAGCCACCTACACCTGTGTGTTTCCCTGTCTCCTCCCAAAGGTAAGCTGCTTATAGCAGAGGGCAGCACTGAGGGCGGCGCCCGAAGGGCACCACCAAAGGGCGAAGTAGCCGTTGGCGGAGCAGTTAGCGGAGCCAAGGAGGCAGAGGCGGCCCGCTCTGCATGAGAGGCGAGGGTGAATGCTGTGAAGTCCGAGGTGTGTGGGAGTGCAGGGATACCAGCTGGGAGAGACTTGATGGCGGCGGTACCATGGACCCTTCCCACCTTCCGGGATAAAGATGGCAGTCAGTTTCATCTACCTATCATTCATGGTGGTGGCGGTGGCGGCGGCTGCAGAGCGGGCTCCGGGAGGAGTNGAAATAAGACTCGTAAGTGGCTGTGGCTGCCTACTTCCCCCCTCCCTTTTGGACACACCCCCAACTGGCTTTAAAAGCAACACACCGGCGGCCGCGGTCAAAGGGTGCGGCCCTTTGGGACCCTTCGGGGTTCTGAGGGGGAAAGGGGGTAACTCCCTGTGATGTTGTGTAGATTGTGGGGGTTAGTGATGTGGAGATGGTAGGGCTAGCTCCCTCCAATGAGAGGAGGGTGGAGCTGGCCACATGTTCCCTGGTGGCAGCAGGGGACAGGAATGATTGCTGTGGGACCTGCCCGTGTGTGAGGAGGTGTTGGAATGAGATATTAGTGGGGTATAAATATGTGATTAATGTATTAATGTATTAGGATATTATGTTAATTTGTGTATACTGTATTGAGCTGGGTCCCCTGTGTGGGAATACACCCAGGAATGTATTTCTTTTGTGAGCCGCCTCGAGTCGTTTTCGAAGGAGTACGGGATATAAATTAAATGGAAATGGAAATGGAATTATGGGCAAATGTTAAATGGCAATATGGTATCACAGTCAATTGATAATTTGCTGAGCACTAACCAGTTATCACCTGGTATCCAGACTTTTCTGGATCTATGGGTGATTTCAGACGTTACGAGATCACAGTGAACCACGGTGAATACCCACCTGTGGTCACTGTGCCTCGAATGTCTGTTTGGCAACCACCAGATGTTCGCCATGGTCAATACCCACATGGGGTCATTTTCAACCACGCTTCCCGGGCTCCCTGGGGGAATTTCCCGGGAAGCATGGTGAAAGTGATCCCCGGCGGAGACTAAAAAAAATCACGTCTGGTTGGGCGCCACGGCCCGGGATCACCGGCGGGATCCTGGGCCGTGGCGAATTCAGCCAGACGCTGTGGCCGCATTGGCCTCACCGCCCACCCGTCTCCCCAGAGGGCGGGCGATGGGGAGCGTGGAGGGGGTGGGGCTGTGCGGCCGCACGTTGCACCGCGCGGCCCTGCCCCCTCCCAGATTCCCCGCCGGGATCCCCCGGCACGTCTGATACGGCATGACGGGGTCATCCCAGAGGGGGATGATTTGGTTGTTTTCGGTACAGGGCCAACCAGCCCCATAACGTCTGAAAACACCCATTGATAAATACTGCAGATCCGGCCAGATACCAAATATGGGCAGTCATACATTTCAGCTCTTTGTTCAATGGAGCTGTCATGTGTCAGGGGTATGTCACCAAGAGCACATTACAACAGTGCTTCACAGCCAGCACTGGCTTCCAGTAGCATTCTGGGCACAATTCAAGGTGCAGGTTTTGAATAGTGCTGCAACTCGGTATTTAAAATTACTCAATTTTTACTGCGTGTCTCAGTATTTGACTCAGTTTTACTGAGTACTGAGTAACCAAGGAATCAGCCCAGTCCTCGGTACTTGAAAAATCCTTGAATGAGCAACATACAGGACTTTTCCTGCCCCTATAAAAGGGTATGAGGTACTTAGTACTTGGGAAATACTCAGTACTCGATTTTATTTTACTGAGCATCCCTGGGAAAAGTCTATAGAGGCCCTTTTGTCATCACTTGGATTCTCAGAGAACTATCTTTTGCCTATGAGTTTTTCTAGGCCTGTTGCTCTTGTTAGATCTCATGTTAGGGACGAGGAACTTCAGTTTAGAGGGGAGTCTATTAATTCCCAAAGAATAGCAGAGCTATTTAAGTTTTTTCCATTGTGTGCCAACCTCCCAACATACCTGTCAGCCATTTCAGATGGGAGACTAAGAATGGCATTCACTTTAGCCAGAAAGAATCTTTTGCCCTCAGCTGTCACTAAGGGCAGATTTTCAGTGCTCGTTTTTGAACTAAGACTCTGCTGATTCTGTGACTCCCAAGTGGTTGAATCCTTGAGTCATGTTATGTTCAATTGTCAGTTGTATGTGCTCCCCCTCCCTCGGCTTGCTTTTTGGAGCCTGGTATTGATAAAGTCCCTCCGTGTTCGCAAAAGAATTTATTGATTTATTTGATGTTTGATAAGGATAGCACAGTTAGTATTAATGTAGCTAAATTCTCTTTAGCTGCATTTAGATTGAGGAAGGCAGCAGTCAAAAGAGATGGAGTTTGACCTGATCTGCTTGAATGCTGCCCCATATATTTTATGGCATCCTATGCTAGAAGCTATTGAACTGGATTAACTAAGGCCACTTTCAGACCTCCACCCCACCTCCCAGCACATATTTTGGCTTTGGGAGGGTATGTGCATGCCTGGATATTTGCAGGGTTTAATCCGGTCTGAAAGTCTCCTCCACGCAGCTTTGCTGGCAAACACACACAGAAATACAGAGCAGGATTTCATGCTCTGTATCTCTACATGTTTGAGCCAGCAAAGCTGCATGGAGGGGGCTTTCAGACTGGCTGAAGCCCGCAAATATCCTGGCATGCGCATTCCCTTCCGCAGCCAAAATATGCAGGGGCGGGGACTGAAAGTGGCCTAATTTGGGCATTATGATGGGTGTTTTATTATAATCACTACAATTTTTCCATCTTAATAGTTTAACACAAGATTGGGGATTTCTCCTAGTAGCGCCGGGAACATATATTTGAGTTATTCTCAACTGCATGGGTGTAAGGTCATCCAGTAAGAGGGGGGATTTATTTTGGGGGATGAGTTTCTTGGGTGGGAATGTTCTATCTATTTCCCCTGGAGGTATAAATGTTGTTTTATCCATATGTGTATTTTTTCCCTATTGTTGGGTTATTTGTATTTTAACTTTTGGCCATGGCTTGTGCTTAATGCTTATGCCTTGAATAAACGTACTTATTGTACTGAATATTTTATCTAGAAGAGAGGCCGAGCACTCCAAGCTTGTCCTCGGAAACTTGGAAAAATTTGTGAATAAAATTTTTACTCATCCTTGCAGTCCTAGTTTTGAACTATTAAAGCCTAAACATCCTGAGCCACACATATCTGAAAGACTGCCTCCTCCCTTATGTCCCATCATAGCCCCTGAGATCAGCAGGTAGCAGCCTCTTGTAAGTACCATTGATATCCCAAGTTCATACAGCAAGGGCACGCACAGAGTTGTTCTCTGTGTCTGTTCCACAATTATTGAACTTGCTTCCCCTGGGTTTGCTAAAACCTGAATCTGTGTATTTTCCAGAAGAAGTGTAAGGCTACTTTTATATGAGCCTCATATTCAAAAGGTAAGCCGCACAGAAAGTGTTTACACGCTCCCCTCGCTACTGGAAGTGATGTGCCACCCGTTGTCTTCAGCGGCAGCAGCTGCAGATGTGAGACTTAGAGGTACATATCTGTAGACCTCAATTTTCAGGTTTATAGAACATGCCTCTTTGAAAGCCTCACAGAGATCGTGCCTGGCTCGAAGAATTGAGACTGAATGCTCTGGACTATGAAAACAGATAAGGAAGTGTGTATACCTTTATACCGCTATAAGTGTGTATAGAGGTGATGGGACACTGGATTGCGAGTAAAGACTATGGATATGTGAATGTGGGTTGGAAATTTGAGGTGCGGCCCGAACTCAGCCAGTTCGGATGGTCAAACAGAACGGCCGAACAAAACGTCAAAACCCCCGAACAGTTCGGCCGCGTTCAGGCCTGTTTGGATGAGTTCGGGTGGGAAAAGGCTTGGCTGGCAAGCCCAGGGGGGAGGGGTCAGCTGAGGAGGGGTGGAGAGAGGCTTGGACTAGCAGCCAGCCTGCCCAATCACCATCCTTCTTTTCCTCAGACCACTGGCTTGGCAGTCTGTGTTTGGCCATGTGCTAGGCTGCACAGAGCCAATGGGGCTTGTGGTAAGACGGGCGCAGCAAGTAACAAAAGTCATTTCCCTCCCCTCCTTCCATATCGTTCTGAGATAGCCACGGTTCCTGTCAGCATGCATTTTCAGAAGTCTCCCTCTCCCAGTAGTTTGTGTTCCTCCCAATCCATTGCCATCCTCCTCTTATTTCACCCATTTACCTCCATAGTTTAATTTATTTAGATTAGGTTAGATATATTTAGGTGTTATACCAGGCATCAAGAAGCAGCCACTCCAGCCCCAGGTCCCACCATCAGGGTTCTGGGGCCTATGTTACAGGCATGGAGGGCTGTAGTTCCACTTCATCCAGAAGCTGCCACTCTTGTCCCAAGACCCACCGTCAGGGTTCTGGGGCCGTCATTCTGCTCACAGGGAGCCGTCATTCCACTGCATCAAGAAACAGTCAGCCACTCCAGCCCCAGGTCCCACCATCAGGGTTCTAGGACCATCATTCCGCTCACAGGGAGCTGTCATTCCACAGCATCAAGAAGCAGCCACTCCAACCCCAGGTCCCACCATCAGGGTTCTGGGACCATCATTCCACTCACAGGGAGCTGTCATACCACGGCATCAAGAAGCAGCCACTCCAGCCCCAGGACTCACCATCAGGGTTCTGGGGCCTACGTTCCAGGCAGGGAGGGATGTCATTCCACTTCATCCAGAAGCTGCTACTCCTGTCCCAGGGTTCTGGGGCTGTCATTCCGTTCACGGGGAGCTGTCATTCCACCGCATCAAGAAACAGCCAGCCACTCCAGCCCCAGAATCAACCATCAGGGTTCTGGTGCCTACATTCCAGGCAGGGAGAGCTTTCTTTCCACGTCATCAAAAACTGCCACTCTAGTCCCAGGACCCACCATCAGGGTTCTGGGGATGTCATTCCACTCACAGGGAGCTGTCATTCCATGGCATCAAGAAACAGTCAGCTACTCTATATTTATTTTAGGGAAGAAATCCATCTTTATATGGCAAGGTCCCAGAACCTCAAAAGAAGGGGAGTCCTGGAAAAAGCTTTTAAATCTTATTTTTCTAAATAAATCATTTATTTCCTTTCTAATCACAAAATGATTATAAAAATTCATGGGTACAAAGGTTAAACCTTTTGACAATACTCTCTTCTCCACATTTCCCAAGTCTCTCTGAGATAAATTTATGACCTTTAATTTTGTTTTTTTCACCATAAGTTCCTCCTTCCTACGCTCCGTTTATTTCGGGGAGGAAATATCCGATGGTGTTCCCTTAAAAAATACTCCCTGAGTATTTTTAGGGAGTTTATAAACTGTAGCTCTATGGGAGTAATATACGCAATTAAGTGTCCATGCAACAAACTGTACATTGGGAAAACATCAAGGCAGTTGAAAACAAGAATAACAGAACATTTCAGCAAGTTAAAAACATGTACCCCTGCAGCACCCCTAGTAGATCACTACAGTCATCACCACAGGGATACAAACACATTATCATTCTGAGGGATAGAAAAATTGACAGCTCCTGTAAATCCAAAGTTATTAACTGAAAGGGAGAGCTCTTGGATCCTCATAGCAGATACCATCCAGCCGTGCGGGCTGAATGATCTAATTGATTCAGTGA
Source organism: Sphenodon punctatus (assembly GCA_003113815.1). Lineage (NCBI taxonomy): Eukaryota > Metazoa > Chordata > Lepidosauria > Sphenodontia > Sphenodontidae > Sphenodon > Sphenodon punctatus. The sequence goes on along the minus strand of QEPC01006944.1, from coordinate 340,198 downwards.
CTCCCTAATTGGAGAGTTTGTAAAATAGACATCACAGTTTTGTAATTAGAAGGTTTGTGGGACCAAGCATTTTTTTACCCTTTTGAAGGGAATTAGTCATTTACATCGCCCGATACTGGTGTGGGGAGCCAGCAGAGGTCTGGAAGAAAAAATAGGCGGCTGATAGCCCCATGCTAGATTTTCACAGCCTGCTGATTAGCAGTTGTGGATTGGGTCATTAGAAACCTGTGCTCGGACCAACCCTCTATAAGAATGGCAAACATAAGACAGGTGACTAATTAAATCACCTAGTCTAAATGGAGGGAAACTCAGCAGAGAAAGGAAAAAGCCTTGTTGAACTCTTGCCTTCTTACAATCAAGTACGGTAAGCCTCTTTCTTTTAAGGAACTCAGAGAGATATACATAAATGAATGGAACCTAAAAGTTTGTTCTCCATATACAGGAAACATTTGTCACAAAGGAGAGGAATGTTTTAAAATACCTCCCCGTGTTTTAGAACAGAAAGTTTTCCCTTTTACATGGGAAAAAGAGTGTGGTCTGCATCTTGGGGAGAGCTTCACCTTGGGTGAGTTTGCATTATGCGCTTAAGTAGAGCCTTTAGGGAAGGTCAGTACCCTCATAAGGAATCATCCCTAAAGCAGACATATAGCCTGTAAAAATATATTTTCTGGCATGGAAAAAAGTTTTCACAGTATTAAAATAAGCTTGAGCCCCAGAAATGCAGAAGACGTAAGTGAGCATTTGCATATAACTAATATAAGAATAATTAACTTTTCAAAAAGCTATAAAGGATCCTTCTGGGGTTTTTTATAGGAAAAAATATGTATGTATTGTGTTTTGAATACAGCAAAATATATCACAAGAACAGTCGTTTTCGCGATACCAAATTCTGCGCAGCAGAGATTTCTGTGATACCATTAGAAGAAATACCCCTGAAGGAGCTATTTTTAACAAAACGTTGGGCAATTAAGCTCTGAGCTGTGAGCTTAATAATTGTTATTTACATAGCCTCTGCGTAGGCTTTCTATCTCTGGAAGGATTGTGATAAATCTAGTGCAAAGTATTTGTATTTTTTGGATGTACTCATTTTCTGCGCAATTACATTTGTGGAATTGTATTTGTATTTATTGAGATCTCTGAATGAAAGCACTTTGTTACATGGCTGTTGCACAAGTTCCATTTCAGTTTCGATTATATCTTCTAGTAATTATTTGTTACTTATAGAACCATATAGATATACCTACAACAAATTTGTTGATTGTATAGTAAATGGTGTTACTTTTAACAATTTGTGACTGAAAGTAGTTTTTTCATCATTCAAAATATCTTTAAATAATTTGAGCAGGGAACATTTTCTGCATAGGGTGTGGTTATTAGTTGCTTTTGTTATTGGTTGATACTACACCCATATACCTGTATGTTGTAATCAAGAAACAGTCAGCCACTCCAGGCCAAGGACCCACCATCAGGTTTCTGGGGCCTATGTTCCAGGCAGGGAGGGCTGCCATTCCAAGTCATCCAGAAGCTGCCAGTCTAGTCCCAGGACCCACCATCAGGGTTCTGAGGCTGTCATTCCACTCACAGGGAGCCATCATTCCACCACATCAAGAAGCAGCCACTTCAGCCCCAGGATTGACCGTCAGGGTTCTGGGGCCTACATTCCAGGCAGGGAGGGCTGTCATCCCACTTCATCCAGAAGCTGTCACTCCAGCTCCATGACCCACCGTCAGGGTTCTGGGACCATCATTCTGCTCACAAGGAGCCGTCATTTGACCACAACAAGAAACAGCCAGCCATTCCAGCTCCAGGACCCATTGTCAGGGTTCTGGGGCCTACATTCCAGGCAGGGAAGGCTGTTGTTCCACTTCACGATCTGTCAATATTCCACCGATGCCAGCCAGCCTGCAACGTCCGGTCAAATAGGGGTGCCAGCTGCAGTTACTCTGCCCGGCAATCCAGTGTCTGCTGATGCTGCTGGTACTACACGTCTGCCATTTGCTCCTCCCTCTTGTAGATGGGCATAGCTTGGATGAGTGCACTGACGGGTGGGGGCTGGGTGTCCATGAGATTCACCACCGGGCAAGGCTTGACCAATTTTCGGTAGAGCTTCTTGAGCTCGGTTGAGTAGATGCCAAGCCTGCAACGCCCGGCCAAGTAGGGGTGCCAGCCACCAAGTCCTGGCCGGGCCTCTGCCACTGCTCCACCAATGCCTGGCAGCTTGCAACGCTCAGCCTCTGCTACTGCCAGTGGGTCTCAGATGGCCAGCCATGCCCCCACGGGCATCTCCGGGGGCCAAGCACTGAGCCTGCCTGCCCGGGCAACCAAGGGTGCCAAGCCCCAAACCTTCCCAGTCTCTGCTGCTGCTGTATCTCCAATGGCCTGCCATGCCCCCACGGGCACCCCTGGAGCACCCCAAGTCTCTGCCATGGCTGAACTTTCAGACCGTTTGTGGGGGTCTGAACTCTGCGGGACTGAACCCATGAACCCAAACTAAGTTTTTAGTCTGAACGTCTGAATGTCCGCACATCCAAACTTCGGTCTGTTCGCACATCCCTACAATCCATCCACACAAATATTATGGATCTGGAGTTTGGGGTACCCCCCTCCTGGATCATGGCATTCTTTACAGCCTCAGAGGAGTTGATTGATGCTCTGCTGGTGTGCCACTGCTGTGGGAAGGGGTCTTCCATCAAGCCCCCTTGTTGCAGTGTGCTTCTGAGCCCCCTGCTTGGCAGAGCGCATGTGCAAAATGGCTGCCAAGGCCATTTTGCACTTGCTGTTCTTAACCAAAATGGTGGCAGCCAAAATGATGTCACCACCATTTTGGTTAAGGATGGGCAAGGCCAATTTGCATATGTGCAAAATGGCTGCAGCCCTTAACCAAAATGGCAGTGGTGTCATTTTAGCCATGACTTTTTTGGTTAAAGGCGGCTGCCATTTTGCACATACGCAAAATGGCCCAGTCAGCCATTTTGCACATGTGCACTGCTAAGCAGGGAGTTCAACAGCATTCCAGGGTGAGGGGGCCTTCTGGGATCCCCCCCCCTCCACACAGCAGCAGTGGGCCAGTGGAGCTTCAATCAACTTTTCTGAAGCTGGTAAATACATGCAAGAGCCATGGGGATGTGGGGGGGGGGGGAAGAGATAGGGCCCCAAAGTATGGAGGGGGGAGAGTTGAGAATCAGACCCAGACTAGTTTCCAATTTACTTCAATGGGAAACTTTCTTCTGTTGGATCTAAATCCAAATCCAAACCCAAACTGGAACATCTCTGCAAATTTGAGATCTGAATCTGCAACAGATCAGAATCTACAGTTTAATCCGAATGGTCATCACTAACCTCATCCACTGTTTTCCTTGTATGCTGCCATCAAGTGATTGGTGTTAGAATGGCAGCTTATTCCATATTTTCTCTAGAAAGCAGAGACTCAACGTTATTGTTGAGAGAGTTCTTCAGCATGCAAGTAGTGTCTCTGGGTGTGTGATTATTTTTTTTCAGAGCAGGATTCATCCAAGAGACACCACAACCCCCACTGGCAAATGGCTCTTGGACATTTACCAACCCACCTTTTTTTGAAAATCAATGGGCCATTGCTAGTAAACCAGGGACTGTTTTCCGCATTGGTGGCAATAGGGGAAATGCAGTGAACATGAGTCCCTGGTAATAACCAACACAAGGACTGGACAAGTTTTCCAGTGTATGTTTTCACATATTGCTATTTTAACTTTAAAATCCCGTATTGTCTTGATCCTGAATATAACTCCATTGCTAACAGCCACAACATAAAATGCTCCCTACAACTGTTTTCTATCGACCAGATTCCCCTGTCATGGGAATCTGTGGTGAAGAATGCAGTCAGTCTTCCATCATTGTAATGCATCTCTTTGCAATAAGACTTATTTTTTACTCCTAGCAACCAGTCGATAGGATATCCTAAAGGGGTACTGTGATGTTGCTCTGTGACCTCTACCCTGTTCATGTGTACCTCCAGCTCTGAGCTATGGTTTGTTCCATGAAATGTGGCATGCAAAAGGTCTAAGTAATCCCATATATTCAATATATCCCATTTAATATAATTGGATTGCTTAGCCCTTACAATTCAGCCACCCCAAATTTGACAGTGTGCCAATTGTTTCAGGTACTCTCTTTCAGCTCTATCGTCTGACCCAGTTCCCAAGAGGGCTTGAAATACCAACAATTAGTCTAGTCAAGAGTACAAAGACTGTTTTCAAATAGAATAGAAGCAATAATCGCTACCAGCAGGATTAACTAGACTGCACACATCACTATATATGGGATATATCCCATTGAGTATAATGGGATTGCTTAGACCTTTCACATGTCACATTTCATGGAATGAACAATAGCTCAGAGCTGGAGGTACACATGAACAGGGCTGAGGTCAGAGAGTAACATCACAGTACCTCTTTAGGATAACCTATCAACTGGTTGCTAGGAGTAACAAGGAAGTCTGATTTCAAAGAGATGCATATATAAACAGACATTACACTCCTCTAGGAGACATATTTGACTGAGACCACTTTCTCACATGCGTAAGCATGCACCTGTTGGTGCCACAGGGAACCTGGGACTCAAAAGATGTGCAGCTTCTGACTCGTGAGAAGGCCGGAAATGCAGATCTTTGCCTGCAAACATGCACATCTGGCAAGAGTAACTTTTCTCTACTGTGCCAGACGTGCACGTTTGCAGGCAAAGATCTGCTCCCTTCTCATGAGATGGAAGCTGCATCTCTTCTGAGTCCTGGACTTTCTAGCGGCACCAACAGAGGTGTATTAACACATGTGAGAAAGCTGTCTAACTCTGGGTAAAAGCAGACCACTGTGGCTCACTTTCTCACACTTTGGCCCAGACCTCACTTACACGTATGTGCAGGTGCTGCCAGATGTTGGCCCGGGATTGTAGCTAACCCAGGCTCTGACTTTGGGAAACTTCCCAAGTCACAGCCTGGGATAAGGCCCGACTGACTGGGCCACAGCAGAATATTATGTCTGTTCCTGGGATGGCAGACACAGCCTGGGTCAGAGCAGCCATGTGGTGAAGAATGCAGTCAGTCTGCCCGTTATGGCGTAGGGCTGTCCGTTATGGTATGGGTGCTGGTTGCAGTGTGGGGATGGGACCAGCTTGTTGCATGTTCGGCATGCTTTCTGCTCTCCCCGGTGCCCTGGCCAGAACTGGTCCTGACCATGTCCACTGCATCTTCCAGACCCAGTCTGGGTCAGGTCAGCATTGTGCCGGCTAGACGTCTCTTTTTGCCCTCCAAGTCTATTCTGCTGGAATGAGATGGGGTAGGGGGTGACTATAAGTAGATGCCATACCTCCAAGGCTAGAGGAATTTGTTTTGTTTTACACACACACACTTTTTTCATATTCTTTTTACATTGATATAGCAAGAGAAAGCAATTTCCTATGATAATTGTTGTTGAATTCAATGAATTTATAAATTCTGTTCTTGATAAATGCTTCCCGTCTCCAAATAAATACTCCAACATACACCAAAGTATTCTGTTATAGCATCTGAAATAGGACCTAGGCTGGTTTTAGATGAGCGGTCAGGTAAGCTCATTCTGCAACGAGCTGGTAGGAAAAGTCACATGGGGTGTGTTTACATGCACCGGAAGTGGCCGCCTGCCAAAGGAATTGGTGGTGCGCACAGTCTCCCATAGCCTCTTTAAAGGTGCATCAGCGGATTCCTATGGCAGGCAGCCATTTCCAGTGCATGTAAATGCACCCCATGTGACTTTTCCTACCGGCGCATTGAAGAACGCGCTTCTCTGGCTGCTCATCTAAAAGCAGCCTTAGTGATGAGTGCTGTCTAGTTGATCCTGCTGGGAGAGATTACTGCTTCTATTTGAAAACCGTCTTTGTACTCTTGACTAGACTAATTTTTGGGTATTTCAAGCTCTCTTGGGAACTGGGTCAGTAGCAGCCTTGGATAGAGCTGAAAGAGGATACCTGAAATACTTGGCACCCTGTCAAATTTGGGGTGCCTGAGTTGACCCAGTTGTGTTTGGACACCAGTGATTTAGTGTATAGAAATCATTCCCAGACTTCAGTGCACTGACTCCCTTTGCTATGAACGCTGTGGTTTGTCTTGGGATGCAACATCCTGGAATGCTTTACTTGCAAGGCATGATAGGATAAAGTCTCATTTTGTGCAATTTCTTGGTGTGACCAGTGACCACTGCTTTGCAATGGTATAAAATCAATTTTGTCATTGAGTGTAAATGATGGCAAAGTGAGTTCTTTCCAACTATTCTAAATCACGTTTGCTATGTTTACATGAATGTGCCTATAATAGGATGGGGTCCCCAATGGGTTTGTCCTTGACAGATCCCCAAGAACTCAGAGCAACACGCGGGATCTTCATCTTCAAGGTGTCTCTATTTAACAGTGCTCTTAATCTTTCAACATCCTCATAGACACAGTTCCAAGTTCAGGGGTGCCACTTCTTAGGCCCCACTGAGCCAGGCATAATCCCTCCTGGTAGGTATCAAATTCACACAGACCTTTCAGGTCGCACCTGTCCTGGTCAGACACAGTCCCTCCTGGGACCAGTTTTCTGTGAGGCAGCACCTTCCCTGGCTCTTGCCTCCCCAGGGGGCACCCCCCTACTGACCTCCAAGTTCAGCCTTTTCTATTTTGGGGCAAGCCAAGCCCCACCCAGGCCAGCTGTCCTGACACTGGAATTTAACCTGTAGAGGCTTGGCCAAGTGTAATGGTTTCAGGTGTTGTTCCCTTTAACCTCAGTGCCTGCATCCCCCTTAGCATTTACTTGAAGCACCAGCCTGTATCTGCAGGTGTGCCTGTGCCTTTGTGGTGGTGTTAACTGCCTTAAAGGGCCAGACTGTGATAGCCTGTTGCTGTTACAGTGCCCTTAGTCAAGAAAAGTTTAAAAGGGGTGGGGAGAACGTTAAAAATTAAGTGGTAAAAATAGTTCTATTAGTCATTTGAAATAAATAGAATGATTGGTTGGTAAAGGTCAATGGTGATGCGATTGAGATTTATCATCAACCTCCATAGCCCATATATACCACATCTCAAAACAGGGAGGAGTACTGTAATTGATTTGCATATGTTTGTTTATTATTATTATTTTTAGCATTTATATAGCGCCAGTGATGTACCTGGCGCTTACAAAGAATAAGATAGACACAGTCCCTGCTCGAGAAGTTACAATCTAAAGACAGGGGGAGGAGAGACAGGGAAGGGGGAAACAGAGGGAGAGACAAGGGATGTGACATTCATGAGGATGCGAGAGCTCAGGTACATATTCTTGGCTTGGTTACAGTAAATTGGGAGTTTTCAGATAACAGGTGCTTAGCAGGAGTTAGGAAGGGCGAAGTGGAAGAGGTGGATTTTGAGGAGGGACTTGACGGCATGGAGGCAAGGCGGACAAGGGCAGGGAGGGAGTTCCAGGCGTGTGGGGTAGCGAGGGAGAAGGGACGAAGGCAGTTGGGGGAGCAGGGGAGGTGTGGGAGGCCCATCCCCCAGCGCTGTCCAGCTGGAAACACTCCACCCCTAAGGGCCCCTGTCCCTGGAAAAGTCAGTAACTGTAGGAGGCGGAGGAGGAAGACAGCCTATCAGCTCTGGCGACTCTTAGTGCATTTTGCCCATCCCCCGGTGCTGCCCAGTTCGAAACACTCCACCCCTAAGGGTGATTTACCCCGTGTGATTACCTTGTCTGGGTCTGGAAACAGATGAGAGGGGCGATAAGTGATTCATATACCTGATCAAAGTGTTATACTCAGATACATTCCTGAGAGTAAGGCTTTCACAAGCCGGGCATTTGACAGAACCCATACCAGTAACTAATGGGGTTAAACAAAGCTGTATTCTGGCCCCTTTTCTTTTTAATTTCTTTATCAATGATTTTGTTGGTTATCTATGGGATGGCCGGTACCATCCGGTTGCAATATAGGGAAGAGTAACCTTCTGCGAACAGCTTTATTACCTCTAGCCGTTTGCAGGAGGGGCGGGGTATAAATATATTAATTAAATAAATAAATGTATTACTATATGCCGATGATATGGTCCTCTTATCCACTTCAGCTGCACTGCTGTGTTTGGGGCTGGGGCTGTTGGATTGGAGGAGCCTGTTGTCACTCTGCTTCTCCCTCCTCCTTCCCCAGGTAATAACT
>QEPC01006944.1:312462-325864 GCA_003113815.1 Sphenodon punctatus | reverse complement strand
GTCTCTCCCTCTGTTCCCCTTCCTAAGTCTCTCCCCCAGCTCCTGTCTCTCAGATTGTAAGCCCTAGGGGCAGGGACCCTGTCTATTTTATTACTTTGTAAAGTGCCAGGTACACTGCTGGCGCTATATAAATGTTTGTTAATAATAATAATAATACCAATCCTGTCAAAATACAGAAAGACTGGATAAGGCGTTCTGATGTTATAAGCTATTAACTTGAACATACATTTCTAGATGTAACATTTTTATATTCCATCCTGTTTACAAGTAATTTGGAAGACCTTTATCACATACCCTCCCTGCCACCTCTTCCAAATTACAGGATAATTTGATAAAGGAACCCAATTTTATAAGCAATTTAAGTTGTCCCCTTGAAGACCATTATTCAGATAAATAGAAGCACATGCAGTGCCAGTCAGAAGCAGGCACCTAGCATGGCAGGGGGAGGGAGAGTGGGGAGCAACCCAACAGATTGACAGACACATTTACTGGCCAATTACTGCATGCTTCCAGCTTTACAGGACCAATTCGTGGTGGCTTCGAGGCAGGCATGGGGGTGACCCTGAGGCGGGCATAGAAGGGACATAACTGGGGCTTTTGAGATAGCATTCCAGCAGTCAGGAGACTAGGACCACTTTCAGACATGTCCCCCCTGCGCATATTTGGGCTGCAGGGGGGAATGCACAGTCTGAATGTGCGTAGGAATTGGCCGGTACGAAAGCCATCCCCCTCCCATGCAGCTTTGCCGAGAAGGAAAATTGAGCTACACATCCAGGCAGGCCAATTATCATCACAATCGCATCCTGCAGCACGGTGACAGAGGACATAAGAGAATCTCTGTTGACGCGTTCCTAAACAGATGTTTCCGACTTCCCAGTAACAAGTGGGGGGGAGAATATGGGATGGTCACAGCACAAAATGAGGATATTTGGTTGACATTTCTGCTGGCCAATTGGCATCACAAACCGATCTTATACCAAAGGGACACGTTAAGAGAATCCCTGGCATAGGCTCATTCTCTGCATATGCTGTGCAGGCATATAAAATTGGAACCCTTTATTACATCTTTCCAATATCTGGCAGAGAAGCTCCTGAAAGAGAGTGATATATCCCTGACAAATGTCATGTACACTGGTTGGACTACAAAGATGTTACAGTCAGACATACATTTATAGGTTAATTGCTTAAACCACCAGGACCCTTTATCCAATTCTTATGAAATATGGCATAGATAGTTAACATGGTGAGGGGTATAAAACTGCCAAGTTTCATCAGCATTAGATGGGAGACAAAGAAGTTACATCCAGGAATGTATATGCAAATATTTGCAAAATAGCATTATTCAACTGCTTATAAAATATGAGTCCTTTATTCAATATTTCTGTAATTTTGTACACTTAATGCCTTCCATTTGAGGTACAGTCCCACCAAGGTTCATCCAAATATAATGAAAAACAAAAAAGGCTATAGGCAAAAATGTGTTTTCCATTGAAACCAATAGAAATAAAAAAAGAAAGCAAAAATGGAAACAAATCTTTGATATTTTTGAAAACAAAAATGACATATTTAAATAACAAAATTGAAAAACAAAAACAAAAAACCAGATCAGTTCCTGGTACACACCTCTAAGGCCATCCTAGATGGACTCTCTGAAACAGTAGATCATGTGGAACTGGAATCTTCCAGTGCTCGATGTGACATGTTTGACTTTTTGTGGATAAAATCACTCAAATTCACCACAACTTTGATGCTGTTTTTGAAGCAATGGGAGAACCAGAGGTAATGGAAGCCTCGTCTTTTCCTGTTTTATGGGATTAGTTTCAGTGGGCGTCTCCTGCTGATGCGGGGGGATGTCCTTGAGGCTGCTCAGGCCACCTGTTGTGAACTGAACCCATGTCCATCCTGGCTGGTCAATGCCAGCCGGGAGATATTGGGGCCATTGCTGGTGGGGGTGGTCAGTGCCTCCCTTCAGGAGGCAGAGTGCCGAGCTGTCTCAAGGAGGCGGTGGTGCAGCCTCTGGTCAAGAAACCATTGCTTGACATTGACTCCCTGGCCAGCTATTGGTCAGTCTCTAACCTTCCCTTTTTAGGAAAGGTTATTAAACAGATGGTGGCTCAGCAGTTTCAGGGGCATTTGAACCATGTAGGTTTTCTGGATCCCTCACAGTCTGGCTTTCATCCAGGTTTTGGTACTGAGACCGCACTTGTGGCTTTGGTTGACAACCTTTACTGTGAGTTGGACCAGGGTGAGTCAACCCTGTTGATCCTATTAAATCTCTTTGATGCATTAGATACCGTTGACAGTGAGATGTTGGTGTCCCGATTCTGGTACCGAGCTGGGGTGGCTGGGATTGTTCTTGAATGGTTCTGTTGCTTCCTGGCCAGAAGAACTCAGCATCTGGTACTAGGGGATTGCTTGTCATCTCCATGGGACCTCACGTGTGGAGTCCCACAAGGTTCCATTCTGTCCCCTCTCCTGTTCAATGTGTACGAGCAGCCTTTGGGTGAGGTCATCAGAGGGTTTGGTGTGCAGTGTCATCAGTATGCTGATGACACCCAACTTTACTTCTCATTTTCAGCTGACCCAGGACCAGTTAGTTTAGTTTAGTTTATTGTCGACATGCGCTTTCGCCATGGCCCAGAGAATAATTATACACATACAGTTCATACAAAGCAANGTCTCTCCCTCTGTTCCCCTTCCTAAGTCTCTCCCCCAGCTCCTGTCTCTCAGATTGTAAGCCCTAGGGGCAGGGACCCTGTCTATTTTATTACTTTGTAAAGTGCCAGGTACACTGCTGGCGCTATATAAATGTTTGTTAATAATAATAATAATACCAATCCTGTCAAAATACAGAAAGACTGGATAAGGCGTTCTGATGTTATAAGCTATTAACTTGAACATACATTTCTAGATGTAACATTTTTATATTCCATCCTGTTTACAAGTAATTTGGAAGACCTTTATCACATACCCTCCCTGCCACCTCTTCCAAATTACAGGATAATTTGATAAAGGAACCCAATTTTATAAGCAATTTAAGTTGTCCCCTTGAAGACCATTATTCAGATAAATAGAAGCACATGCAGTGCCAGTCAGAAGCAGGCACCTAGCATGGCAGGGGGAGGGAGAGTGGGGAGCAACCCAACAGATTGACAGACACATTTACTGGCCAATTACTGCATGCTTCCAGCTTTACAGGACCAATTCGTGGTGGCTTCGAGGCAGGCATGGGGGTGACCCTGAGGCGGGCATAGAAGGGACATAACTGGGGCTTTTGAGATAGCATTCCAGCAGTCAGGAGACTAGGACCACTTTCAGACATGTCCCCCCTGCGCATATTTGGGCTGCAGGGGGGAATGCACAGTCTGAATGTGCGTAGGAATTGGCCGGTACGAAAGCCCTCCCCCTCCCATGCAGCTTTGCCGAGAAGGAAAATTGAGCTACACATCCAGGCAGGCCAATTATCATCACAATCGCATCCTGCAGCACGGTGACAGAGGACATAAGAGAATCTCTGTTGACGCGTTCCTAAACAGATGTTTCCGACTTCCCAGTAACAAGTGGGGGGGAGAATATGGGATGGTCACAGCACAAAATGAGGATATTTGGTTGACATTTCTGCTGGCCAATTGGCATCACAAACCGATCTTATACCAAAGGGACACGTTAAGAGAATCCCTGGCATAGGCTCATTCTCTGCATATGCTGTGCAGGCATATAAAATTGGAACCCTTTATTACATCTTTCCAATATCTGGCAGAGAAGCTCCTGAAAGAGAGTGATATATCCCTGACAAATGTCATGTACACTGGTTGGACTACAAAGATGTTACAGTCAGACATACATTTATAGGTTAATTGCTTAAACCACCAGGACCCTTTATCCAATTCTTATGAAATATGGCATAGATAGTTAACATGGTGAGGGGTATAAAACTGCCAAGTTTCATCAGCATTAGATGGGAGACAAAGAAGTTACATCCAGGAATGTATATGCAAATATTTGCAAAATAGCATTATTCAACTGCTTATAAAATATGAGTCCTTTATTCAATATTTCTGTAATTTTGTACACTTAATGCCTTCCATTTGAGGTACAGTCCCACCAAGGTTCATCCAAATATAATGAAAAACAAAAAAGGCTATAGGCAAAAATGTGTTTTCCATTGAAACCAATAGAAATAAAAAAAGAAAGCAAAAATGGAAACAAATCTTTGATATTTTTGAAAACAAAAATGACATATTTAAATAACAAAATTGAAAAACAAAAACAAAAAACCAGATCAGTTCCTGGTACACACCTCTAAGGCCATCCTAGATGGACTCTCTGAAACAGTAGATCATGTGGAACTGGAATCTTCCAGTGCTCGATGTGACATGTTTGACTTTTTGTGGATAAAATCACTCAAATTCACCACAACTTTGATGCTGTTTTTGAAGCAATGGGAGAACCAGAGGTAATGGAAGCCTCGTCTTTTCCTGTTTTATGGGATTAGTTTCAGTGGGCGTCTCCTGCTGATGCGGGGGGATGTCCTTGAGGCTGCTCAGGCCACCTGTTGTGAACTGAACCCATGTCCATCCTGGCTGGTCAATGCCAGCCGGGAGATATTGGGGCCATTGCTGGTGGGGGTGGTCAGTGCCTCCCTTCAGGAGGCAGAGTGCCGAGCTGTCTCAAGGAGGCGGTGGTGCAGCCTCTGGTCAAGAAACCATTGCTTGACATTGACTCCCTGGCCAGCTATTGGTCAGTCTCTAACCTTCCCTTTTTAGGAAAGGTTATTAAACAGATGGTGGCTCAGCAGTTTCAGGGGCATTTGAACCATGTAGGTTTTCTGGATCCCTCACAGTCTGGCTTTCATCCAGGTTTTGGTACTGAGACCGCACTTGTGGCTTTGGTTGACAACCTTTACTGTGAGTTGGACCAGGGTGAGTCAACCCTGTTGATCCTATTAAATCTCTTTGATGCATTAGATACCGTTGACAGTGAGATGTTGGTGTCCCGATTCTGGTACCGAGCTGGGGTGGCTGGGATTGTTCTTGAATGGTTCTGTTGCTTCCTGGCCAGAAGAACTCAGCATCTGGTACTAGGGGATTGCTTGTCATCTCCATGGGACCTCACGTGTGGAGTCCCACAAGGTTCCATTCTGTCCCCTCTCCTGTTCAATGTGTACGAGCAGCCTTTGGGTGAGGTCATCAGAGGGTTTGGTGTGCAGTGTCATCAGTATGCTGATGACACCCAACTTTACTTCTCATTTTCAGCTGACCCAGGACCAGTTAGTTTAGTTTAGTTTATTGTCGACATGCGCTTTCGCCATGGCCCAGAGAATAATTATACACATACAGTTCATACAAAGCAAAAGGTCAACCATAACACTATTAACTAAAAAAGAAAGTAATTTTAAAAAGGGAAAGAAAAGAAAACTCTTCATCATACATAAGAAAACAAAAACAAAACATCAATGAGATACTAATAACTGTAAACAAAAAGGAGAAAAAAACCCACTTTGTAATAAAATCAAAATCCATCTATTCAGACGAACCTCTTATACTGTATCCCAATATCACAAATGGTGAAGGGGGAACAGAATCCCATTTTGCACCAATAAGGATTTGTTGATTCGTGCTTTTATTGTCAGCTTCTTTTTTCCAGCCAGCCAAACAGAGCATGCTATAGAAAAAATAGCCTCCGTAGAGGACAATAAAAGCAACTGTCTAAGGGTATCAATATCCCAGTAAACCAACCTTTCAAGCAAGGGTTAAATCCACACAGAGCATAGGCTACCATAGTAGGGACATTTGAGGACAAAATGATCCATGGTCTCGATTTCGTTGAGGGCACAAGTACAGCGGCGATGGTCGTATGAGACACCACCATGTCTACCCTCGACAATTGCAGTCTGGACAAGCTGGAACCTCAGCAGGGTATAGGCTCTACAGAGCGACCTATTTGATAATTGATCAAGATAGGGCTCAAGCTTAACAGCTCTCTTAATCAACCCTAGCTGCGGTGTCACCCTCCAGGCCCCAACCAACGACATGTCCTCCTGTTTAGCCATATCTAACGCTCTAGCCTGAATTTCAGCTCTAATCACTCTGACTAGTTTATCCTGAAAGTATAGCAAGGAAAACCCAAAATGCCTCAAAAGGTAGGCTAAGTAGTTAATCCAAACATATGGACGAACCCCAGTGTGACTGAGCTCCTCCATCAGACATTGTACCTGGATAGACTCTTCAGGCTGGGTGAGCAGCCTTGACCTAGGACCAGCAGTCTTAGTGCTTATGTGGTGTATGGCAGCTGTGGGGGACTGGATGAGGGTGAGCCATCTGAAGTTGAATCCTGATAAGACGGAGGTGATGCGGGTGGGTGGGAGTGAGGGAGTGGTGGCACCAATCATTGATGGGGTTTGTCCTCCATTGGTCCCTCAGGTCTGTAGTCTGGGGGTGCTCTTCAACTCACAGCTCCACCTGGATATGTGGCGAGGAGCGCGTTGCATCAATTACATCTGGTGTGATGGCTTCAGCCATGTGTCTCGGATTTGGACCTGGCCACCATCATCCATGATTTTATTACCTCGAGACTAGAGTATTGCAATGCACTCTACATGGGGCTACCCATGGTGATGGTCCAGAGACTGCAGCTGGTGCAGAACCTGGTGGCCTGTCTCCTTACAGGGACGGGTAACCATGAGCACATTACACTGGTTTTCTGTTCTTTGCACTGGCTGCCTATAGACTTCTGGACCCGATTCAAGGTGTTGGTATTGACCTATAAAGCCCACATGACTTTTGCCCTGCCTGCCTGCAGAACCACCTCATCCCCTGGGTCCTGGATCGGCCCCTGTGGTCTGCCGGGAGCGTCCATCTCAAGGTCCCCCGAATATCTTGGGGGGCGACTAAGGAGAGGCCGTATTTGGTGGTCACACCTCAGCTGTGGAACTCCCTCCCAGCGGCGGTCTGCTTGGCCCCATACCTTCCCTTTTTCTGAAGACTGTGTAAGACCTGACTGTTTCACCTGGCTTATATATATATATATAGAGAGACGTGGAAAGCAATTGAACAGCACAACACTAAAGGAAGCTCTGGATCCCAGGAGGATGCAGTCAATCAATAATTTAATTATAACTTTTTGTAGATGTAGATTGATAAACTGAGGTGGATGTCTATCTATCTATCTATCTATCTATCTATCTATCTATCTATCTATCTATCTATCTATCTATCTATCTATCTATCTATCATCTAATCTAATGAAATAAATAAATAAATGGAAAGTGTAAGCCTGGCTACTCCTGACTTAGGCTCCTAGACTGCATTCAGGTTAGGAGGGGGGAAAGGAGGGAGGGTGCATTCCCCCCCGCCCCCACCATTGCTATCCACAGTGCAGTTCCATTGATTGTAAGCCCCAGTGAAAACATTTATATAGATAAGAAACTAGTGTTTTGTGCAGAGAAGGTCTAAGTAGCACAGTAGTTCAGCTGCTCCTGTTTTATGATCTTGCTCCCAGGATTTGTAAAATGAATGAAATTAAAGGGAAAAAAGAGCTGGTGAACACTACTGAACAAGACAAGGTGCGTGACAGCCTTCGGGTCCTTTAACACAGTAAAATTTAAAAGTCAGTTATGTTGTCAGCTCATGCAAAATACATACATGTAAAAAATAAATAAATAAAAATGACTCTACAGTTCTCTGAATGAAATATGTTGGTTCAAAGTGGTTCTGATTTGATTTTCATACTGAGATGGGTTTGGATCGGGATATTTTCCACTCAGAGAGCACTGTGAAGACTCATTGACACTTTTATTAGAAATATAGACTGCTCTCCTCAAAGAGGGAAGCTAAAAGAAGCTCATTCACTTCAATGGGGCTAGAGATGGCAAATCAATTAAAAAATATGACCTTGTGTCTTTCCTCTTACTAAGAATTTTAGATCAGTTTTCACAGCAGTCTTTAAGTGTAAAATGCCAAGATCCAAACCTGTTTCAATAGGAGGTTAAAAGAAGAGGGGCAGATGATTCAGAAAAATCAAATCGGAGTCAGTTGGGATTAGGCCTGAAACTAGGGTTGCCCTACCTCCCCTTTAATCCTGGCAGCTTATGAAAAACACATGGTGCAGGGCTGTCTTGGTTCCAATACTGTGCTATCGGCCCCTGTGGTCTGCCGGGAGCATCCATCTCAAGGTCCCCCAAGTATCTTGGGGGGTGACTATGGAGAGGGTGTATTTGGTGGTCACACCTCAGCTGTGGAACTCCCTCCCAGCAGAGGGCCGCTTGACTTGGTTCCAAGGCAGCCCTGCACCATGTATTTTTCATAAACTGCCAGGATTAAAGGGGAGGTATGGCAACCCTGGCCTGAAACAGATCTGCACCTTCTAACCCAGGTCCAGTAAAATGGAGACTGGCCACGATTCGGTCCCTATTGCGTTAATGACCTGGAACTGCTTTTCTTACTGCAAAACATGGTGCTATTTTTTGCATGCGCAAAACAGTCTTTTGAATATTGTGCATGTGAAAAATGGCACCATCCTGTTTGGGAGCCAGAGCAGCAGGATGACAATGGGTGTTTTTAGACAGACCAGAGGATGGTCACTCCCAGGTCTGCTCCAGCCATGGCAGTTTTAGGCCGTTTTCAGACGAGCGCGGCGGCGCCCGCGCTTGTTTCTTTAAAAAGCCGGCAGCCCGTTCTACACGAGACGCTGCCGCCGAATACGCGCATGCGCGGCCGACGCGCATCCATTTCCGGGCGCGAACTGACCGGGTCGGCGATCGAGGCTGGTCATACGCGGCCGGAAATGGATGCGCGTCGGGCCGCACATGCGCGTATTCGGCGGCAGCGTCTCGTGTGGAATGGGCTGCCGGCTTTTTTGAAAACAAGCGCGGGCGCCGCCGCGCTCGTCTAAAAACGGCCTTAGATGGAGGCAGCTGCTACCATGCCCCGCCATCCACCCATGCACACTCACTAGCTCTATGTGAACAATTTCAATGACAGTTGCTGGGGCAACCCGCATCTGGGAGCAGAGCTGCAGCAGCTGTCCAACCTTTAGATGGACCGTTGCTTCGCGTCCAGCTGGTGCTCTGAGTTCAGACAGCCTGCTCCTCTTGCAGTGCTCCAGGATGTTCTGGAGCAGTGTGAGCAGAGCTGGCCTAGAGCAGGCAATGCCTGCTCTGCCTCCCCCAGACTGGCCTGCCTTTATATGGATGGTCCACACTCCGCTATTTCATTTTGCCATTTTGGAATCGCCTGCAACATTCTACAGCTTTTCCGCCGGCATTCCACAAATTCTGCTGGCATTCTGCTAATTCAGAAACTGTTGGAACAATCTCGGAAACTGTCTGAATAAACATCGTTCTGCTATTTTGCAGTGCCGATGAAAACTGCAGAAGATTGCAATTGTCGGAACAAACAGTGTTCTATTTTCTCAGCCAGTTGAAGTAGCAGAATGAAAGTAGTGGAACAGCAGAAGTAGAGGGATGAAAGTAGCAGAATGAACATCTCTATTGCACCGTGTTGCTCACTGCGAAAGAGCTTTTTCGGTCAGAAAAACCTACCACAGTGGCTTGCCGTTTCATCCCTACCCAGGGGTGGGGCAGCGCTGGAGCAGAGCAGATGTCCTTCTAAAGACACCCATTGTCTTGTGCATATGCAATACTCAAAAGACTGTTCTGTCCATATGCAAAACAGTGCTGTGATGCTGTTCTGGCTCTCAAAAAGCAGTTAGAACTATGCACCAAATCCGACGTGGTTAAAAATCCATGGCAGGGCTCTCCATACAGTGTTTCGGTGGCACACCTATTTTGGTGTGAGAGGGCTCAGCTGAGCCCAAGATGCTGGGGAGATGGAGGGGGAAGGCTTTTCAAGTGGCCTGAGTGCTCCTAGGAAATTTTCAGAATGGGCAGGGGAGGGAATGGGAGAGTGACTAATGCTTTTAGGGCTGAAATGAGAATGCAAGGCATTCTCAGAAGAATGCTGCGAGATTCTCACAGCACCAGTGAGATCTTGCTAAGATATCTGAAAATATTGATTGTCAGGATTTTTGCTCCCCCACCCCCTCCAGCCGGTGGCCATTTTGCACTTTTTTACCCCGCCCCTTCCCATTAGGTAGGGGATATAATTGGGAAATGATCCTGACAAAAGCCTTTCTATGCCCCTACAATGTTCCAAAACCACAGTGAATCTTCACTGATAAAGAAAGACTGATTTCTTTCAGCCCTGTGGAACAAAGTGAATTGGTAGGTTTACATATTGCTGCAATACAGGTTGCTAGTAGGGATGTGCGAACAGAACGCAGTTTGGATGTTCGGTTGTTCGATTTGAAACCCGAGTTCGGATTCGGCTGTTCGGTTTAGCGGAGTTCGGTTTGGCCGAACTCGGCCAAACAGCCAAAAATAGCACTATCGATACCAATATCAATACCGAATTCGAAGAACTTTTCCGGTATCGGTATCATTTGCCCCTGAAACAATCCCTGGTCTCCACCCCCAGTGCCAGGAAGTCTGCTCCTCATCTCCCTCCCACTTCCACTCATGTTTTCCCCCCCAAAGTCACATTTTTCCTGCCCCCAAACTCATCCGAACTCACCCATACATGACTGAACTGTTTGGCCATTTTCGAGTTCAGTTTGGACATCCGAACAGACCGAGTTCAGGCCGTACTCCGAACATCCAAACTGCATTTGCACATCCCTAGTTGCTAATGCCATTGCTTATCATATCCATATAGTTGCCATTGAAATCTTTGCATAGATGCAGATGAAATAGGTGACAACAACATATTGGGTTTATTCACAACTCAAGTATTTGCATTTCTTCCAGTGTAAACTTTTAGTTGCACTTTGTCTCTGTGGTAGTGGCTTGTGCTGTCTTAGAATCACGTAGACTATGATGTCAAACTTGGGTTCATAAGCTGTTTCAATTATGTCAAAGAGCCCAAATCTTGAAGCTGCTTGGAACTGGGCCATTGTGCTTAAGTGTTCTATTGGGATAGGCCCTTTTAGGGCCAGGCTGTGGGCAGCTAACTGGATCAGGGCCCTCAGCAAGTTATCTGGATCCAGACTGAGGCAGCAGCAAGAGTCAGGAAACTTCAAAGGTGAGGGCTGGAGTAGTGATCAGGGAATGGGTTCTCAGGAGAATCCTCCCTCGAGGAGCACCTCCTGTGGGTAAGGTCTGAGCTGGATCAACCCTCCAGAAACTGGGGAAATAGAAAGGCAAAAGCACATGGGACAGGAGGGCTAGACTAGGGCTTGAAGCCAGGGCCACTTTCAAAAGTGCCCCCCCCAGTGCATATTTGGGCTGTGGAGGGGAGGGGAATGCGCAGCCTGAATATGCGCAGGGATCAACCAGTTTGAAAGCCCTCCCCCCCCGCCCCCCGTGGCTTTGCCAACAGAGACACGCACGGATGCAGAGCTCGATTTCTTGCTCTGCATCCTTGCACATCTCTGCTGGCAAAGCCACATGGTGGAGGGGTATGTATGGAACTTTCATACTGGCCGATCCCCATGCATATTCAGGCTGTGCATTCTCCCCCCCCCCCCAGCCCAAGTATGCCCGGGTCGGGGGGGGGGGCAATGTCTGAAAGTGTCCCAGGTCTCAAAGAGCCAAACTATGCCAGGAGGAGACAAGCAGCAATACTCAGGAAACACTGTTGCAAGGTGCCCTGGAAATATATATAGATCCCTTCCACCAATCAGAGCAGGGGTCAGACTTGGCCAATCAGGAGTGAAAGACATGTTCAAGAGGTTCAAGAGTTGCAGATGGTGTCCATCATTTTGGCCAGCACCGTAATAACATTCTGGATAGGTGTTGGCAGCCCTGGGTTTGAATCCTGGTAGCCCTGACAGGCCTGTGTCAAGGATATAGTACAAATCCAGACATCCAAGTATAGGGTAGGGATGGGTGAACGCGGTTCGGAAGTTCGGAGTACGGCCCGAACTCAGTCTGTTCGGATGACCGAACCCGAACAGACTGAACCGAACCTGATTCCGAACTCCGAAACGACGGAACAGTTCGGTCAGTTCGGATCGCATTCCGGTGGTTCGGGCGGGAGAAACATGACCACAGCCAGTTGGTGACCCACTGCCTGACACAGGCAGGTACAGGGAGGGGGAGGTCAGCTGAGGAGCAGACTTCCAGGCAGCAGGGGTGGAGAGGCTTGGAGTAGCAGCCAGCCTGCCCAATCACCATCCCTTTTCTCCTCAGACCACTGGCTTCACAGTCTGCGATTGGCCATGGGCTAGGCTGCATGAAACCAATGAGGCTTGTGGTGAGACAGGCACAGCAAGTAACAAAATTCATTGCCCTCCCCCCCGCCAACACCTTCTGAGCTAGTCACTGTTCCTGAACAACAGACATTTCAAAGGCTCCCTCTCCCAGCAGTTTTGTTCTCTTCAATCCATTGCAATCCTCCTCCTATTTCACCCATGCAACCCATCTACCTCCATATTATCATTTATTTAGCTTAGATTAGATTTAGGTGTTGTTTTTTGTTTTTACCCCTCCCTGTGTTCAATCTTCCTTCCTCCCTTCCACGTTCATTGAATCCTTTCCCTCTCCTTCTCTATATATTCCATCCCTGATGCCTTTCCCCTGTTTTTTATTCATTTTGAGTAGCATTAGATTGATTTAGGTTTCATTTCAGTTTTGTACCCCTCTTTGTGTTCTTTGTGTTCCCCACCCCCATCCCAGATATAGATATAGATAGTTGTAGGAGTTACCTGAGATAGTGTTTAGAGATTTAGTAGTGTTTTTAGGAGTAGGCCTTTGTACTTATTAGATAATCCATTTAGTTCATAGCATTTAAAATAGTTAATAGCAGTTAGATTTAGTGTAGATGGGCAAACGCGGTTCAGAAGTTCGGTGTTTGACCCGAACTCGGCCTGTTTGGATGACCGAACCTGAATCTGAATCCGAACATGAACTGACCAAATCAAACTCTATTCCAAACGTCAAAATGACCAAACAGTTCAGATCATGTTTGGGTGAGTTTGGGTGGCAAACACGTGCCACTGGAAGGCAAAACGTGACAGGGAGGGGGAGTCAGCTGAGGAGCAGACTTCCAGGCACCAGGGGTGGAGAGGCTTGAAGTAGCAGTCAGCCTGCCCAATCATCATCCCTTTTCACCTCAGACCACTTGCTTTGCAGACTGAGATTGGCCACGGGCTAGGCTGCATGGAGCCAATGGGGCTTGCGGTGAGGTGGGCGCAGCAAGAAACAAAACTGTTTGCCCCCCCCTTCCCAACACCAATCTGAGCTAGTCACTGTTCCTGAACAGCAGACATTTCAAAAGGCTCCCTCTCCCAACAGTTTTTGTTCCTTCCTATTCCTAATTCATTGCCATCCTCCTCCTATTTCACCCATCCAACCCATTTACCTTCCAACCTATTTCACCCATCCAACCCTCCCTCCCTCCCTCCC